>ML986587.1:310065-647662 GCA_010094045.1 Lojkania enalia
CAAAAAAAAAAAAAATATAAAAATAAAAATAAAAATTAAAATAAATAAAATAATGGTGAGCTCTCCTCTCACTCCCTACCCCCAATCAATCCCCACCACTTTAACTCACCACCCAGGCCCCCACAGCCTCCAAAAAGCGCCCCTCCGCCCGCGCCAAAGCCTCTCGAGCGTCCAAGCCCAATTCCAACACTCCTTCTAGCGCCGAAGCTCCCCTCTTTCCCTCCTCAAAGAAAGATAAGCAAAAAATAAAACACTCCGCCTTTATCGGCCGAATCGAGAAATCTACTTCAAAAACCGCTAAACGTCGGCGCCCGCACAAAAAACTCGTCGCGAACCTCGAGTCACTCGCAGACGCCCTTCCGGAGCTAGACGATGCACAAGGAAATACGGATGGTGGCGAAGTGGAGGTCGGACAGGCGCGGATAAGGAAGAGTTTGAAATCGCGACCGGGCGCTATGAAGAGGAAGAAAAAGCTGGAGAAGACGGAGAGGGATCGATTTAGCAAGAATCTAGCGCAGATGGTGGGTTCAGGTGCTAGCAATAGTGGTGGTAGCACGTCGATTGCGGATCGGTGGGCGGCGCTGAAGAGCCATGTTCAGGGAACTATGGAGAAGAAGACTGAGTTTGTTAAGACTTGAGAATCGGCTGTGGGCAGATCGTAAAGTAATGGGTATTAGCTATGGGCAGTTCTGTTGTCTACCGAACGGAGTGTTGGACATGACGTAGAAGATATTATGCTGGTTCCCTGCCCACCAGGTCGGAGGTGGCATGTTGATTCCAAGCGTATCGAGCGCAGACGTTGTGGCTTTCCACGTACTAGAGCTAGAATCTCCTAGTGGGAGCGAAATGTTCTCTGACTCAGCTCGTGGAGATTTCAAGCATGCGAGATAGTTTGTTAGTCAGGTATGTTACTGGTCTTGTGGATAGGCATCAATTTCCTTTAATAGTCCACAACTAACGGTCTGTTCAGATGAGCAGATCACTGGGAGAAGAAGGCATATTGTAGTCTCGTCGTTACAATTGCACTCAACTTAAGTTTGACAATTCCATTCAGGTACCGTCTTATATCTAACTAGTCGTTATTGCTTCCGTACCCTACAATCATCTCAAGCGCTCGCATATGGTGGTATGTCTAATAGCTAAGATTGGCGATAATGCCATGGCTTGACGTTCATGCCGCATTTTCGTCATGGTGCGGATCGTAAATGGCGCAACCGAATATTGTCGCTTAGTGTTTTTGGTCTTCTCATACCGAGAGAAGGCGGGGTATCATCTCAGATCTTGAAACAGTAAATCAACTCACTAGAATCGAACCCCACACATAGCAACTTGGTATGTACTGTATTATGCTCATCAAATGAACTATTCCACTACGTTGGATGATTCTTCAAACATCAATTCGAATTATTCCCCCAAAATGTTCCTTTTCCGTCGTCGATTTTCTTTTTCTGTGCCAATGTCGCGTATTAGCTTGGAAGACTCCAAGCCATCGGATCCCTTAGCGTGATCTGTCGCCTACCCTTGCCCACTGATTCCTCCCGGTTGAAGCGATTCGGAATGAATACCCGACCCATGAGAGCTGAATCAGGGTCTGGATTACCCTGGGAACGCACTAGTGGCGTCGACAGACTGGGGGTTGCCCTCCGGGTTTTGTGGAGAGCCGCGATGACAGTTTTACAAGGGATGATTTTTTGCAAGCAATAAGAGGTTGTAAGGATGATGCGATTTGCCACAAACCCCAATAGTGAGCTATAGGAATCGTATCTGTATTACTGAGCTCCGCTCATGGAATTTGTGTCGTGTAACATCGCTTACGGAAAAATTGAGTTCTCCCTATTGCATCCCCGGGTTAAGGATACGGTTCGGAGAGAATAGCAGTAACCGAACCTCCATATCAGGATCCTTGCTTAGAAGAATGCGTATTCCTGAAGTGACATTATTTGAAAGGGGGTTCCTAAGCCTTAGACTCGTAGCAGGGTTGATACAGCCAATACATAGCTTGGGTTACATACTTTTCTCCCCCGCCACCTCACACCTCTTCACCCCCACTTATAACAGTAGCAGGTGCGTCCAAGGCCACATTTATTCGTTTGATTGTCTTGTCTCTGGCAACAAGTACAAGTGAATGACCGAATTGTTGACAACAGATCGAACTCGAGGATAGTTTGGTTCAACATGGAATGCAAATGTAGCGGGAATACTAGCTTTCAAGAACTATTAGCCAAGGCTATCATCTTCAGAGTAGTTTAATCGACTTCATGTAATAGATGGAGACGATATCACGTGCCGTCAAGCTCACTCGTATGTTTGACAAATCAGATTCGTATAGCTTGAACAACGAGGCTACTAGAGCGAGCCAAGAATTGACAAATACCTGCTACGCGGGAAAATATTCAGTGACTGATCTGACTTTACCAATCGTTTCTCGGGCCGTTGAGGCCCGGTTGTATTGTAACCCTGGTAAAGCAATCAAGCTTACTACAGTAAGCCTCGTTATACGTAGTGGATTGCCTGGCTCCGGAATTTCCTTCAGATTCCTATCAGCATAATCATAATTCGAACAACCGCGGATGGCTGCGGAGCAATCCCAGAACAGCTTCGTGCGGGACGGATGCCACAGCTTCATGAGGTTGTAATAGCGGTCATCTTCCACTAAATGAACTTGGCCACCTAGCCCATGGTATCGATCGGTCATTTATGACTTGGCGAATGATTTCGCTCATGCCAAGAGCGTAATTTTGCGCATGTTCTCCATAGCGTGAGTAACTTAGTATGTAGGTGGGTCTCTCACGTGCAACTAGTGATGAGTGAGAGCAAGAAACGGCTGTCATAGCTCGGCTTAAGTGAGCGTTGCGGCAGCTACTTTACGAAAGCTCTTCAGCACAGAATAAACGTATTAGATGACAGTTTTAATTGCGTAGTAGAGTCGAAAGAGTCTGGAACCCTATTGTTTCCAATGCTGATGTGAGGATAGTCGGATTGGCAAAAGAAACTCTCCTTGTATGCCGGACCGCACCATGCAAGTGAAATCCGAGGACAAAAATTGTCGCAGCGTTGTGACAGAGGTAGCCTTGATTAGAAGAAATTCAGATTGTTGGTATTCCTCATGTATCTCTAAGTCTGTTCCTTCAACACCACATGCGAGGGGCCGCGGAAGGAAACGCATAAGGGGTATTAGATGCGAACAATACAACGAGAAGACCAGAGTCTTCCAAACCATCCATCAACAATCAAGCATGAGATCCCATTAAATCGTCAATCAAACAATGAATTTTGCCCGCCCAAACGAAAACATATACGCGGACCTGTGAGGCCTGAAGAATTATCGGATAATACGGCAGGTATTGTGACTGGGTATCTTGTAATAATCGAGATAATGCAAAAGTAATCTTGGTCAGATAACGATGAACGTCTGGCGAGGACCGTTGTCGAGCTCCGTCATGTCTTCAACTTCTGGAAACCAGTGTCCGAATAGGGTCTCTGCATCATCTGGCTCGTCGTCGCTTCCGTCACGTTGGCATTCGTAGCATTCAAAACGTCCAACGCGGCGGCAGACTTGGGATGTTGACTCCAATCGTTTAAGAACCAAGCCGATGATAGATGAACGGAATGTCATGCTGACCAAGACACAGATTAGTGATTCACCTGGTGCAACGGAATCTTCGCCCCGTAAAGGCGATACGTCAGGCCTGAATTCCACGCTAACATCATTTTTGACGAGTGAATACTCATTCGCAGCATCAACGCGGAGCGTGACTTCGGTAGCCATGGCGGCAGTTAGTTCTAGGGTGTCACCACTAATAGGTGACCATGCCTGACTTCGACCTCTCTCTAATGGAAAAGACGCGGTGCAGGCCAGGTCCATCGCTATCGAGTTGTCAAAGAAGATTGGCGAACCCTCGATAGAGGCCCAGGACCAGCTCGGGATGTTGTTAGCCTGTGCCTTCGGTCTACGACATCGACCGCCATCGTTTGGATGCCATAGTAGGCCAAGCGTACTGAAAGTCCATTGTCCTGCAATGTATCCCGATTTAAGGCTTTCGGACAGTGCTTGAGCGACCCCAGCAATAGCAATCAACCTATCAGCGTCGTATGTAAGGTCTCTCGACGTGTATTCAGTGACAATGTAACTCCACAGTTGAATCGCTTCTTCTCGTTTCCTTGTTATGGTTTTTGCGGCGTCGTTGATCGATGTTGCGGCTAGCTGATACGCAACGCTATCAATTCGGCTATTATTGCCATTACCATTCAATGTCTCCCGGTGCCCCTCATTTTCGGCAACGACCCTAGCAAATTCCTGCTTCACTGAGTCTGTGGTCCGAGAGTCGAATGTGGAGTCGTCGATTCTACCGCATTCACACTGATATGCTTCTCTGCATTCAAGAATCATTTCGCTCTTTGTAAAGTGAAGGACGCGGGGGGAGAGGAGACGCTCAGCATATGCCCAGGCTCGCTTCAGAAGTGGCGTTTGCGCGTTCGCTTCCGCAGACGAGTTGAATGGGAGCTCCCAATCATTCATGTGAGCTCCTTCATCGAACGGAGCTTTGAAGCTATAGTGTGACGGCTGTTCTCGAACGTAGATCTTGTACAACGATCCCTTGGAGTCCGTAGCCTGTATCTTGAAGGGCTGTGGTTTCGGTTGAAACAAGCCGTCGTTGCTATCCCAGGCAGAAGTAGCAGCAATTGTCAGGAAGGAGTTTGAGAATATCTTGTCTAAATGCATCGAAGCCTCGAGTTTCTCTACGTTGTCGTCTTGTGAAATGCACATGCTATCTATCCACAACCACCGGAATCCAAGAGCGCGGGTGAGTTGAATGGCGTCCTGAAAGGTCTTTGGCAAGTCCAACCAAGGGATGCTCTTTTTGTGGGACTCGAGGGTTTTGGTAGTAGTCTTTAATATACTTCTGCCAGAGCCCCAGCAATGCGATAGCGTCAGATACTCGCCAAACTCGAACCGTTGTTCGTCAGCATCCCAGGCAGACTCGTGGAGTCTGATGCCATTGGAGCCGTCGTCCGATAAGACGTCTAGCACACGTTTTGGAAGCGAAGTAGGCTGGGCATGGCGGCATTTCGAGTGCCGCGAAAGACATTCTTTCACCAGAGCTCGAGCAGTCCCCAAACCGCCATCCTGAAGGGGATTCTCTGAGATGCGCCGACCACGCCCAATCGCTGAGAAGGGTGACTGGCCATCTAGGCTCCGTTAGTGACATATAGAGGAGAGAGGCCGGACAAGTGCGGCATCCCGAGCGAGCTAGTAGACTCTTGACATGTGACATTGATATATACCCTAAACAGGAACAAAATGGGAGATGCCCACCTTTGTCTGTGTAAAACTCGAGCTTCAGATCCGGATAGCCCTCTTCATGCGCTGGCTCGTCACCGTCGCAGCAGTCTCCGAGTCCTTTCCACCGTACCTCGACCGAGACATGGTCCTGTGCAGCAGCGGCGGGCGCATTCAATGATTCGGCTCTGACCCGGATGTCTTCCTCCTTGACTGCTGCAAAGCGATCGTGGTGCAGCAAGATGCCCTGCAGCAAGACAGCACAGGCGCGGCAGCCTCCGTTGGTCGATCGTCGCAAGCTTGGCAGGGTAGTGGTCAACCACTGCAGCGAGTCGGGCTCGGGCTCCTGGGCGAAGGCGCCATCGAGGGAGCGCAGATGCTTCTGTAAGCCTTTGCAGGTGGTGCAGACGGACACCATAACGGGAGCAGTGGAGGGGGAGGGGAGAGGTGCACAGGAGGGTGAGGGGGTTTCCTCGCTAATGGAGGGGCAGGCAGAGGAGCAGGCGGAGGGCAGGCGCGATCAGGATGGATGGTTTGGGAGGGCGTCACGGGAAAGACGGGGAGGACGAGATTTTGTATGGACGCAGACGGTGGTCGGTCCACGTCCACCTGGCTAGCTACACAGCTAGTCGTGTCTGCTACAACAAGCTTACAAGAGGTAGGGTGGCTTGCCGCACGTTGGCATCAGTGCACAGGCGCATGTCCAGCAGAACATGTCCGCCGTGGGCCGCGCTGACGGCTAGCTCTCCAGACCACCCCTTGCAGCCGGGCGAGGACGGCGCGAGGGCCCTCCCAATAATGGTGGGCGGCGCCCAGCAGCAGGCGAGTCTTTCGCCGCAGACGCTCCATCGTCCGAGAGGAGACGCCCCTTGGCGCGTCGTCACACAACAGACGAGACACAGGTATGGACTATGTGCTACCTATGCGTATCCATTGAGATGCTTGAGGGTGCTGACGGCTGGGATGGCACGCGGGGGCGCCGCCCATGCCCGTGCCCATGCCCGTGCCCATGCTCGTGCCCATGCCCTGCTTGCGGGGCCTGCCAACCCACGCCCATCACCCGCGCTCTCCCTGCACCCTCATCCTGGACCCGCGCCCCCGGTTCCACGCTCAGCACAACACCATTTGAATCACGCAGTCCCGCCCTAGCCCTAGCACTAGCCCTACCGTCGCCCTGATTGCCAGGTGCAACGGATAGGGGCATTCCGCTGCGCACGCACGCGCCCGAGGCCGCACGGCAGCCAGGAGGGCGCTGCTTAACTGGTCCGATCTAGCGGCGGACTCTGACTGCTTGACTGCATTGAGCTCCGAACGGGGAGGGCACCGCCAAACGCAAACGAAAGATCTGCCGGATCGACGCCTCTGCACTGCTCTCGACCGCCACACGGCTGGGGGCCATGGGCTTTGGACCCTCAGCCTCGTGCGCTTTGGGTAGGCGTGTCGCGCTGGCATGGGGGCTTATTACCGCGTCCTTGTCGAAGTCGCCGAGGGGGAAGGATTCCCGTCGCGGACCGACACCTGCTGGAACTGTGTAATCCACCTGCTGCACAGAGATCCAACGGCTTCCTTGGAGGGTTCTAGATCGTGCCGCAATTTCAATCGCTAACCACTTCGCAGCATTTGTCTCCCTGTTCTGGGACAAGTTGAGCGTGCTCCATGCGCCCTTCCATCCCAACGGCCTTATCACTCACCGCCTCAGGTGCTCTCTTCACCGTGTCTGACAGGATCAAGTTGCTGCGCGCCGTCTGAATTGTGCCGTCAATATTGAATCGTCTCCATCCTTGACGGGCTACAAAAGTCTTCCGTTTCTAGATGTCTCATCCCACTAGGATTCACTCAATACAAATCCATATCTCACTGAGGCGTTCTAACACCTTGTCGATTTCTGGTCCGCCTTTCCATCTTGAATTCTTGGGCACTCCCGTCAGCACAACTTCCTCGGAGCTCTGCGGGGCTCTGTTCTCCAACGTTACGCAGCATTCTCTCCGTCGGGATAACACTGAAGAGGCACAGAGTCATGAGAAGTGTTGGAATTACGGCAAGCTATGGACTAGAAGAAGCTGCGTAAGCAGCCTCGAACGCCACCGCACAATAGAACACTGCCTTAATTACCACAGTACAGATTGGGTAAGCTGAGACTCATCGCTAGCGCTTTTTGCACTGATGCCTAGTGTGCAAATTGGGCGTCCTTGATTGGCTATCAGGATTGACAAAGCTATGCATCCTTTGGCAATACAGCCCCTAGAGTTCAATTATTACCTATTTCGTCCTGTCAGGCTGCGCACTGGTACCAAGATTAAGCTTTACCCGAGCGAGGCGTTTTGAAGTCGGGTCGGACTTATTTCATCGTCCTAGACTATGAGATAGTATCACGACTTCATTTGCGAAAGATAGGTCCTGCACTACATAAGCGTCACGTGAGCGCCCTAACCCGCCGATTAGTGGCCCTTCCATAAGCGATCTGGGTTAAAGAAATTTGTCCCCCCTTCAATGCCCATCGCAGAATCAATATGACAGCCACCTCAGTGATTGAATTATTACGCCAGCAGATTGAATCATGTGAGGCACAACTTCGAGATCTTCGCCAACAACTCGCAGAGGCAGAACACGACCAACAGCAGGAGCAAACACATGACCGGCTGCGCCATGCTACAGATCCCCATGGCGACCCTCTTGGGCATGATATGAACTTCGGCATCCACGATGATTTTAGATCGGAAGTATTTGCGGCCTTGTCTCATGTGGAGGCCGACAAGCCTAGTGCACCAAGATGGCCATTGGACAAGTCTGAGTACAAGCGCTATGGCCGTCAGCTCATTATGCCTGAAATTGGCCTTCAAGGTAACTCTAACATGACTCGCACATAACGTCCACTTGCTAAATTTCTTGACTGACAACATGTATACACTGTGCAGGCCAGCTCCGGTTGAAAAATGCCTCTGTGCTAATTGTAGGAGTCGGTGGACTTGGGTGCCCAGCCGCAGCCTATCTTGTTGGAGCAGGCGTCGGTATTTTGGGGCTCATTGATGGAGATACAGTCGAGGAATCAAATCTCCACCGTCAGATTCTTCATTCAACCGGAAGGGTTGGAATGACCAAAGTGGACAGCGCAAGAATCGCTCTAAATTCGTAAGTCTCATTTGTTCGTCAACTGCGTTCAAGACAGTCATAAAAGATAATGTTTGTTTCTCCTTCATGTCTATCTCTAATTCTTTGAATAGCTTGAATCCAAACGTAAAACTAGTTGCCCACACCTCTCATCTCACACCAGAATCTGCAATTCGGATCCTTCAGCTATATGACATTATCCTTGACTGCACGGACACACCAGCATCTCGTTATCTTATTTCTGACACTTGCGTCCTCCTCGGCAAACCATTGGTTTCTGCATCTGCTCTTCGCACCGAGGGCCAATTGATGGTACTGAACAACCCGCCTCTTCGGGCTGGTGACTCTCGCGGCGGACCGTGTTATCGATGCGTCTTCCCCAAGCCGCCCCCACCGGAATCAGTGGTTACCTGCGGTGACGGGGGTATCCTCGGTCCTGTGGTTGGAGTGATGGGTATTCTTCAAGCCTTAGAAGCTATTAAGCTACTTACGCGCAACGCACAGCCACCTTTAACATCAGAACCTATGTTGGCCCAACCTTCAGACCCCCCAAGCTTACTCATATTCTCCGCTTATGCTAATCCCATGTTTCGATCGATTCGTCTTCGTACTCGCAAGCCTAAGTGTGCTGCATGCTCAGCCCAAGCAAGTGTGACCGCGAAGGCTCTAGAATCCGGCAGCCTAGACTACGTCCAGTTCTGCGGTACCGTCAATCCCGTTGATGCTCTCAGCCCAAGCGAGCGTATCTCCGTTGACAACTACGCAAAGCTTCGATTGGCGATCAACCCTTTCACTGGAATGGAGCCCAGTAAGGAAAGCCACATTCTCGTCGATGTCCGGGAAAAGGTTCAATATGATCTCTGCAGTCTCGAGGGTAGCATCAATATCCCATTTTCTATGGTATCCCACACTTCTAGTCATCCATACAACGAGGGGAATGGTCGTCAGCAAGGCGCAGAAGAACAGACCTGGGTCTCAAGCTTACGGGCATATCCCGACAAGCCCATTGTTGTGATATGCCGTCGGGGTAATGACTCTCAGATTACGGTTAGGAAAATGAAGGAGTTGGGTCTCGACAACGGGGGCCAGAGATGGATAGGCGATATCAAGGGTGGTTTAAAGGCTTGGGGACAGACTGTTGATAGAGACTTTCCAGATTATTGATCTGAAAATCATCTCATTCGTATCTCGTAGTTGGTCGCATCTTGGCAACAATTACTACGGGTTGGGCCGATACTGATTCATCGGCCAGGAACCCGCTATAAGCTACGCCGAAATCACGGTATTCCGTGCTTCCATTAGCCTCCACACAGCTTTCTTCGGACTGTGGCGATGGAATCTAAAGGAATTTTGTATATTTGCTGTTGCAAAACTCCGAACAGGCAGCTTCCGGGACAATGTTGAAAACAAAATAAATAGATTGGTGTCTCGTAACGACTCAGTGTTTGATCAAGAAAGACTTGGTATGGCGGGGCAGCATCCTGTTACTGACACAACCGTGTCTATTTGTCGGGGACGACCGATCGTCAACTTAATAACATAATATAGATCGAATTATCTTACCTTAGGATTTTCTTTCGTCTAGTTTGGCATTCTAGGGCTTTTAGGTCATTGGGGTGACTGGAGGTTCGGATAATATCGACGATAGAACAGCGGGTGCTATGAGGCAATAGTGTAGATAAGAGGTTTTTAATGAGATCTTGTGGTTAAGGACACCCAGATTATTATGTCTTTGTTCTTGATGGAGGATTCAGATATTAGCTCAAAACAACCGAGACTCAGATCTTTCTTTTCTCAAGTGCGTGTACGCCTAGATGTGACAACGTCACAAATCAACTCAAAGGGTATCTATCTGCAAAGTGACTTAACCACCACCAATAAACAACAAGCTCCATAGATTACAAAACAGACGTTGCGAAAACTACACCCATTTTCTACCTAACTCTATCTCGCGCGAGGTATCTATATCTTGCCATCTAGATAAATATGTGACATCTTAGGACCAGGATACTTCCTGGTCCCATGAGCGAACCACCATATCGCAGTGAGCGCCACAACACCGCAGAGAATAACGCTATTATAATTCATCGCTTCCACGGTCGTCGGAAGCCCGAATGCTGCAAGCGTATCAGCGTTAACATAGACCGCAAAGCCGCACATCAAAAGCCAAACAAAGGGAATGCGAGGACTTACGGAAGCAGAAGAACGTGTTGAAGAATATGATGAGGATGACCGCGGCGCCGTTGACCGCGAATCCAGCGTTGCCCATGTGGAAGGGGCCTTTTGGAACGTTTTTCCGGCCGGTCAGGAGATTGGGGGCGATGCAGAGGGCATACGATGTCGAGGTGAGGATGATGAAGGAGCCAGCAAGGACGCTGAACGCGGTGGGGCTTCCGAGCGGAATGGCGCCGAGGCCGAGGGAGATGATAGTGCAGAGGAGGGTGGCGGGGATGGGGCAACTGAGGCCCTCATGAACGCCGGAGAAGAAGATTGGGAAGGGCGTCGCATTATCGCGGGCCAGCGACCACCAGATGCGTCCGCAGGTGAGGAGCGTACCGACGAGACAAATGAGGAGGGAGAGCAGGACGATGAGGAGGAGGCAGAAGGTTCCACCTTTGGTGCCGGTGGCCTGGGAGTAGATGGCGGCTAGTGGGAAGGAGCCGTTGCTGTCGAGAACGGCGCCGAGGTCCGAGATGGAGTAGAACATTGCGATGCCGAAGAAGAAGGCAGCTAAGAAGCCGCAGATGATCTGCGCGGCTACGCCCTTGGGTAAGTCGACTTTCGGGTTCGGGAGCTCCTCCGCGAGATGCGTGATAGCATCGACCGTTCCGATTGTAAAGGCACCGTTTAAAACACCCGTGAGGAACGCTACGCCATCGCTCCATCCCGTGATATTCTCAAAGTCTTTCCAAACGAAGGAATCGCTAGCGTGTGCGTCCGGAGCTGCGGCCAAGACAATGATAGTGACCAATCCTCCGACGATAACGAGTAGCATTCCTACATGTTGAAGGCCTGGACTTGATCGATTGGCGAAGATACAAATCGACGTGATGAGCAAGGTAATGAGGACGTAGGCAATGTAAACGTGCCATGGTTCGATTATGAGGTCTGGGTGAAAGATGGCGTAAAGCTGGACTGACACATTTGAGGCGATCTGGGTGATGGATGCATAGTCAAAAATCCAACCGAAAAAGTTGAGCGAGCCGGTGAAGAATCCTAGAACGCGACCGTATTTGGCGCCGGGAGTGACTGAGGCGTAGTGGTATACTCCTCCGGCTGAAGGTATCGCTGATGCTAGCTGATACCGTATGCGTTAGATCGTTTGGTATCTTTAGCGGTGTAGATGATTTACCTCTGCGATACAAGCTCCAATTACGCCATAATAGCTGCATGCCACAATCAACTCATAGAGAACGCCAGGCGGTCCACCATTTGCTATCCGCTCGTTAGTATCGGAGAGGGGGCATATAATGCATTACCGACCAATTGCAATTGTGACAGATCCTCCCAAAGCCACCCAGGCGTTGTCAATGTTGAGAGCCAGGCCACACAAGTGGAGCAACCCATACTGGCGCTTCAGTTGATCTTTATGACCCGAAGCATTGACCGCCACTCCATCCTCAATACTAACAATAGTCCCTCTCCTTTTCTCGATCTCCTCATCCATATTCACCTTCTCATTCGAAATTTGCGGGTCCGGTTGGGCGGCCATTCTGACGTCTGACTACCAGGAGAAAACAATGATGAAAAACTATGACGAATGCGCCTCACGTCCACTTCGAGCACTCAAACCTTCAATCCAAGCAGACCGACGACCACGCCGCTCCCAAGTATCCAGCTCTTAATGATAAATCGACGAGATAGAAAGAAGCAATATGCGCCAAGCACGGTGTGGCAACCAAACAGTTCAAGACGCGGACAAGCAGCGGCTAGAGGACGGGTGCAAGGTTAATATAGCCATGCTGAGACAAGTGCATCATCAATAGTATTTGCTGTTGCGCGTTCGCGCAGGACAGTTGGCCGCTTGTTTTCCTTATCTTTTCCGGGCGCAGAGTCAGATATTTACCTAAGCGTTATAGCGTGGCGGTTGGACACCCACTAGGCCTAGATATCGTGGGGTTTTTTGGCGTCAGCACATACAGTAGTATTGGCTCCAATAATCTGGTTTGAGATCCTGCCGTTCCTTGCCCCTCTCAGTGTGTTTGTGGAGAGTAGTGAGATGGCAATAATGCGTTTGACTGCCACTTGATGCATAGCTGCGCTCTCAGACGTTGCTGCGACGCTTGCCCAATCCCTCGACCCCGTATTTTTCTCCCGTCCCGTGCAGCTTGAAATTCCGGGACAGAACGTCTTTGCGGCACAGATCCGAGATCTTAGCGAATTGCATTTCGATTTCGGCGAATTGAATATGGTATCGATGATGCGTGTAGATGAGCTACGTGCCGCACGGCTAGTGAAACACGCATGTGCGCTGGTTGCTACGAAGCCACTATACCACCAAGAAGAGTGAAAAGAAAAATATATATATATATATATATATAAAATTAATTAATTTTTATTTTTATACAGTTGCCATTGCATCGCCAGGAACCAATTGGTCTTCTTCGGATTTGCCATTGAAATTGTAGCACAACCCCAAGTCAGACGCCATGTCGATACTTACACATTGTCCATCAAAAACTCTGGTGTGCATCGAGAATTATAAATCCACGCGAGCTTCATGCCCCAACATGAGAATCGCCATTTCTCAACCAAATCTTCGCGACAAGCTTTGCGGCATGCGAAGACGCTCGCTCTGGAGGTATGCGCTTTGGGGAAGCGGGGCTCGACAACGTCATCTGTCTATCTCTCCACTGACACCCAGCAGATATCTCGGAACAACACATACCTATATCTCGGACAGATGGTGTGCTGCTGACGCTATTCTCTTCTAGAGAGTCTCGCCACCTCGATTGAAAACAGCCTAACCGTATGGTACATCACGCTATACGCGTTCAACTATATAGTTTATCGCCATATACGGTTTTTATGGTCTTTAACATCACCTGTTATAGTGAGAACATCGTTTTGGACTAGCTTCTAACAGTATAGCTGCCTCAACAAATGTTCCTGCTCTAGCCACTTTGCACTCTTCTATTCATTATACGTGCAACTAATCGAGCATTTTTCTCACTAGGGGAGCGAATTTCGTCCCAGCGTTGGCCTTTCCACTATTCAAGTCATGGCTAGCTCACATCCATATCAATCCATAGTCGTGTAATCGTGACAGCTAAACCGCTAAAAGGAAAGACTGCATGAGGTCTACCACGGCCCACCTTCAAACGGCCCAGCAAACTGAGTTTGTTGCCACTTTCAGTAAACGTGTCAATGCATCATGCCACTACAAGGCATATATTAGTCCAACAAGTGGACGTTTTGGTGTAATATATATCTAAGCACGCGCTTTAGTGGTAAGCATATTTAACAAGTCAGACCCGCTCCACAAGAAGTTTGTGGGATTCTCAAGCTTCTCTCACCCGGTACACAATCCACCTCTATCCCACCATATCACGGTCCATGTATATTCCCCCGCAATGGAAAGCGAGACGCTCTATCATATCGCCCTCATCAAGACGAACGGGCACGGCATCGAAGACTTTGACATTCAAGGGACATATACTGACTTTACGAAAGCGAAAGCCGCGGCTAGGGACGCCCTTTCTGAGGCTGGGTACTGCACCGAGTCATTCCCTGTTCTTGAGATCCGTAATGATCGGGAAGATTGGATTTATGGGGCTGACACGTTCGTCCACGCCGAAACTGCTGGAGGCACAGCACTCACTGTCGCAATCAAACCCACTTTGAACCACCAGAAGCTCAAAGGCGATAGGGACACCTGTAGAATCTGCGGTAATCTGTTCTACGTTCTGCAACAGACAGTCTCCTACGACATTGACAGTTCTGGAAACACCGCCGACATGCATGTTGACTGCACGTGTACGAAGTATGCCAAAGCCAAGGAATCCGCCTTGAGCTGCCTTACCGATCGAACCATAAACATGGACGACTTCCACAGCTTGATTCAATATCCTGCGTCCGAAGAAGATGCATACAGCAACAACCCTATCCTATATGCCGTCGGTGCCAACGGGCGACATTATCTCGTCTCGGTTCTAGGGAAACGCCAATGGCTGCAGATCTAGTGGGTTGGGTATTAAGGCTTTAAGAGGCAATGTATAGTCAGAGTTGAATATAGAGAAATTTTCTAGACATGAACCAAGCGTGTTCTCAGCTCCCGGTTGCTGTTTCCTGTTTTACCCAGCGAATGTCATCTATTATCGGGGCCCACCGCTTTGGTAACGGCGGGCTCCATTATTGCCGACGTGACTTGTTTAACTCGTCTACCATCACGTTCGCCGAAAAACGGAACGAGGAGCAATGGAATAGTTCCAGTGAATTGCCAGATGAGGTTTGCGGGAACTAGTGTCGCAGATTCCGATTATCATGCTAGATTGGGCCACGGTAGCAAAGAAACACAACCGAACTACAAGCTAAATGAACGGAAGGCATACCCGTAGATAGAGTCGCAGACGCACAGTAGATGTCAAGGTTAGGGCCCACATTCCGATCGACGCACCTAGTGCAGGAACGGCCTAGCGGTCAACTCTCCAACGGCATCCCCAAGCAACTCTCCCCCGCACTTCATACTCCACATGAAGTCACTGTTCGAGTCCATTGCGCAAGATTACCCCTCCGCCGTAATGCACACCACGTCACACAACACCTCTACGGTCGGCAGGAGCTTTCTCGGAGTTACTGGCTGAGCGCGAATCAAAACGAGCATCGCGAACGCTGGACAAGCCTTTGCCCCGCGTCACGAGAGCAGGATAGCAGGATGGCAGCACAAGGTTTCCCAAAAAAATCGGTGCATCACTCGCGAATAAAGCTTGGCCAGAAGCCTGGCAAGATAATAAGTTAGCACGACGTGGCTGGTCATGCCCACCCATTAAAACCCTTGTGTGGTGGTGCGATCTAAGAACAGCCTCAACCGGACCCCATGTCAGGTGAGCCATCCTCGGTCGTTCTATGAGCTCTCGTGAAGCTCGTGCTAGAAGAGTCTTCCCTTCACGATCCTGCATTGACCCGAGAGAGCTCATAAGGTCATGATTGCGCTCAAATACTCGCGTGTGTTGATTTTTGCCCTGTGATACATCCCTCCAGCGGTACACCGCAGAATCTCGTTTTCCAACTGCACGACGCCATTTTTAAAAGTCATCGTATCTTCCGAGGGCAATCCTTTATATTTGCTTCTTCGATATTTGACGCAATCACGCAATTAACCATTTCGAGCGCTTCTATTACTGCCACGAGCGTGCGAACATTCATCCATCAGCCATGGCGAACGAAACGGACTACACAATATCGGGCGAGAAAGACGATAGTCTGACTATTGCGATCATACTCCCTTGTCTGTTTGCGATCATACTCGTAATTCTTATGGCAGTGTTAGTCGGCATCACGCTTGCAAGTATGCCGGTTCTAAACCGCTGCTAACGTGCTCTAGAGCGTTTCTTCTACCTAAACTCACTGAAGAGAGCGCCGAGACGAAGGAAAACCGCCGTAAAAAGCGACTTGCGGCTCTCGACAACACCATCAAGGCACAGCATTACGTCGACTGGGCGTCTAAACAGAGAAAGGAACATCCAGAGTTCCCGGTCTCTATGCACCCTCTGTGGTGAGTTCAAGATGAGCAAACCACGAAATAGATGAGCTTGACTAAGTTTGGATCTTAGTGTGATTTGCCTCGACGAGATTGAAGACGCGTCTCAGATCAGAGGTCTCGGTTGTCTCCATGTCTTCCACCAAGCCTGCCTCGACGATTGGTTCGGGAGATACAACGAATACTGTCCACTCTGTCATCGACCAATCGTCGGCGGGAAACAGCTGAAGAAGAAAACGCGCGCTTCGTCGGACTCTGACACACCGCCCGTGGCTTTTTTCGTATGAATGAAACTTCACCTTTCTTTCCGGAAACACCGTCAGATACCCTTTAGAAGTCTTACCCGCAGTAGACGGAGCAGGGCATGGCCCCGCTTGCCGGACATTGGCACTCTAATCACTAATAGGAGGAATGGGTAGGGGGGTTTCGGGGTTAGACGGGCTTTGGGCTGGTGGTGGTTCGATCTGGTCCCGGGAAACAAGTGCCGCACGTGCAGCGGGAGCGTACATACCCCAGACTGACCCTCCGCCGCGGAGCGGGAGTGGCTGGGCCTTAATTTTAGGCGGCGGAGGGCGGGTTATGCCCTTGTAGGATAATTCCCATCTCGGTGGATAGATATTGCAAACTTTGTCCCTGCCTGCACGGAAATGAACGGTTCTGAGCAAAAGATGAAACGCGAGACTGTAAAATTGCCGATTGACTTCCCGTGTCTTGTGCGTTTTATGCGGGTTTTGGAAGAGGTTTTCTTTGGCTCTAATGGCGTTTATGGGATTAAGATTCTAATGAGGATGAGGTTAGAAGAAGGTTCGTGAGGCTCCTCCGGGGACAATACTATGCAGATCTTAGGCCTGACGACACACAACGAGGAGCTGATTCACTAAACAAGCCGAGGTCAGAGCCGAACGCGTTAGCTCCGGTATGAGACAGTCCCTTATAGGCGTCGAAAGCGCAAGGAGGTCGGTATTATCGACTCAATCCGGCGCGTCTTTACTGTAGTGACATTATCTGCCAACACTAACCAGCTGTCATGGTCCTGTGCGACGCCACAACCTGTTTGTACCTGGGGCTAGCGTAGACTAGTGCTGTTTGTATGTATATCTACACGGGCCCAAAACAGTCACTGTGGAGGTGCAAGTTGGGGTCGTCCTAGACAGATGGAGGAAGTTCGGCATGCTCCACAACGTTGAACACCCCGAGGCGCCGTAGCCGAGTCGCCGGCGGTGGAGGTTCGGGCTTTTTTTTATGCTTAACTAACGCTGGATTCCGCATGCATACATAGCATAGGACAATCGTCGCCGTAGGCAGAAAAGAGCGAAGCATCATTCTAGACCAAGAGGTGAATAATGGGGGAGTTGCAGCGCCAAGCCGACATCCGGCAGCCATACCCCATCCGGCCTAGAGGCGTCTCCGCTGGGTCGGGGCTAGATCCCACTGCCCACTTCGACCGAGACGACTCCAAACGGCCAGCCGTCCTCCGCGCCGGTTGGGCGGACGATGCTGTGGCCCAGCGGGCTGAGAACTCGCTGGCGAAGCATTCCGAGGCAAGGTTGATTGTCGGAGTCCGCAGGTGAAAAGAGAAAAACTTATAGGGGGAGCCAGTGTCTGCGAGGTCATCTGCGCCGAGCGGAGGGCCCACTGGGGCAGGCGCCGATGGGGCGCTTGGAAATGTCACGCCACCGCAGAATGCGCCCGGTGGTCTGATTATTTGGTGGGTCCCGGCTCTAGTCGATGGTGCTCCCTCGTGCTTCAGACCCAGGCCCTACCCAGACCCTCCCGAGACTCCGTCAGACGTGCATCGACGACCAAGGCATCGACCGCATCGACCGCACCTTAGCCGCATCCGAAGAGCGCCCGTCGGAAGCAATCCATGCCCCCCTCCAGGCTCTGCTCGCTCCCCCCAGTCCCCCCAGGCTAGAGCGGCACCCAACGGTCCACCGCTTCCTCTCGCTCGTTCTCTTCGCTGCTTGCGCTGAACGCCCAGGATTTCCGCTGCAACTGCCGCCGTGCCCGTGACACTGTGCCCTGTTCCAGCGTTGATTGCCATAAGCGTCGGCCGACCCCGGGACGCGCCGCCAGAGAAAACCGCTGGTCGCCCGCCTCCCAGTGTCCTCCAGAGACCTTCCGCTGTGAATAATAATCCAACCACTACTTCTTCACGCCGACTGGCAGCGGAGCCTGCCCTGTAGTAGCAAGGAAGTGGATCCTCGACGCCAACGTGCCCAAAACTCTTGCAGCCGCCCGCTTAGCCTTTCTCCGTCCGAGCGCTGCCGCAACCCCTTCGTTTCGGCAACCGTCATCCCCCGATATCTCCTGATAATAGTCTGAGGTGCCTCCTTCACCAAATCACGGAAATATCGCCTGACCGTCACTATGGCACTCAACTGGAATGCCTTCCTCACTGACGAGAGTCTCACTCTACCTGACGACCAGTGGCCCGACCTCGCGCAGACGACGGCAGGCCGTTTTCTTGATATGCCAAAATCAACCTCTGCTCGCACCACGGGCTCAGAGCCTGGAGATTACACTAACTTTGAGTCTCTGCTGAATGGTCCTACCACCGACCCTTATTTCGACGACTCCCTATTCGCCGCCAACGACTACTTCCTTGGTGACCTAGAGGTCCTTCAACCCTTTGGCAACGCAATCGCCGGCGAGTCCACCTCGGAATCTTCTCCTGAACCAACCTCTGCCGTCAACTCGACTGGACCCAACTCCTTCAAAACGGAGACAGAGTTCTCTTCAGAATCCCAGACGCCGGCATCCGTACGAGACTCTCCTCAAATGCCCCCCAAACTGGCTACTCGATCTCAGACCTTCCCAAATCCCACCTACGAGTCTATGTTCCCCAACAACATCCAGTCAGGATTTGTTGAAGACCTTACCTTCCCGGACGGACCCACTGGACAAGCCAGCTCATCGAAGCCAGCCCTTGAGACCGACATCGCTGCATCGCTCACCACTGTCAAGAGGAATAAGGCCAAGCCAGATATTCTAGCTGCCTGCTGGACGTCACCGCTTTGCCCTAATCACGGCCAGGACGGCCCTCCTCCCAACCCATCTACCTGTGGTGGTGGATGCGCACCATTCCTGTTCGCAAATGAGGACACCCTGCCAACTCCGACTACCAATTCCACCCTTCTCAACCAAGCCCAGGAGGTTATTGCCGAAGAAGGCGTGGTAGAGATCCAGCCCCGCCCGAAAAAGCGAACGGAGAGTGACGCGAGCGAGAAAATATCGGGTCGCCAGTTCCCCAACAAAAACATCCCAGTCCCAGAAACCCAGGTGCGAATGAAGACCGAGGCGGAATCAACATCACCCGAGCAGGTACCGGCTCAAGCTGACGAGACGAAGCCAAAGTCGCGACGCCGTTTGCCGCACAACCAGGTCGAACGCAAGTACAGAGAATCACTAAATACCCAACTTGAATCTCTCCGCCGCGTTGTCCCGTCACTTCAGCAAAACCAACGGTCTTGCGAAGACGCTGATATTGAGGATTTGCCCACAGCGTCGAAGCCCAGCAAAGCCGTCATTCTCGCCTCTGCAACCGCCTACATCAAGCAGATGGAGAAAGAGAAGAAGGCAATGCAAGATGAGAATACCATCTTGCGAAATAGAGTCAAGGCCCTCCAAGCGCTAGTCAAGTGCGATGACTGTAGTCTCATGCAATATGTCATGGACCTGAAGATCCAGCAGCAAAAGTGATTGGCCTTATTTCCATATGATCCCAATACAGCTGGAATAAGGATTGATACTAGCTGGCCCTCATTGACTCTCATCTCCTCCACATGGAACGATCATCGGTTATGCGGCTATGATTGTTTGGCGTTTTGGCGAGCGTCAAGATGTGCATCTGCCCATTCTTGTCAGCAAAGGAGTTGAAGGATATGAAAATTACTGCATTGGCAAGAAGCCTTTAGGCTTGCAAAAGCCATCAGCATGGGGCGGCGTTCTGGTCCGGAGAATCTTTCTTTCCTAAATTTTATTTTGGGTGGGGAATTTTTTTGCTGGACACCGCCCACATGGAAGATGGCGGTTGGCGTTTTTGGCGTGTAACACTATGTCGCCTACGGCGAATTTTTCAATATCTCATTTTCTGTGCATAATATCCCAATGAATGATATCCTCTGTCAATAGCCGCGAGGCCAACGAATTCTGTGCAAAAGAGATTGTTAGTAAGAAAATTAACGACGTCAGCGAGTAGCCGGATTGATTACTGAGGGGGCACACTTGACGCTAGCAACCAGGCTGCTTCCACTGTAATAGTCGCAAGAGTCGAAGCCGATTGTCGGGGTCTATGGTCGGCCTCTGCAGCATTCATGTGTCAGCAAGCACACAATCGAATTGAAATTAATCGTATAGATTGATTACCAGAAGGCAGCGATGGAGATGCTTTGAGTCCTAGACCGCCTCCCGGGTATATTATATGCAAAGAGGAAGTATCAAAATCCAGAATATGCTCTAATTTCCCCCCCCCCCCCCCACTCCATCCCAATGCATTGCTTTCGTCATGATAGTCATTATGCTCTCTCTCTCTCTCTAAAGTATCCCGCAATTTGTAGCTCGTCCATAGACGTATTAATAATCCCATATCGTGGATGCCCGAAACGCCTGAATCGAAGAAACCGGAAGATTTGAACTAAGATGGTAGAAGAGAGGCGCTTTCAATGATCTGGCTTCGTGGGCGTGGGCGGGAGACTTTGGTCATCTTCATGAGGCATGGGTTTTGTAGACTCTGCGCGTGCGGACGTTAGTTATTTACATTTCTCATGAGAAAAAAAGGAATCAAGGGGAATAAATGGATGGATAGACGTACGTAATTCGCACTGCTCGGTACCCACAGGCCACATCGGTCCATCGCTATCGTCCCAACCCTCCTCATAGGACTCGAAGGCCGGCGCTGTGTCCTGCAATTCGCACTGCTCTGTGCCGACGGGCCAGACAGGACCATCTTCATCATCCCAGCCTTGCTCATACGAATCGATGGCTGGGTCTGTGCTCTGCAGTTCGCATTGCTCGGCGCCAACGGGCCAGATGGGGCCGTCGATGTCGTCCCAGCCGTCTTCGTAGGAGGTGATGGCGGCTTTTTCGCGCTCGAAGGTGGAGGGGGATTGCTTTTGGGGCGTCATTTGGGGTTGTTGCGGGTGCTCGGAGGATTGTTGGGCGGTGTATGGATCGTAGACGACCATTTCTCGGTGTACGTATGTAGTCTTGATGGGTTGGCAGCTCAGTAGCTGTGGGTGTGCTTTGGGCTTATTGGTTGGTTGGTCGATGGGAGTTGCTTGGTTGTTTGGCGGTGCAGTAGAGAAAGGTATATAAAGATAGTATGTCTACGGTATTTATATGATTTATCAAATGGCAGGATACGACTTCATTGTAGCAATATTGTTGAGAAAACGGGAATATCTGATGTCGATACACGCGCCATACGCAGCGCCACGCACCCGGCATCCGACGCCCTGGAGATCATCATCACACCCAGTCACGATGCCATGCAATAATAGCTTTGCGGCTGAGATGAGCCGTTATCAGGCGTAGGAGCTATGCATATCAGGTATTCCGATGGCGATTTGGGAGAAGGCAGCTTCGAGAACGGGCTGGATGGGTTTCGCTGGTTGGTGGGGAGATCGGAGACGCCCGCGCCATGCAACCCCCGGTCACGCCACTCCCATACGATGCTCCGTGACTTCCTATCAGAGTTTTGCAGGTATCACCACTACATTCCTGAAGATGTACTGCGGCTGCTGATCGGACAGGTGTTTTTTGAAACGAGGTGTGTTGTGGGGAGATGGTAACGGGATGTTGGGAGGTGCGGTGTGCGGTTCTTATCGGCGTGCGAGAAGTAGGAGGCGGAGGAGTGAATGGCTCGCGGTGTTGGGGGCGTGGGCTAGTTTCTTGGGAGCTGTGTTATCTAGTGGAGCCGAGAAATGTTAATTTAGGGTGCAATAGTTCAAAGTTAGTTGGGGGCTTTATATTCGGTCTACGTCCTACACCCTACATCCGCAAACAGACACACGCACACATACACAGACCACATCCCACCCGCGAGCACCTTAACTACGTCCTACAGTACGATTGTGCGGTTCGACACAGTTCGGTACAATCCGACCGAGAGCATATTCCTGCGACTGGCAAACCACAATATAAATCTATCAAAATGTCCCTCTTCCCAAATGTCTACGCGTCTGCAACATACACCGACACCCCGCACACCATGACACACAACCAGCCATCCTCCCGCCGCCGCAGCTCAACTCTCTTCGCGCACCTTTTCAGCCCGACATCCTTCCACAGCCTGTCACCCACAAAATTTATACACCACGACGACACTACGCAGAGCACTAGTAGTAAGAAGAGGGCGATGACAGGCGTGGAGAGAGCAGTGAGCAAGGGGCATGTTGAAGGGGAAGAAGTTTTCGTTGAAGAGGCTGTGGAGGAATGTGACGGCGGGCCGCTGTGCAGGGAGGCGGAAATTGAGAAGTGGAAGTGTGAGGGGTGTGAGCGGAATAAGAAGATGAAGGAAGGGAGGAGGAGAATGATGATGAGGAGGACGAAGAGTATGCCGGCTTGAGGGCGGAACTATGTTTGGCTTGGGATTACTTGGCGGGGTTTATCACTAGTGGTGGGGAGTCCAGATTGATTGGGACTGCTCTGGGGTGGAGGATGGGTTGGGACTGGGGGCGTTACGTCGTTTAAAGGCTGCGGTGCATCGGAATGATTCAATAGAAGGGTACGAAAAGGATACTGTGAGAGTGGCAATATGTACATGAGACGGCACAACGATTAGGATGGGTCGAAGGAATTCTCGACAACGAAGGGCCGCCGACGGTTAGTGAATCATGGAGGACTTCATCACTGCATAGAAGCTTGGTCTTGATTCTTCGCATGCAGATAGCAGCAGGCAGCAGCCACAGGGGCATGTCGCAGCTATTCCTACGAATGAACATGGATGGCAATACACACTGTTTCGGATTTTGCAAGTACAACACTTGCGATCTCGAGTTTTGATTGTGTATTAAAGCGGCTGTAATCTACTATGAGTGGGTTGGAGATGTCTGATACCATAAAAAGCCATGGCTTGGGCGTTTCTATTAGAATCCAGAGACTAAAAGTAGGGATAAAATTAGTTGTTCAAATATGTTGAATTGTTAGGTCTTCGCCATTATCTGAGACCTCGTATACACTTGCCTCGCCCATCTCTAGTTTAGGGCTAATAGCATATGCTATTTGTGGCGTAGATCCCGATCCCTGCACTCAAATCTTCTCCCCAGTCGCTCGCGCTGTGGATTTTGCCACAGATTGATAGCCGACGAGTGACCTGATGCCGGCACAACTGGCAAAATTGAACAGATAGAGAAGGCGTAGACGTACAATTATCAATCTTAATGCTCACCATCAAAATATCTAGGAAGGTGCAGCTTGAGCAGCTGTGCCGGCTTCCGAACCTCGCAGTTCATTCTGATAATCATTCGCAGAGAAGGAAATCACTCCAGCGAGTTTGCAACCAGGCAAAATGGCTCCCATGATACGACGGACTCCCAGTCAAGGCATCAACTATAATAATTAATCATTTCTGTCGGTGCCGATCTTGACTCATGCCGTAATGGAGAAGCATGCTGTGCTCCCTAAAATTGTGGCAGACTGAGTAAAATGACTATGACGATATGCGCTTGAAGACATCAGTGACATCAGGTAGGCAACTAGCTATATGGTTTGACTATAGTGAAGGCATCCTAGAATTGTCATAACCGACTCTCTTACCAGGAACGAGTAGGCCATACCGGTTTTGAATTGCCTTTTGCAGTTGCCTCCAAAATTAGTAATCATGAGCATTCTTGCTCGGTTGTGGATCAGCGCTCGATTACCCCCATCGAAAATAAGCATCTTTGGAGATCTGTAACTTTCGTCACTTCAAGGGGCTTCTCCCTATCCGAGTTTGTGCCCTGTTGTATCTGGTACTCATTCGGGAGGATTGGAAATAATTTGCTAATTTGGTAGCCGATATCGCCGTTCTAAAGAAGCACATCTGCAAAAGAAAGCTAGACAAATTTCCGGCTCATAGTTGCTGCTTCGTTTCACGTAGGAATCATACGAAGGAATTCTTCATGGGTGGGAGGATAGGAGAGCTAAACCGCAATATCCCCGATGAAGAAGTAAAGCAAGCGGGTGGCTTTATACCTGCGTGGACTTATTCCAGGACTTGCTGCTAGAAATTGGTACTCAGAACGACCATCCAGAAGTCTGCATGTTCTGGCGTATTCTGCATAGCGGGTTTCCTAAGAGTCGAACTAAGATGAATTAAAGGAGAAAAGTAGGTTACATGATATTATTAGTATAATAATCTAGGGTTAATATTTTGTAAATAAAAATTTCGGAGAAGGTAGATATCGTGAGGATTTGGATGTCTCGAAGTAAACAAGCTAATATAGGAAATTGTGTGTTTTAGTAGGGAAATAGAGATCTGAAAACCAGGGCTGTATCTGAAGCTCCTAGGCATGGCGCAGAATATATCCAGCATTCTCAGTTTGCGGTGCAATATGAAGCAATAATTGAAGGCGGCTGTACCAAGGGTGGCCCATTGCAAGGCATCGGAGACCTGATTTGAGAGATATGGAAAAGACTTGCAATGTCTTGAATCAGCTGGCCGTTCGATAGTCCGCCTCAGTGACGACTTCGTCCATAGCCTTTGTCTTTACTACTCTCATCTTGTTGAGGTGGCCGCGGTGTTTCGCTTACCGGCAGCGGTAGCGAACTCTGGGAGAGGGATGTTCCTGCTGCATTTCCTCGTCTTATTCTTGATGGTGCAGTTCGTGCTGACCCGGCTCGACCAGGAGTCACTGATCGAGGATCTTGAGTAGTGCAAGAGGAACCCAGACTAGACTTGAATACAGGTGGATCAGCTGAGCCATAAGAGTCTCTTGGACGGCCCAAAGTTGAGGATAACTCGGTTGTCATAGGTACCCATCTTCGGTTGTTTCCTGTTTAGCCTACTCACACCGTATACGAGTGATCCCTCAGTCGCAGCTCTGGTCACTGCTCGCTAGTCCCTCTCGGAATGGTGCGTATATACTACTGGGTTGATTTGATAGGGTGAGCTAGCTAACCCTAATTTAGCATCAGGATTATTGGTAAACCACTTGTCAGCATCTATGGCTTCTTTATGGAAAGCCCAGACATCTTCGTTCTAATCAGAAACCACGGAGATAAGATAAGAAGTGCTAGCCTAAAGTTAATTCGGTTAGGTGTATTCTACTTAAGTCGAAGCGTACAATATTTGTGTGGTCTATAATGGGAGAGTGGAGCAGTTCATATTCCGCTCTGTTATCTTCTCGCAATTTGAAATTGATTATCAAAAATATTGCCTCGTTAGACGTAGATACGAAGCCGTATTTGACCCCGTAGCCCAGCATATACTGGGCAATCTGGCCTGTGTCAGGGTCGCATTAGTGTTAGTTTACAATTCTCGCTCTAATGGAACACCCAAGAAATTCCTTACAGAGTGATTTTCCTTGGTATGAAATCAGAGTAATGTTTACGCACTTGGTAGGTGCTACACGACTTTAACTCCCCAATTAGGCGCAATGTCTGATCGGGGCTTGCGCCTGGGATCTTGGAAATATGACCTGGCTCGTATCGTTCATGCCGCAGGTGCTTGGGAACAATTTTTGCGTTGGCTGCGTTGAACGATTGCAAGATTGATCATGTTTCTTCGAGCTGGCGCGGTGTGCCGCGCTTCTTGCTGAGCAGAGTATCGATTGTATGTTGATCTTTCCAGACAACATTTGGTAATATTTGGGCGCTGAGCTAAGTTTTAGAGCCAATTTGTCGGGGCCCTTTTGTGGAAAACCCCGGCCAACACTGGAGAACATCTAGGTGCACATCAATCCCGATTTGGTCAGTCCGCGAGTAAGGATCACGGAATTCTGAGTTATGATAGAATCGAGAAGCTTCTCATTCGAATGTATTCTATGATATCAAAGTACCCGCGAACGTAAATCGGAGGCTTTATTGGCTCGTGGTCTCGTTGAACTCAGGCCCTATGACCAAGTCGGACAACTTGTCTTTGATGGCGTCTTTGGGGTTTTGCAGTCTAATGGTTCCATGTATTGGCATGCCTCTCCTGAATCAAAAGGTATTAATCTCAATCCAGGAGTGGGGTTCAGGTTGTAGAGCTTCGCTGTTGGTGCCTTGTACAGCGGTCGTATTTCCCCATTGGTTCTGTTCAACGTTTATATACCGCGAAAGATATTCCGTTGTACTTACTCTTGGGATCCGTGGATGAAATGTGGGGAAGTGAAGGCTATAATGTGTTTATTTTTTAACTTGATCACTATCATTCTGGCCGAGCGAATTGAAATGCACCTTCGATTTTGGGATATATAGTGAATTAATACGCTCTGCTTGAGAGACATAGTACCTCTCAGGCGACTTAGAGCTACTTCTGAAGGGTGAACGCGACGATGGTCTGATTCTCCATCCCTTTCGAGCACGTAATATTGTTCAGCGCGTGATTCCCGCTTGGCTAGATTCGAGGCCCACGTCTAATCATATTATTATTTGACCGAAGGCTGAGCAGTTCCTTGGCGTTATCCCTTAGTGAGAATGGGCAACGGATGAATATTTCGGAAATGGTTTTATGTAGAATCGCGTGAGCCCCGGCTGCTCCCATCACTTTCACATTTTCATTGTGGCACTTCACATGCTTAGCTACCCCGTCTGCATAGTTAACGCGCCAAATCCCTAGCTCTGTAATTTATTCGTCCTATACAAATCATCAAACTCTTCAAGCCGGTAGCAACATTGGGTGAATCGTTTCAATGAAACCTTCGTCTGATGAGGACTCTCACGGGGCAGCTATTGATGAGAAAGCCGAATTCTCATTTAGTGACTAGTAGAATTTATTTCATCATGACGAGAAATACTTGAATGATTAGCAATTTAAGCCTATAGCTAGCTTTTGAGATGAGAAAACTCGGTGTTCGAGGGTCATATCTTTACCATCCGGGAGGATACACGTTGGTGGATTTTAATGCCGTTGTCCAGTATAAAGTACCAAACTATAAGAGTGCCTTGCGAGGCAACGCAGGTATTCAGATGCAACTGCCTAGATGGGCTTTGGTACCATGAAGGCGAAGCCGTAGTAAATATTAAATTTTAGTCAGGACTACTACTCCGATTCCCCGAAATATAAACTAATGCTAATAGGATCAAAGTACCCCGACAAAGATTGGCGATTATGAAGCTGATATCGAATTATATAAAACATTTCTTGAATACCACCCGGATGGTCGAACTCGGCTCCAGAGGCGCATAGATGAATGAAGAGAAGATATCTATGTATTAGCCTCTATAGATGTATCGAATAGGGACATAGTAAACAAGATGATTGCGCTCAATCGATTCGGCCGGTACGAGTGCCTTAGTACGCCATGGTTTCTGGGCTTCGGTAGTGGAGTCGTACAGCCCGGTTTCAATAGAGAAGGGATGGTCGGAGGCCTGGTAAGATATATCTTGATGGTGGGAAGGCCCAGAAAGCGGCTTCGGTATGACGAATATTGGAGACTAACCCGAGAGGAGAGATATATGGCTAGGCTAGCACTCAAAGATGCTTTGCTGTAATATCATTTGATCTAATGGCATGCTCACACTAATATACTTGAATAGAAGAGTCTAGGCCCATAGTATTATACCTTGCGATAGAACTTTAAGAAATATACTCTGGGATGAGTAGGATCGGATGTGGTGAGGATCACCTCTTTTTCAATTCAACTAATGGGAGTACTAACATACAAGACAGTTACGCCGTGGAATTTGGATGTCTTGATTTCTTCGATCATAACGGCAGCAAAGAAACTTGCGAGTGTAGAGATTTTGAATGTGAAAGATGGAACTTGCATAGAATTGTTTTGTGGGCTGGTAGAAACTTAGCTCTAGTAGAGCTTCCAAATCCTCGCGGCAGATTCCTTGCAGAAGCTTGCTGCTTATAAAGATGGTAGTTTGCTTGTTAGTAGTTTGCTTGTTAGTGCGCCCCGTATTTAGGGTAAATAAAGCTAATGCATATCCTTGTCGGTGGCCCGAGCTTTGATGCTCGTGGAACCGATGACAACATCGTGCTTTGCCCAAAACTAGGTTCCGACGTAATTACCTCTGAAGATCCAACGTCCAATAATGCCCGCATGTAGAATCCATAAATCTCTTGGTAGACGCCATTGCGCCTATGATTTCCTGCATATGAATACATAATGGTCCTCGATCTCCTTACTATAGCCGGACTACCTACAGCTGTCGGTGCAGCGGAGGCAGTCTATCGACAGCGCGTTCTTGACGAAGAAGCAGAGTCGTCTGAGCGGAGAGCGCCTTTCCGTCTTAATTCATACTATGATGCGCAGTCCAAGAAACGTGGGGAGGTTCATAATGCGATTGTGGTGTTGAGGGATGGCAAGGTTCGTAGCTCTCAGCTTGATGTTATAGCGCTGATAGTTGTGAAACGCAGCTTTGGCTCTGGCCAAAAGATGCCAACACAGGACTCCCTGAACCACGCCCTAATAGTTTCGAAGCCCCTCATCCATTCACAGGCTTCTATCTGCCTTTCCCAACCAAGCATCTACCGAATCGGCCTATTCCGGTGCCGCCTGTTCTTGGTCTCGTTAGTACGATACCTCCCGATGCTTCTCACTCACTGAGTCCCAGATCAAAACAACCGAAGCCCAAGCTCAATTGGATATACGTGGACAAGGATACTAGGGAACTGAAGTACGGCGCACGAGTGAACGCCCGAGAGCACGTAATTGGACCCTGGGATTGGACGGAAGACAAGGACGGCTTGACGTTGAATGACGAGGAGCTTCTTGTAGTTGTTGAAGAGAAAAAGGGCGGGTACGGCTGGGCAGTATACTGGGACCCCAATGACGACCGCCTAAAAGATCTTGAAGTAGGAAAGACGAAAAGAGTCCTCCGTTGTAGTTTGGAAAGACGATCTGTTGAGAAAAGTGCTCGAATAGTAGTTGAGTAATTTTATCTAGCGTAATGTATGTTTATCTTACTGGCGTCCTAATACTTCCCCCACCATTCTACTACATCGCCATCCTCCTTCTCGTGTACCCTCGTATATAGCTCACCATGGAAATATGGCCTGCACTCACATCCCGTCTCTCCACATTCCGTTATATTATGTAGCCACTTCGTATCACTGCACTGCTTATTGCTTCCCCACCTGTCAATAGCCCAACCTGTTTGTTTCACATGACTAATATCTACATCATCGTCGGCATTGCACTGAACGATCTGCCTCAAATAATCTAAACATTGCGGGCAATACTCCTCGTATTCCTTCCAATGATTCGCCAACGCATTCTTATTCCCGGGAACCTTATCGTTCAGCGCTTGGATGGTTGACCGGAGCTTTGAGTGACATTCTAACTGACGGAACATAGCCAACTGCGCCCGTCTAATTTTGTGATCATCTCGATTTAACTCTGTATACATAATGCCGTTGCTATTACCCACCAAACTCTACCACAGTGTGTCACTGTCTCTGGAGATATCTTGGAAGTTAGCGTTTGGCCAAAGAGTCATGTAGTAGGTTTGATAGCACGTATAACTCTCCCTTGTTCTGGGCCTGGAAGCTAGCGTGGAGCAGCGGACTTGACTCTGGCTTTGGCTGTCTTGCTATCGTATTCGCAAAGCCGCTGACAATGAAGAAGACGTTGAATAGCGCAGAGAGAAGTAGGAGGAAGATGGGTGTGAACAACCGCTCTATTGGCCTCTCTCTGTAGTCCCTCCAGCCGGGTATTGTAAGGCGGAATTTCGGTTCTGTAGGCTCAAACGTTTCGAAGTCGTCGCCACGCTCTGCGTCGGAGGTATTTCCGTCTACTTTGGAGGTTTATGGTCGCTTAAAGAACGTAAATATTTTGGTTGGACCTGTTGACATGAAGGGAGCACGGCTCGGTACTACTGAAGCATCGTGGGAAGCCCGAAACTTAGAGACGCTATCATGGTAGCTTCCGTGGTAGGGTGGTGAGAGGACCAGGAGTTCGCACTACTCTAGACTGAGGTCTTTACTAATTGTGCTAGGATTGCAGATTTGATGACGGTTTGCTTATATAGGCAAGTGGAGGGGGCATAGTGGCCGAGGCATTGCACCTAATTAGAATCATATTCTGCAACACATTAGAACGAAGGATACTGTAGGCTATGAATTGTGTCTGTTATCATAGGAGGCCTATTCATGTCTATTTTGGGATACCTCATGGGTCGTTCTTTGAATGTTTTCACCTTAGCGACCTTTGTTGTAATTCCGGGCCATCATATATCTTTCGGGACTGATCTTTATCACAATAAAGAAAAAGAAGGGGACATTGCATAAAAGAAAACACTCAATCAGACCCTATAGCTGGGACGTTTTTGACGCGCCCTAAAATCACGAATCTGACACGAGACGATTGGTGGGCGTCTGGCGTGCTAGGCCACAGCCGCTAACCGAGAAATTACTCGCTGCGGGCGACCTGATGCACGGCCCCCCGTTTCCATGGCTGCCCACCACGGTCGTCGAGTAAACAACACTTTCACCTGCGACTTTTCTCTTTTACTCGATCCCGCCTTCTCCTACTTCTCAACCGCAACCTTATAGCAAATTTCCCTAACCCCTCTCAATTTCCTTTTGTACCGGTTGTGCGACGATTTGCTATCGTCCCGCCAATACCCACTACCTTGTGTTTTCTTTGTCTGTAGCGGCCGGCATTCTTGCAGGAGTTATATTTAACGTACACGAACGAGTTCAGCTCTAGATCTTCAGAAAAGCGTCAAGATGGCTCTCTCAACAGGTGCTCGCACAAGTGGTAACAGCGCCAGTGTCTCCCAGCGGTACACCACTCCGTCCAAACAACCTCAGAGAGCAAGATTGCTTTCGAATCGCCCCATCACTCACCACCACTCCCCTCGACTCGCCTCCATGCTTCAAGTCAAATCTAACATGTTGTAGTCTCCAGAAAGAGCTCATGGACATCATGATGAAACCGACCGACGGCGTCACTGCCTTCCCCGATGACGAGAACATGACCAAGTGGACAGCCACCATCGCCGGTCCAGACGAGACACCCTACGCCGGCCTCGTCTTCAAGCTGTCCATGGAGTTCGCAAACACGTACCCCTACACCGCGCCGTCCGTCCTCTTTAAAACGCCCATCTACCATCCAAATGTCGACTTCAGTGGCCGCATCTGTCTGGACATCCTCAAGGACAAGTGGAGCGCTACATTTAGCATTAGCTCCGTATTGCTGAGCCTACAGAGCCTTTTGGGCGAGCCGAACAAGTATGTTCCATCCTGTACCATATCCCTTATTTCGACGGGGTTGCAGTTTACGCATTTTGTGAGGAATGGTTTTGCTGATGGCTCGATAGCGCAAGCCCGCTCAATGGACAAGCCGCCGAATTCTGGGATAAGAACCCAGCGGAGTTCCAACGTCAAGTCCTCGCCCGCCACAAGACTCCCGAGGAGCTCGACACTGATGCTATGTAAACACGCATACGCACACATCAAACATATCCTCACGACAAGGCACAATATCGTATACATTCACCGGTCCGGGGTTTTGCTTTGGGATGTTATGGTTCATGGAGTCATGACAGAGTAATGCAAAGCGCGGTGTTGGCGGGTTGGAAGCGAGGTCTTTTGTGTCCTGTCCTATCTTATTGTCTTATGATTCACGATATCCTCCTTTTTTCCTATCCCAGTTCCCCTGCATTCCTTCAAGTTGTTCGACTGTCCAGATAACTTTGGCCTTCTGGACTCGGTTGTTGACGGCAGTTGCCTGCTGATAATGGTGGGATGTTCCGCGGTTACCGGCGTACAGGCATCATTTCTACCATGACTGCACGGATGGATTTTTCATTATTTCCTTCCAATGATTTATTCAGCATGGCATGGCACGGAGTCGGGCGGATGGTTTGGGTAGTTGGTTGCCTTTTTTCCTACCCTGTTTCTGCGTATATGGGCGAAGAGTAGGAATGATGAGCAATCATGGGATAATCGGCCAGCGCCCTTTCACGCTCCTCTACTGTGGAAGTGATCGGCAAGCGATGTAGACGCCTCGTTGGGGGCTGGACGTGCTATCCCTACGTAGCTATCCATTCAATATTCACCTCAAAAAAAGGTCATCAGACTTGACGTGAGTTCTCTTGCTCACTTGATCGGGCCGGGCACGAGAGGGGTGAAGACAGGTTTCATTTAGCGGCCGGAATGGGGGATGAGGGATGATGTGCGCAAAACTATGCACTGCTGCCTTGCGATCGCCGCTGTGCGTGATGGCAGATCGCGTGCGCCACTTCCGTCCCGTCGAGATTGCGATGTGCAATACAGTACACACCTGGAGGCCCAATTTTTAGACCTGTGGATCTGGCCGCATCAAAAGCCATGCATCAATAATACTGTAGAGCGATATAAGTCCACTTATGTGCTTACCACCGTCGCGCGATCCGCGCTAAAAATTACGAGCGCTTCCGCCCTTCTCGTTATTTGCGCCAAGCAACACCTATTAATCCCCTCACTTTGCATAGCCTACGTATTCTGAGCCCAGGCAAACCACACCAATCCTACGCTCACAAACTGGTACTCATCGCTCCAATCTCTTCTGCTGATATTAATATCAACTCCCCAAAAAAAACCTATTAATTACCTCAAGCCCCCCGAACTACGCATCCCGACTGCCAAAAATAGCCTAGCTGGATTACCATATCTCGTATCTTACATGGGTTTCACAATCGATAAAAACGCACCAGACACGGAAACCCAAAGGAAAAATAAAATAAAATAAAAAGGCTAGATTCTGGATTCATCGGTAGGGTCCTTTGATGCATATAAATTTATTTGGTTAGGCCAAAATTCGAAACGGTGTTCTGTGGCGCTAAGACAGGTGAGAACAAACATGTCCACCCGCTCTCCTCTCGTTCTCGCCAGTCAAGAAGTGGAAGGAGGGGAAAAAAGCTGGCTATCTCTCCACGGGCGGGAATCGAGGGGAACAAGGCTCGTCTTTCTCCACAGCTAGGCGAAAATGAAAAATGATTCCACCTACGAGACGAGACTGCTCGCTGGGAGGGGTGCGGTCCCCAAAATTGCAATGGCCAAAAAAAGTGGCCAAAGACAATATGGTTAAAAATTCTTAGATCAAACGGGGTGACGTTTTGGCCTCTCGTGGTCTCCCGATCCGAGAATTCGGAAAACGGTTGTCATTACACAATTCATCTATCTGTCTTTTATGCCGGCGGAATATTTCTGGAGACGATAGATGCAAGCCTCGCCAATACGACTGCTGCTGCACGTACGCGCGCTTCTTTTGTTCCTTGCTGCCCTCATGTATTGAACTATATGTATTTGTTAACTGCAGCGCAATATATGGCCCATGTCCGGCGCACCAAATGCAGGCTGACTCCCGTGAATGCATTGAAAACTGGGCAAACGGCAGACCGTTTTACGGCCAACATGTGTGTGTGTGGGTTGGTTGGATTTCTGGCAAATTCCGGATTTGCTCGCGCTGCATTGGTTGATCGTACGGTCGATTTGCTGCTATTGAAAGTCTTGTCATACATGAAGTTTGCACGAAGCTCAGACAAATCTAATCTGGTCGTTGCCCTTACGGTCGGGTGACTTAGCTGTGGTACTTCATCTATGTACCCCGCGGTGATTAATATGGCGAGCGAGGTCCAGGGTGCGGTATATTGTGCATTGCGGAAGCCGTCCAGAAGACGGGAATGGCTCAGATTGCGGCCAGATCGAGCGAGGCTGCTCGTTCGTAACATCGGGGCCACCCATTATGTAAAACGGACCATTGCCAGGTTGCGGTAGTGGTTCGATCACGACGGCAAACCGTACATTGTAGGATGACGGCATCTACTGTAGTGTGCGGTTTTCTTAGGACACACGCATGCAGGTCAGCGTCGGTTTCGCTGCAAGACGGGAAACCACGAGCTACTCTTGCTGCAGAGTAACCGGCTCGCTCGAGTGCACGTCGGCAGAAGCTGCCTGCCTGCCCACCGAGCCGATAACGCACCAGGCTCGAATCGGGAGCCTATGAGGCATACACGTCGCGCCGAGGTGTAGCTAGCGGCCACCCTTTTCGTGCTGCCTCCGCACCGTCTGGACAGCGAGCAAGCCGCAGCTTGCTCGTACAGGCGCCTTTTTGCGCTTTGTTTGGATCGGGTGTGCGCACCATTATTCGGACTTGCTCATCCTCTGCTGCCAGGGCTACCGGAGACGGGTCCCTTGGCAGGCGGGTGGGGTGCTGGTGCTGGTGCTGGTGCTGGTGCAAATACCCCATGCCCCATCCGTGGTGGCGACTCACGTGGGCAGATGCTGGGCGCGCAGTTTGCCGGTGGTTTCCCTGCCAGCGCTCCATGTAGACAGCAGCAGATGCGGCTACTTTTGCTACAGCCCTCAGCGCTGGAAGGATACGTGGATGGGTGGATGGGTGGATCGGTGAATGGATGAATGGATGGAGGGAACTGATGGTATCGGCCGGACTGGTCCCAAACGGTGCAGGTGATGGGTGGGCGTCGCTGGGTGTTTCCGTTGGAGTGCGGGGCTGGCGGGCGGCGAGGACAAGGGCTGGCCCCAAAATAGGGCATAGCTGGTCCCTGTGCGCCCGTGGCTTGCTGTCCTCCCAATGGCGCTCACCACGCTTGCGCTCCCCGATCGAGCTGACCTAACCATCACGCCCAGCGTAGAACCCGCCACACCGGATGACAGCAGCGCGGGAGGGACGCCAGCTCCCACTCCCAGAAGAGGCGTGAGGCGTCGAGCGCCGCCGCAGCCCCGAGTGCTTTTTGTGCTATCAGGCGCCGCCCTCCTTGTGTGTGCCCCGAGCTGCCTGGAATGTGAGGGCAGCAACACTGCTGTAATGAGTGGCCAGCTGCGAGGCAACGAGGCATGAGGCATGAGGCGCTGCGATCCTGTGGGCTCAAACATCGCACAGGAACATACGCCGACACTCGAAACAGGTACGCCAGCAGGACCCCGGCACTGCCTTGTGCGAATAATCGCCAGGGTCGTGGGCTCCGGCACCCATTTCCGCCGCTGTTTTTTAAACGCGAAGCTATTTGCTGCATGCGCCGTCGACACTTGCTGCGGCAAGCCAGACTCAGCAGCGTGCTGCCACGAGCGTCCGTCAGCGGCCGAGCAGCCGTCTTGACTGTGTCGTCTGGCCTGGCCTGCACAGTTCTCCTTCGTAACCTGCTGCTGCCGCTGGAGGGCGTGCTGGAGAGAGCTGGTCTGACCGGGTGTCGACAAGAGCAAGAATGGCAGACCGGGCTGGTATTAAGCACGTCCAGAAGGGGATGGAATGGGGACCGGCGGGCGCTGCATGGTGATGCCTTGCAGCCGGCGACAGATTGATGTAGCACGAGGTACCTTGGATGCGGCCCGCCGCTGGATTCGCCCTCCAAAATAGGCGTAATCGCTCTATGCCTCGACCGCCCTCTCCGGCACCACCGCCCTAGCAGCCATGCGGGCTGGCCCAACACACACACATCACCGGCTCCCGCTCTCCACTCTGCTCTTTCCCGACATCATCGTTGCTTGTTTCTACTGTCCATGTGTAATTCCTGAAGAATGAATGAAATCCCCCGCCTTTCATTCTCTTCGTGACAGCCAATCGTTTCATCTACGTACCTTGACACCCGTGCACAGCTCTCGCTCCATTCTCGGGACCCTCGCGCTATGACAATCTGACCTTGTCTGACCATCCTCCGAGCATCAGTCCTTTGTCTGTTACTCCGTCCTCCTCGACACCTGCCAACACACACCGAAGCTCTCACAAGAGCGTCTTCCCCCTCCGACAGTTTTCCCAGACCGCACTGTTTGCTGCTGACCGAGTGCCTGGGTGCTCTCCCCATGCATCGTTTTCCTTAGCATCCATTTGGTGCGAGATTCACACCTCAACCCGCCTCTTCTTCAAGACAATCTCCCCAGAAGATACGCCATGGCAGCCACGGTCCTGCCGCCAGGCGGCGTTGCCCTCCATGGGGCTCCCGACAGTGACATCGGATCCAAAGACGCTAAATGCACACCCGTCCAGATCATGCAGCTCGACATGACCCAAGACATCGTTAACGAGCTCCTGGAGAGCGTGAGAAGCGGCAAGCCTTCACAGATATTTTTCGGGAGGACTCCTGTATGTGTGCTGTTCATCCCATGAGCTTTGCTTTTCAACCTAGCTCCACCTCGTAGTTGTCGTTATTCCGGAATATAGTCCGCATGGATGAATCTTTACTAACCAGCCAACACAGCAACTCAAATTCGGTGATAAATCCCATATACTTCAGACGAGCTCTGAGAGCTATCGATATGAATTGTACCAATCTAGCGGTGCTGATAACGACGACGACCTCGAATTTGCCGGCTTGATCAACCATAGTCTTGCTGTACAGAAGGCGGAGGATGTAACGGCAGGAGTAGACTCTGCGTTGGAACAGCTCAAGAGTAGCATGGCTGCGATATCAGAGTTCAAGGAAGCCAATAAGTATGCCTCTCCGGAGTTGTCGGTGGGCGGTGAAACTACGTCGTCACCACTCGCTACCAACCAAACACGATGTTTGGATCAGAGACAACGGCGCTGCGTCTTCTACCAATACATTCATCCGGGTGTCGTACTTTAGTGTTCCTATTGTTCTCTGAACTGACATTTGCGTAGAACAATCATTGGCAACGCAAACCCAATTCGCACCCCGGGTCACCGCCGCTTCCCTTCTAAAAGTGGATTCAAGCCTCAGCATCTCGGACCCTCCACACTCGGCTCGCCGTTGTTGAGCGTACCCTCATCACCTAGTCTAGCCAAGAAGCCACCGACGTCGCAGCCTGGCAGTAATCATGAGGTTATTCTCAAAGCTCTCCGCACTCCACTTATCCACCTGCTCGCTGTGCAGCCGGCCAGGGACATCAAGCTCGCCGAACAATGTCGAACGTCGATTGCAAACGTACGAGACCTCCTGCCCAAAATCGCCAAACGGTCTTCCGAAGACACAGAGAAGTGGCAGCTCACCGACAAATCCTATCGAGAGCTCAATCCTTGGAAGTTCCCATATAAGAACGGCGAAGACCGGGAGCAGGCAGTCGGCCGCGCGGTGAAGGCGTTCAATCGGCTGCGACTTGAGAGAGATGACAAACTCTGGCAAATCTTACTTCCAGTTGAGGAGCGAGGCCAAGGCAAGTGCCTCTCGGATTTAAATGTTCGAGCACCCGAGCAGAAACCAGCTACGCCGCTCCACAAACTGTCCAAACTGAACGAGAAGAAGCCTGCTACGCTCAAGAAGGAGAAGGGGGAGGAGAAAGACAAGGAGGCCGCCAAGGAACCCAAGCGCGAGGTGAAGAAGGAAGTGAAGAAGGCGAGGGAGATTAAGGAGGCGGAGTCTAAGGTGAAAAAAATGGTGAAAGCGGCCACTGCAAAAGCGGCAGGCGCGCCTATGGCCACTGCTCCTACTGCAAGCAAGTCTCCCACGGTCACTCCTTCCAACCGCATCTCGAAGACACCCTCAACGCCGTCAGCCGAGACAACCAAAGTGCGCACCAAGAAAATGGCTGCTGCCGGTGACTCGACTCAGCGCGTCAAATCTAAGATAACCTCGAGGGACGTCTCACAGAGAGACCGTATTGTACGACCGAAGCCCGCCATGCCCGTCAACACCAAGCCGAAGAACCCATCTCCGCTATCCGCCTCTCCGCCCGTCAATGCTAGCGACTTCGAGGACAACCACCCCGTCCACAAGGCGCTCTCTGCTGCTCCTTCCCCCGCAAAGACCTCATCTAGCAACTCCGACCGCGGCCTCAAGCGCAAAGCGAATGACGCCGACAGTGGTATCCATAGCCACAACATCTCCGTTAAGCATGCCCGCATTGAACGTAACACTCCAAATCATACACCCAACGGCCGGGCCATCGGCAGCACGCCGTCGTCTGGCAGCTCGCTCAACTCACTCAAACGTAAGGCCGATGACTCCTCTACCTCCTCCAACACGCCAATCGCCAAGATCCGCAAAGTGTCCAACATCGACACCGGCCTCGCCTCTCGCTACCCAAACCACAACACTCAGATCTCCCCGGGCGAGTCCTCATCTGCGACTACCTCCCCTTCCCTGCCAAGCCTGAGTTTCCGCCAAACCGTTGAGCTGAGTCAAAAATTTCAGAAATATTACAAGAAGTATGAGGAACTGTATTGGCAGCTGGCGGAAGCAGATAAACCACCAACAGACGCGCAGAGGGCGGAACTTATGAAAATGCACAAGAAGCTCGAGGAGATGAAGAGAGAGATCAAAGCTGGTGCTGGCGTCCAGCGATAAATGAACGAAGGGGTTCCCACATTGATAGTGGACGAAAACGAGCATAGTACCTTGCGGCGAGGAAGATAATCAGGATTTTACAGGGATGAAGAGCGCATCTATCTATACAGATAGCAGAGAATGGTGGCAATCTGCGTTCACGACTGGTCTAGGCGGATTTTCTTGCACAGGGAGTTTAAACGGACGATGCATTGCGACAACTAGACTTTCCTTTCCCCATCTTGCATACTACGGATCTTGGGAATTTGCATTCGGGCTATGGAGTTTCTCTGTCAAATTTTTTTTTTCATCTCATATCTAAAACCGCGTAGTACCTCGATGGGGTCTACCTATGTTTATGTCAATAGATGATTGACGCATAATGGATAAATAAACGAGTGTTATACTCAAACACAACGGCCGGTGGAAGTTGATTCGATATAGCATATTAAATACAATACAACAAACCCTAAACCCTCCACTTCTCCCATCATTTATTAAATTGTGCGCATCTATTGCCCCAATCCTCTATACCGGAGTTCTTCTCAACCCTCCAAATCAAGACTAGCGGGTGCCCGCTATCCAGAGCCCCTGCCACGCAAGCGCCCGGTTTTCTCTCAATAAAAAGAACAATCCTTCAGGAAGAGACATACAAGACACCTATCCAATACTTGCCGTAGCCCAGCCCTTCTACCCACGTGTTTAGATTTCACACCTCATAGTGCCTACATCCGATTTCTTCACCTGCCCCGCGATCAGCGCCGCGCCCTACCCTGCATAACGTCATCAGCCCTATGAAAAAGCATCCCGATATCAAGACTACTTCGTGATAGTCCGGATACCGCATTACAATCATCACTGCCAATGAAACTTAACCCTCGAGTATTCAGGCAAATTCTCCTGTGGAGAAAAAAATTCCCACAAATGCATGACATCCAGATAACAAAAGCCTTGGATCCTAGAAAAGCGAGAAAGATAAGAGCAAGATGACAAAGCGCAATAGTAAGCAATCTAATCCCATCCATTGTTCCTAGGAGAGACAGCAAACCAACGATTCCAACCCCGCGAAACGCCCAAGCAAATTCGCTGTTTCACTCGGCCCCTCTTCATATCACACCCGCCCGCCAAATCTCCGGCATACGCCTTGAAACGAGAAAATTTTTTCCATCTGTCATTTTCTCCGAAGTCCACGTTACTCAGGCGTCCCGTCGCCGCGCCTTTTCAGCCTCTTTGGTGTGGCTGAAGGGTTGTGGCGATGTTTGAGTCAGCGCTGTTCTGCTTTGGGGAAATGAATAGTGGGGTGTGCCGGCGTAGGCTATAGGTAGGAATACAAGGAAGAAGCATGAGTGCTAACCGACGCAACTGTCACACTCCCACTTCTAAGCCTCCCGAATATGACAGTGCCAGGCGCATCATGTCATCATGTTCGTCCTTGGATTTCGAGAGGGATGGTAGATGGGCGTGCTTGTCAACTCCGTTCTAAATGCTGGGAAATTGGCGCTATGTGGTAATTTATCCAGAGTTTGCCTTCCTAACTTTGCCAGTAGTGTAGAAGTGGTTTGTATACTTATATAGCCCTCCATCTTCGATCTCCCTCCTTAATTCGCTACACTGCGGAAGGCAAAATGTCGAACACTTCGATGTCTCTATCATATATAGACATATACGGCACCCGGAGCCATAGGGTCGTAATGTCGAATGTTTCGATGTTTTTATCGTCCGTCCACATATGCAAAGCGTCCAGAGCCGTAGAGTCGAAACGTCGAACGAGTGAACGTTTCCACCATCCATTCATATTTATACAGTGCCTATAGCTAGAGCTAAAACATCGAACGCTTCGACGTTTCTGCTATCCATCCATACATGCAAAGCACCCAGAGCCGTAGAGCCGAAATGTCGAACGGGTCGGTATCTCTATTATCCGTCCGCATATTTATAGCACCCGGAGCGAGTTGTGGATCGTAAAGCAGAAATGTTGACAATTTCGATATTTCTCGATCCACACTTTTATACCACACAACAAATCTCTCCCAAATTCCTGCTTATGCTTAGATTCTGCAGGCACTAATGATTATCCCTCCGTCTATGTGGCTCTAGTCCTAATCCAACCTATAGACAACTCAAGGGACCCCACTTAGGAAAATTATTGCATCAACCGCAAGATCTCACTAGTTAAAAAATAGTTACACTTTGCCCAGTCTTTCCTAGAAGGCTTGCAAAACAAGCCTAGAGTTGACTAAAGCTAACATAGCAGACTTTATCACTTCCGCTCATGCCAATGATCTTGGCAATCTTCGTCGTCTTCTACAGCAAGAGAAAGAGCAATGTCGCTGCTTGGATCCAACAGTGCAAGACGCAAGCTATGCCGCTGCAGACCCCAATCATTCCGCAGCACTCAACCTCGACAGTATATGTTAGATCGGTCCTGGTGAGCGCATTATATCACCACATCTTTGTTCAAAGATAGTACTAATTCAGTTTGAACCTCAGACACTATAGAAGCAGCCGTGCAAGGAAACAGTAAAAATGTCTTCGACGCTCTTACTGCCCGGAGCTAGGATATCAACACAAATACTGGCCATATCGGAGGTGCACTTCTGTGAGTCTCCCCTTCATGATAAACTACTCAAAAAAACTTTCTAATATTTATTGCAACTAGCTTGGTGGTTGGAGCGGGCGATCTGGACATAGTGTAGTTCCTACTATCACGCAATGCTGATCCGAATGCAAGCATTACGATGGGGAGGGAGGGCTAAAGCACTCGAATTTGCCACACATAGTGCTCTAATTCCGATACTTGGGGCGCTTTTAGATGCGAGCGCAGAAATCAAGAGCCATTCCGTGCATTCTGATGCGGCTGGGCGAGGAAGGTTCGACGCGATTGCTTTTCTGCTGAAACGAGGGACAGATATCAACGAGATTCTAGAAAACGATGACATTGGCGAGAATGCGCGAGAGCTAGAAGTTAAGAATACACTTTGCAGTGCGGCATAGTAGGGATAGAATGCGGTGGCAGAGATGTGGCTCGAACAAGGTGCGGCTGCTGGGGGTGAAGGATACGAATGGTAGATCGCCATTGGAGCTCGCTAAGAGCGTGGAGTATGAGGCCTATATTGAGATTCTGAAAAGGTGTGCTGAGGGTTAATTGGGTTTGATCTGTCCTATGAGGCCTATCAGAAGTCTGATTTGGCCAGCTATGGACAATTGACTTATCAATTACGATGGTTTAACATGTCATTCTTCATCGTGTGATGGTATGGCTTTGACTGTGATGATTAAAAGGACGAGGGAGCTGGTCGTGCTAGTGTCAATGGAGTAAGTGTCTTGGCGACAGGGTAGTTTGTGCCGAGCCATGACGTGCAGACTTCTGGAGCATTGACAAACCTCTAGCTTCCACCCACTTACCCAATGTCGAATTTGCAGCAGCCGCGATAACAGGAGCCCATTGCTCAGGCCATAATTGTCATCATGGCTGTAATGCCCCAGAAGGCTAAAAGAGGCCCGTCGGTGTTGGTATGTTGAATGCGGACCCATTAAGCAAGCTCTTTGTTGATGATTGGGGTAGATGACGGATTCTCGAGATGCGCCTCCGCGACCTTCGGTACAACGAGGACCGGGACCACGCCCAGGCGGAAAGCTTATATCTGTTGACAACATCCTCCAGTACGCATCCGACATCCCATCGCAGCAGCGACGCGGCCCCCCCGGCCACCGACCCACGATGCACACCCGCACGCCTAGTGGCCGCCACCCGCTTGATCCCAAGCTCTCCGGTCGCTTAATCCCACAACATATGCCTACTCGATCAAGCAAACTGAGCGAAAAGCTGGTTCTATTGCCCGAAGCAGATGCTAATGGCGATGATGAAAAGGCTGATCTCGACGAGGATGAAGAGGGTCCGCCCACTGATGAGGACCTACAAAGGCGAAGCGTCAAAGGCGGGCTGAGGGATAAGAGCTATGCGGAGCGCTTGCCAAAAGCGAGACGCGCCGAACAATTATCCAGGGTTACAGCATATTGCACAGCCCAGGCGTATAAAATGAAGAGCACTGCCGAGTTCGTCAAGGCACAGCATCACACGCGAACGAAGCTTTATGATGATTGTTTATACACGGTATATCATCTTCCACTCCTTGCTGGAAGTGATGGGTATCGGGTTAGGAGCAGTCCCGCGCTCAAAAGTCCCGGTGGAAAGAGCTTGCTTGATGAGGAGATTGAGAGGAATGAACAACGAGAATACCATGAGGGATATTTCGGAGAAGAGGAGGTGTACAGCATTCGAGACAGCGAGGAAGAGAGCCCCAGTGAGAGTCCCAACGACAGTCCACATCGAGAACCACTTTCAGATTCTCCTATCGGCGAAATCTTGGGTGAGCAGCGCTCTCGCATCCCTCCGAACGCCCTCTCTTTCGGCGAGATGTTTGTTTTCTCTTATGGGGTAGTGGTCTTCTGGAACTTTTCAGAAAGACAGGAGAAAGACATCTTAGCAGACCTAACGTTCTCATCCTCCTCAACCGGCGTATCATTGGTCAACCGACCTCTAAGCGAATCGGATTTCGAGACAGAGGAGTTCCATTTCGAGTACAACCCTGATATCCCGCGACCGAGAGTGTACAATGACATGATAACTTTGAAGAGCGGAGACCACATGATCAAACTCGCTATGAGCCACGCAATAGCCCAAAGCACAAAACTTAGCCTCTTCGAAGAACGCATGTCACGTACCATGCTGCAGGCCCAATACGTCCCCAAGCGTCTCGCCTTAACAGGGAAACTTGGGATGGGTAGGACGGAAGTTGTGAAAATGATCGGGCAGCTTTTCACCTCGAGAGTCGATGTTAATTTGTGTAAGTTCTGAACCACCCCCAATTACTTTCCAGTCTTGATACAAAAGAGGTTAACGATTTAATAGCATCAAACATGCTTGACACGCCCAATTTCTTCTGGGACTCAGAACCTACTCTCCACCCCCTCTACACTGCCGTCCGCGAATATCTCGAAATAAAACCCCGCATCCAAGTCCTCAACGAACGGTGCCGCGTGTTTCTCGATCTCGGCGAAATCCTCTCAGACAGCATCTCCGACAAAAAAATGACAAGGATCACATGGATTATTATTGTGCTTATTGTGCTGAGCATTTGCGTCACTTGTCTAGAAGTTTTACTTAGGTTCGCAATTCTGCATGCGAAGGGAAAGGCAGTGGGTGTCGAGGGAATTGGGAGGGTGGCCGTTGCGGGGCCGACCTTGTTGGTAGGTCGAGCAGTGGTTTGGGGGATAAAGAGCGTTAAAGGGACGATTTCTGGATAATGGAGGTCTTGATTTTGGAGTATATGGAATTTCCTTTCCATTTCGGCAATATGCTGCATAGCGACGGTGTTATGGATGAGAGAGGGTGGAACTACTCTCTATTATTAAAATTTCATAGATTCAATGTTCTTGAAGAATACGACTTCTCCAATTTGATATATCCCGTCTTAAGGATCTTGCTATGAGAGATGAGTTAGTCTTTACCAACGACAAATTTCAGTAACTCTTCTATCGTGGCACTCTCCAATGGCTGCTCCTTTGCAGCCTTCACAAATCATCTTCGGAGAAATTGACGGGTGAGAATTTTCTTTATCGTTGTTGCTCGGGGAGCCGTAATGCCGGTTCTACAAGAATAGGTGTACGGCTTTGCAGTCCGGGCAAGTTGTATCATTGCTAGCACTTTTGAGTACGGTGAAACGTCTTGATAGATAGAACTCGTGGGTTTATTGGGAAGATTATACACTACTGTATCGTCGTATCGTTGCGGCGATAAAGACCTCATCAGCATCTAAGTGTGCGTACAAGATTTTTGGCTTTATTAGCGACAAGTATCTAGGCTGTTACACTATTATTCTAGCAGCTAATAAATAACCAGCCAAGCGTGTATTTTGATTAATCAGGCGCTAGCAAATGTTGCATTTTCAACCGTCATCGAATAGCCATATCAGGGATGATTTGGGGTGTATTTGGCAAGCCGAGAGAACGGCAATGTTATACGAAGGTGCAGTACGGAGCGCATTACCTAGTTACTGTGGCGGATAGGGGATTGAGACACTGGACCTCAGGTTCGCCCATTATGTCATTAAGCATGCAATTCGGCAAAACCTCCCTGGGGCATCCAGAGAACTTAAATTTGACTTGTTCCATGCCTATGAGAGCAATACTCTAGTATCTTTCGTATTTCAGTTGAAAATTGGTGTGCAACGAATACGGTAATCTCGGATCTTGACAATATTTGTTGGCAGAAAAGCTCAGAATATTGTGATATAGAATTATAATTCTGAAGGATCCGGTAACACTTCCTTCCCCGGGTTGAGAGTGTTGATTCAATACCGCGACTATTTGGGAGGCCAGTGGACGTAAAGCCCTTGGTATCATACCAATGGTTGACATTGTTGGGATCTGGTAGAAAGCCTTCATCGTTACAGTAGTACCTAGGAGTACCATGTCAGAACTAGTCAAAGACGTGCCACAGGGGCCTGCTTTCTTAGGTGTTGGAACGGTGGCTGAGTGAGTTACCCGCACTTCTGTCGACTCCATGGCTCAATAACATATTTTTCTTTTTATAATCTGGAACATGTCTCAGCGTTCCTCCTAGATTTCTAGGATTTCATGCAAGAAAATGCCACCTTCCATAGTTGTTGAACAAGTGGTTTCCATAGAAATAGATTAGGAGAGTTTTTAGCAGAATAATATTCGATACCAACTATTCCCCTTCCCTTAGATGGTAGAATCGCTAGAACTAGCACCGCTGGACCTGGATCAACTTTAGCATCTACCACAGGTTCCTCGGTAACTGGTTTATCCACCTTCCTTTCCTCGCAGAAGCCGCCCTCTGCTTTAGGAGATAATGATAGCTTCCTCCTACTGTCTACAATTAGTGAGACTAGTATCATAGGAAGTGGTACTAGGACGATTGGTCCCAGTTCTGGCCTGAGTCTAACAAGTAGTCAAAAAACAGCTAGGTCTCAAGGTCAACCCCCCGGCTCATCTCCACGGTGGGGAAACCAGAGGCCTAACCCAACGGTAACACTTGCACCTATCTCATCAACGGGGAGTAGCGTGATTGCTGCTGCTTTGGCGACATTTACCACCGTTCCGACTGGCACGTGGCATGAACTTCCGGTGGATGGATTACCACCACATCTTTAGGACCTTTGGATCCTATGTAGTTCCGCTGATCTTGCCTAGAATCAGCGGTAGGCAAAATCTTCCTCCTGTTACTTTATGAAATTGGGGCATTAAACCGCAAGCGCCCAATCTCCCAAACCCTCCATCCGTTTAAATCAGCATCCCAAGCGTGGGATGTGCCAAAATCTATTCATTCAAATTGGAAATCATGGCAACAGTAGCAATGTAGGGAAGAATCAAAGCAAACCGACCACCAGGCTTTCAAATTATACTGAGTCTCAGGCCTCGTCGCGCGGATCACGGCCCTCTTCCTCTAAATCTTGAACAAAGTATACCGCTACGGTTACTTCAGTCTATTTCAGTTCGGCCGGCACGTCCAGTAGCTACTAGACAAAGACTTTGACTACTATCGGGTGTTCTATTACGGGCAGATTTACTTCCACAGAGAGCTGCATTATGTCGATGACTCTCGTCTCTAAAAGTGTCTGCTGCGCTTCTACAAGTATGACTCAAGGATCCACCGTCTAGATCCCCACTTCGTTTAAGGTGTCAATCAGCTTTAGAGGGAAGGGCATTGAGATGTACTGCCTCAAGGAACGCGCGAATAATTACAAAATCTCGTTTCTAGGCACGTACGATAAATACCAGATGGTTCCAGAACCGTCGAATGCTGTATGAGGAACGTACTACTAGATTTAGTTTTACATGCGGCTTTACGAACATGCTAACAGAGCTACACTGAAAATCAAAAGGAGGAAGCTTATCTGAGGAGAATGCCATAGGGGAACTGGCTTGTGCATCTTGGAAAATTAGGCATTTTTATGTGAATTTGAATTTCAATCTATTTGAATTTCCCAATCACGCGCTTTAGAGGTCGGGAACTAATTTGTGCTCGAGCGCCTATGTTATCATGCAAGCAATGCAGCAGTTATGCTCGGAAAATCGATTTCTGGTCCAAGTTCTCAGGAGAATTCAAAGATGTTAAGCCAAGTTTAATAGAGCTAATAATTGATACAAAACTAGGTACTACTCTTTAAACTCATTTAGGAGTTCTACGGTAGAGTACAGAAAGTAAATACTCCTTGGCTATAAAAGAAGTCGGTATTAAATAGAAGTATTTTAAATAGTAGTACAAAGTTATATCTTCTATACTTCATAGAATAAATTAATAGTTTTTTTTAAGAAAATATTTCTATCTACTATTTTTATTCTAGTTTATTTTAATAAGAATTCTACTATATTATAAATATGAAATAGAAATTTAAAAACAATTAATTCTAGATAGTATATTTAGATATATGCATTAAAGACTTTTAATTCTCCCCAGCGTCACTAAGCCTGTCTTCTTGACGTGTGGGGTAGTCCTAGGCGTGTATCTTTCCTACGACATATAATCCCACCTAGGTAGACTCTCATGCTAAGTTATTCTACCAAGCTATTTCTATATATACCGGAAAGTTCTATTATAGAGATTAATTATAAATATATCCGCATTCGCCAATAATAGCCCGGAAACCCATTCTTAATCTTCGAGCAAGTACGTAGCTACACTCTATTGGAACGAGGTTATTTGAAGTCAAATGTTTACCTCTAAGATCAGTTCACTAGAGAAGGCTATCCTACACTACCTCTAAAGTCTCTCTGCTTGATTTGTCATCGTTTCTGCTCATTCCTTCCACTCTACTTTTCAAACGTGTCATGATCCGAGTCGCACAAGATGAGTAGGCTTTCTCGGAAAACCATCACCAATCACTCCGTAGGCTTGATCATCATTTTATCTGACAATGGGAATGTTCGCACGCAAGTCGAGGACTTGTGCATCGTCAGGCGGATTCTTGGACATGTCCCTTTAGAGCTAGGGGGGCCTAACCAATTGTTAACAAAGTTGATACCTTTGTCCCTCTGATGCCTCTACTGAGGCACATATGGTAAGAATTATCCTTGTCCACAAGTAGAATCCTCAACACATCCGTAGTCGCTTATTGGGCTAGAATCCCTCGAATTGGCCCCGCTCGATTCCCTCCAAGTAATGAATCAGAAGAGCCTCGCTTCCTCGAAGTAGTATAGAAGCTTTAAAGCACAGTGACTCTCTCTATAATCAGAAATCGTAGGCTCAAGGTCGTTACGTACATAAGTGGAACCGATATCTTTTGCGCGGCAGGATTAACGGTCTGAAATTGCTCCAGGTCCACATTCTCGATCTACCGGAATTCCTTCATCACTGGTGACCAATGTATATAAGCTTCGGTGGCACGCCCTCAAGAGATTTAGCTGGCATTATCTCCCAGAACCCCAGATTGAGGGATGTTTACATACGGCTAGGCGGCTCGAGATCGAAGTCCACAACTCATGATCTTGAAGCTACGGAGCAAGAACGTTCGCTGGAGAACACTAGTGAGGCTACTCACACTCTTAGGTCCATGACATTCGATGAAAAGCTGCACTTCACACAGTGCCTCTGGCGTGCCTGGGAACGCAACATAAACTGGACTGAGCTTCGATATCTCTCTTTGATTATTGAGCCCCTCATACAAGGTAACACGACGTCTCATCAACCACTGTCCTAGCTTTCGGTCTCTTAAAGCTGGACGCTAAGCCTATTCTTAAGGTAGCCTCAGGTATCGATCCGCGCAATATTCAACAATACCAGACCGACGTTACGCCATGCCTATCATCTCTTATATAGGAAGAACTTTTCCTTATAGATTTCTGCCTAGATAATATTGGCGCATTGAAAGACAGCGGAGTAAAATTACAGCGTCTACTATTCCACATGCGAGAAGGACCAATGATGTGGACATTCCCAACTTTGGATTCATAACCCACTTCCGCTTACTCCGACAATCCCGTCTCTTCATCCATGGAGCTGAAAAATGTGCCCTGGACCTTCAGTTTTACCGACGCCAGGCGTGCTTTCCTCTAGCTACGCAGGCACGAAGTCGACCGTGCCATTAGAGAGTTTGGTTGAATATTGAAGCTAGAAGATGGAATCGGTAATGTCACTAGGGAGCAAAACCGAGTTATGGATTATGTATGAGATGGGTGAAGGGATGGCTATGCGCGACGGAAGTGGGCGGAACGGTGCTTTGGGAGGTGAAAGAGGACAGCGGGTCTGAAGTGTTTGAGGTTGTTGAGACGCGAGCGAAGGAGAAGACGTATGATGAAAATGCAATGTGGGATCGGTTAGAGGATTTGGATGCCGAGGGGTGGGGGTGGGTTGTACCATATGAGTGACCATCGTAGTTTGGCTATTGAGGGACGAGTAGGGTAACCGTATTTGTCAATAAGAAGATTAAGATTGAGGTCTAACTTTTGGAGCCGATTGAAAACGCTATGGGGGAGTGGAAACTTCTGTATGCATTCTATAGACCCCAAGGACGGACAGTTCTGCCCTACGAGAGCAACTGTGCGTAGTCCGATTCGTCATTTGTCAACATTATCATCTCTGTCCAGACATAGCACTCGACATAAAGTAGTTAGTTCGTGCTGTGGTGTTGTGGTCAGGGGCCACCACACCTGGCCACCCTGACAGTTCTCTTCATAGTTGCGACAAGAATGATATATTCTCTCTTTTTTTTTTTTTTGCAAATTTTAAATTTCTATATGCATATAATAGGACAAAAATTCAGAAAGCCTCCATTTCGCGCCAATGCCCCACGTCAACGTGTTTATATAGTCTATTCGACACAAAGGTTTACCATGATACACAGTGCCGCTCTACGCGACTGTCATGACCCCATGGTCTCCAGTCGGGTTGCCACTGCCGTCAAGCACAGGCTCACACTTCTCAAGTGTCTGCTTGACATCGTTGCAAGTGATCTCGTATGACTGGCATCGAAGTGTTGGCGTAAACCAAACTGTTAAATGTAGTTAGCACGTAAATTAGTAACATAGCGAATAATGCAGTACTTACGGTTGAAGTCAACGCCAGGAGTAAGTCCGATACTCAATGCGACAGTTTTGGTCACGGTGTCTGTCTTCGAAAGCCCCATGGAGTTCGATATCGAGTCAGACCAGTCCTTGGAATAGCCAGTTGTGACGGTCGCTGTTGGGCCGATCAACATAAAACCTGCAGTCATGGAAACTTGGACGCCCTGGCCATCAGTATGGGTAGTGGATTTCTCGTTTGAAAGTGAGGTTGAAGCCATAACAGACATTGATGGAGACAAGCTGCACGACTGACCGCCATTGCAGGTGAGCGTATTACCGTCCACCTGCTGCGTCCCAGCCTTGGTGTAAGTATCGCCAATTTTTTTAGCCTTGGAGCACTGGATTGCTAATTTAGAAGGAGATGGGTAAGAGAGTGAAGGCTGCTTACAGTGACGGCAGGTTTCGGGGGTGGTGGAGGATCATCGCATACGCCACCCCAGCATCTTCGAGCTTCTAGGGTACTGACGTCCCGCTTAACGTTGTTGGTGTCGCTTTCGGAATGACTAGATTGTAGACCGCGCGCGATTCTGCTCGACGGCAATGTCAATTCGCGCTTCTTCTTGCCACCCGGGATGGCACCTGCTTCCTGGCAGTCTCCAGTGCCGCAGCAGAAGCCAACCGAGACACCACGGGACCCGACGTGGGCAAAGTAGCAACCGCCGTGGGCCGCCGAAAGGACCACATTGCCGGAGAGCTTGCCGTTGAGAGCTCCCTTGTCGGTGTTATAGGGCTCGGTGATGAGGACGCGGCAGCCCTCATCGGGTTTGGCGATGTTCTGTGGCGGTGATGATTAGCTTCGGGTCTGTGTGGCAGATTTGGACTAGCGTCTCAGCACTGGCCTAGGTAGCGGTGCCGGTACTGCTGGCTCGTACATCGGTGCCTAAGTTGTAGGCACCCAGGGGCTATGTCCTGCCCATTCAATCAACGCCATACGCTACCATGGTTGTTGTCTTCTGTGTCTGGCGCGGTCCTTTCTCATAAGGGTACCTGTGCTACTTACCCACCAAACGTCATAACCGCCGCCGACCTGAGCCGCAGCATTCTCCATATGAAAACTGGCCACTTTCGTAGCTTTGAACCAAGGCCCGGTCTTAATAGCCTTGTCATCTTCGCAATACGAGCAGCCATTGCTTTCACCAGAGCCCAGTGCACACGGAATGATCTCTCCAGCGAGTGCTACATGAGTCAAAGCCATCAAGCTGGCCACAACAAATCCAGGAGAGAGTGCTGTGCCCAACATTCTGAGAAAACCAAAAGAGTGGATTGATTTAGTATAGGAAATTCGAGGGGGATCGAGGAAATATCCGAGAGAAATGCTGCTACTGAATAAAAGAAAAAAATGTGTGACTTGGAAATTCTGTGAATATGAAATTGATGGAGACCATTCCCAGATGAGATACGAGCGGCTCTTATTCTTTCACGTCCGTGTGAAAAATATCCCCCTCTGGCTACATATACCAAAGGCATTGTCTCTGAATAGGATGAAAAGAAATACTAAATGAGAATCATCAGGATTGAAAGGCTCTCCACTACACATCCCATGGGATGCGCCTCCATCTTAAGGGATAGCGACTTAATCCGACTCGCAAAGGGTCACGGTACCTCATCCTTAAAATATAAACTTGGTAGCGGAAATAGTACGGCCTACCGAGAAATCAATAAATGTCGATATGCTGCACACTTGCGCCATGTCTACGGATCAAAGCGTGACATTTGCAAGACTTCAACATTCTATCTGGCTTTTTCGGTCACTGTGTCTGTCCAGAATGATGTAAGCGGAGTTGAGTACGAAGGAGCTCGTATATACTAGCAATAGCCAACATCAACCTGAAACAATAAAAATTTTCTACCCTAATTATAATTCAACATACGTACTAAACAAAGTAGACACCATTTTGAACAGCTTGGCATGGTAAAATCATACTATGTAATATATCCTGATTGGAATGAGGCTCGATGAATAGAGTAAAGCCAGCCAAATAAGCGTTGGATCATAGCGTGGTAGTCGGGAAATACGAGATCCTTCGCTGACAAGGCAACCCGGAGGCGCAGTAGAGCAACTCCAATCCTTGTACCCCATTCCATCCTTCGGGTCATTTTTCAACGACGAAAAGGGAAATAATCCGACACCTTAGGTAAATACGTACCAACAAAGTTGTTTCACTGCGCGAACGAGGCTCTCGTGTTGATGAACTGTCACTATCATAGGGAGATTGCCAGAATCCTATCATCGAGGCTGTAGCCGTAGCATCCGAACGGCCAGATTTACAATATTCAACTCCAAAAAAGAGAATTTGGAGATGGTGTAGAGGGTTTAAAAAGGCTACACTTTCCGCCTTCAATTGCATTTTCATCACCATCACAACATCCTCACATCAATTCCACATCAATTCCACATCAATTCCATATCAATTCCATATCAACTCCATACCAATTCCACATCAACTTCCCATCCTCATAACTATTGCAAACTCGTCATTCATTTTGCGACAGCACAAAGTCCACAATGAAGTTCTCAACTGCTATTCTGCTCGCTTCAGCAAGCTTGGCTGCTGCCGCTCCTCTCGAAGGCAAGGAAGCGCGTAGGGACGTCCTAATCGCCGATGGGCCGGGCAATTCTACCTCCGAGGTCACCGTCGCAAAGCGCGTCAAGGATTCAAGCAATTGCGGTCTTCAAATGTACCAGCAGTTTGGGCAGAAGGCGTTCATGCACATTCTATTCTGGCTCACCGGTCGTCAGACGTACAACAAAAAGGGCGAGGAGGTGCCAGATGTAATCATTGTCACCCCCGGAAAGGAAAAAATGTTCGCCTGTGAGGGCCATGTGGGCTTCTACATCAATGTCGATAAAACCGGAGACGACAAGTACGACAGGATCGATCGACCTTTCAGCCCTGCCGACCTGGGCTGGACTATGGACGCCACATTCCACGACTGCTATGGCGGACCACCTGCGGACGACGACAACCCGATCAATGCTATCCAGCACTTCTCCTCTGATGGATGGAATGTACTTGTGAGGGGCAATTGCGATCTATAGGGACCCAATCATGAGTTGGAAAGAAGCTTTCAGGCATCTGTAGCATGAAGCATAGGAGCGTCAAGCGTTTAGCATTGAGCCATTGGAGTCATCTATGGTTGGTTGTTTGATATTTTTTTCTTCTTCTACTTCTGTTTCGGTGTTCGTTTTACTTAGGATAGAGTTGCATTTTATGTTATAGAAAATGGATCTTCTTTTTACAGACGACTTTGGGCTTTAAATTTCCCTCCGATGCATTATTTTGCTCTTCAAATTGCTCAAATGCACGTATACCCAATGGGGTTCGAAGTTAACACCTTTGGGGCTGCCATGCCCCTGGCTTCATTTGTTTGTTGATTGGCCCGAAATCTGATCATGTAGATACGTCGACTATGACGGAGCTAGCGATGCATACTAAGGTCCTGAAGCCTAGACAACGATGCGAAGTTCTGTTAGAAGGCTTGACCTCCGAGTAAGCTCATTGGCGAAGCATCTTACGGGCGAAACTTCGCCGCATGTTTGCTTGAAGCGCCATGTTTAACGCGCGCATTTAGAAAACCCGAGATTGACTAAAATCAAAATCCTACAAGCGCTGTTCAGCCTTAATAACACGTTGTTCGCATTTATAGTACCACCTGTTCTAGGATTAACGACTAAGCTTTGAGCCATGTGTACTAGGTGGGACTAGTGGTAGTGTACGGCCGTTTGAGGAACTCCTAGACTATCGACTAGCAGGGATGCACCGAGAAAGTGTCCTCAGGGTGAAACGTTGCCGAAGAATTATCTAAAAGGTGTCAAGTCCCGATGATCCATGCGGCTCGTATGATCCCTGCCAATGGCCGGGCAGCCTGAAGATCTCGTATGCCTTCGTTTCATGTCCTCACCATTATCCCGACTAAGCGCCACGATCCTTCGAACACAAGATCGGGTAGCAATGCTTTTCAAGACGTCATTCATTCAGAACTGCAATCCTCCATTGGATGTTTCGCGGCCCTGAAACTCGCAATATTACCTTCACGCTCTAAAGATCACTCTCGTGTTCGTGCTGCGGTTCTTCCATCGCAGGATTAGGAAAGGCCACACCGAATTGCACTCCACCCCGCAAAGAATAGAACGAAGGAATTGAAAAAGCCACGAAGAGCATCAGTTATCAATATCGTTACCTGTCCGGATGATATCAGTAGACGTTTAAAGGAGATGGCAATGGTAGTATTTCTAGTGTTCAAACCATCGGTCTTCGCTTCTTCAGCGCGATACCCAGAGCTCTTTCCTTGAAATATCTAGCACTCCCCAGTAGTCACTTTCAAGTACTTCTCGTTCTGTTACTTTCTTCTTTCCATTATGAAGACCTCCTTTGTAGCCCTCCTAGGATTCGCGGCCTATGCAGGCAACTTTGGAGCAGATGCTAGAGCACTTTCAAATGCATTGGAGGTCCCGCCCCTCCTTTCCGGCCGCGGTGCCGAGGTATACGCTGCCGACAAGACGAAGCGTGAACCTCCTGCGCCTGTGCCTGTGAAGCCTCCCGTGGTTCCCAGGCTAGTCGTTCCTACCCCAAAGCCAGTTGTCTCTAGATAACCAGAGTCTCCTACCGGCCCCAACCCTCCAATTCCGAATGCCCTAGTCTACGAGAAATCAAAGCATTAGGAAAGGCTCATCGGTAAACATTGCACACTCTTAGGCAATGTCCAAATGCCCATAGTCGATGAAATCAGGCAACAGATCAGAAAACATATCAGGGATCCTTCCGGTAAATATCTCATCTGTTCCGGACCCTGGGATAAACTTGGAAAAAGGTATATCAAAAAGGCAGACGTTTGGATCAACAAACAACATATACGCAATAACGATGCTACAAAAGGCCACAAGAAGCTGGACCAGTCGGGGAAAGACCATTTGTTTCCGGAATAGGACTAGGTGAATCGGCCTCTCGTAGGGGCGGAGCAATTCGACGCTCGTGCTTCTCAGGCTATGCCAAGGCTGCATCACGCGATGTGCGTGCTGTTTTTCCCAAAGATACCTCCGGAACAATCTGGTAGAAGGACACAGCGTGGAATGAGTTCGAGTATTCATACATTGGTGGCCCTGGCACCAAACTTATCAGGGTAAACCTAGATGATGACGTTGAGGAAAAAATCCCATTGAAGTCCCGAAGCGATTTCCTCACTACTCTGCTAAATGCACTATTTGGTTAGAAGGCGGGCGTATGGATAATTGTTAGTTACTTTGCAAGCGGCACTAGGCTTCGTTACATTCTTTGTGCATTGTCTTTTTCTTTTTAAGAATCTGTGAATATATATCCCTTTCCCTATTTCATACCTGACGTAGCACCTCACTCATGGGACAACGCTGTTGATTTAAGCGAGTTAGGCGGTCCTATGAGAGATTCGAAACACGCGGGCTGCCCCCACTCGGCAAAAGGAGCATGTCATAAGCATAAACAGGATCACTGAACATTAAAGTATTACATCGCTTAGACATAGCTCGCTGCGCCGCAATTCGTGTCATCGTCCATATAGAAAGTTCCAGTTAGCTCGTATACTACACCAGCAGAAGAAATAACAGGCTTTAAGGTGGCGTGAGCAAGGCCTCTCACAGCCTTCGTTGGAGGGATGGACCACTTTTATGAATGCGACAGGGTTTGTTTCAGACAACTGGCAACTCCTAACAAGAATAACATTCTCGGACTGTCTACTTCGCTAGGGGCACACACACACACATTTTGACCGAGAACTCTGTTAAAGCGAGTGCCATGTGAGCACAGCCATCAATAGCCCATAACTCGAATGCAAAAGCCAAAAATAGAGCTTGGCCTTGCGTAACCAACGCTAATGCTAGCATGTAGGACCCTATGTAGGATAGGACATACCGATGGAAGCAGCGCCTACTCAAGAGGGATTATTGTGTCTCCCAACCTTTAGTGTACCACTTCATTTCGAAACTCATCGATTCCACCGGAGCTCTGGGCTGTTTGATCATCTTTGACCCCCTCATCCTGCTTACTATTACAGTTAAATATTTAGTAAAGGATTTCAAACAAAGAAATTGAAAAACAGGGTAGGAATAGTGTACCATTTGAAATATCACAATCGCTTTCCAGGAACAAAGATGAACAAGCAGCATGCAGCCGCATCGACGAGGAGAAATAAGAGAAGCATAGTGAGAGATCGTGCGCGAAGCGTCTTCTTGACAAAAGGCTCCTTAATCTGATTGAAGTCCATGAGAGTGTACTCGCTAAAGCCCAACAATGCAAGAATCGGATCGAGCATGTACTGGTGAGTGAAGATGAAGTAGATTGCAACCGTGAAGGGAAGAATGAGCTGTTGGAGTTAGTTGTGTAGCTTCTAGGATAGGCTTTGTGATACGAACCCAACATCTAGTTGCCCTAGACTCATCTAGGAATATGAGAATGAAGGCCGCCCAGACTGCGCCAAAGAAGCTGATAAGGCCTATAATAAGCCGGATCATCATACTCTGTGGAACGAGGTTGCCAAGTCCCTTGCTTTGGAGGAATCCTGGGAATGCGTCACGCTCCATAGCTTGGAAGACGTAGTCCTTCGCTGCATCAAACAGCTCTGGATCGCTTCGCTGGTCCGGACCCTCGATCGCTTCCTGGACATCATTTAGAATGCTTTGTGGAATTATAATCTCCCTCTCGGATCCAGGCAGGAGATATGTATAAAGGATTTTTTCCGCGGAAGCGCGCAGATCTTCTCGCTTCGGGACATTTTCGGCAGAGGAGTTTTGGCCTGGGGAGCTTGAATCATTGGGGGAGTTCGTGTCGAGGGTCATGAAGCTTGGCCTAGGTGGCCGCTCCCGGCTCTGATTGCTGCCCTGACTATTTTGGGGAGAATGCTGGCGACTTCCGTGGTCTGACCTTAAGAAAGCGGAGAGCCTCTGATCAGAGACGTTGCCTTTCTCACCAGAGGGCCCCTCCCCAGCGTTGTCCAAGATGTACGATGACCGCTTGCTGTTCTTTTCCATCTCTGGTGTGTCCTCAATAACGGATCGGTGTAAGCGCCGGACGTATAAGCGACATAGTTGAAGATGTTGGGATACATCAAGCCTATTGTGCTGTTAGCCATCAATCTCACTAAGAGTCCCAGGGCGCGGGCGCACCAAAAGTCGAGATAATCCACCGATCGCTGCTGGTCTCGCATATAGATATAGAATGAAAATAAGTCGAGCGGAGCAACAGTCTTGCGACTCAACACCTCAAACAACGTCGGGAAGCGATTGCGGTTAAGCTCGGGTGGAAGAGGGTCCGGAGTCGACATTTTGAACAGTTGCGGAGGCCCTGCAACGAGAGAAGGAGTGTGCAAGAAATCGAGTGAGGTTCTAGCGGTGCTATGTCTCGACTCCCAGATGGATTGTGCAGGAAAGGGTGACGGGGTTCCAGGCCGCGCCGAAGTAGGTAGAGCGACCGCAGATCAAGTATGGGAAGTGGTTGACTGAAATGAGATCCAGGAGAGAGAGTTCGTGGGAGATTCGGTGTGAGTATGCGCAATCCAATTGAGGTCACTCGATGGTGAAGGTGGGAAATGAGCAGTGAGGTTGGAAGGCTTGGCGCATCTATAGCTAGGGACGGTTGGACGGGTAGTCTAGAGCGGTAGATGCGTCGCGTAGCGACCGCGGTGGGTCAGGAAGCGAACAGCAACCGCACGAAAGCGGCTGCCCATGAGCCTGGCAAGAAGTGTTGAGTGTGCGGTGCTGGTGATGTATTGACGTTGGTAACGGGAGTTGCATTAAGGGACGACGACTCAAAACTTGGCACACAACAGACAGGGATGCGAGACAGCAACGTCGCCGATCACCCGGTGGTCGCATCTACATTGTTCATGCAAACAAATGTCTAAGACCGTGGAGACGATCTTAATTGATATACATGCTGTACTGGAGTAATATGGTGTTGAGGTGTCTCGCCCACCAGTAGGGCGCAGCTGTCTCCCTATACGGAGGTTTGACTAAGAGCCTTAGCTGAGGAACCACATGTCTAGGCAACAATTATTAGCCGTCCAGTCTTTCATATATAATGAACTAGAGCCCAGCCGCAGTTTTTGACAGCGTTTGCGCAATTGATTATCACTATATATTTAAGCTACACGTGAAAAGACGCCCTTCGCATCGCAACTATGACCTCCTTGAATGCTGTCGGGTTGGACAAGGGATTTCTCAGTGGACATGCGCCTAATTTAACAAAAGAGATAGTCGATTGGAGGGCAGGTGGCCTTCCTGGATATGAGGGAATGTGGGCGGTTGTCCTCGATGGAGTTATGTCTGAGGAAGAATGTGACCTACTCGTTGCCGCGGTTGAGTCAAAGGCAGATGGTAAGTGGGAGAGAGCCTTGGTAAACACCGGAGGCGGCAGACAGGCATTATATGAAGACATCCGGAGCTGTGGACGAATAATATGGGACAATCACGACCTTGTAGCAAAGCTTTGGGCAAGGATCGAAGCGGCTGTTCCAGAGATACATCGTCTTGAGAATCAGCCCCATATAACAGGCCGCGGCCCGGCAAAGCGAAAAGAGGTGTGGAATGTGACAAGATTAAATGAGCGTATGAGGTTCTTAAAGTATACCAGCGGGGAGTATTTCAAACGTATGTAACAGAAATATAATGAGCAAAGATAATACATTGCTGACATACGAAAAAGCGCACTGCGACGGCACCTACGAAACGCCTGACTGCACAGAGCGCTCATACTTTACTTTGCACCTCTATCTCAACGATGCTATAGGCAAGCCAGGAGAGCTGCCTCTCCAGGGCGGTTCCACCTCATTCCACTCTTGGTCAGACCTGGAGCAGCATATGAATATTGTGCCAAAAACAGGACGAGTCCTCCTTTTCCAGCATCGAGATCTGCTACATTCTGGCGAGGATGTTGTGGCAGGAACAAAGTTGACAATGCGCACCGATATTATGTATGCCAAAGGGGCGTGAGTCATCGGGTATTGTAATCACAATAAGCAGCGCTCGGCGCTCGGCATTCGGATGAGGTGCTGGTCGGATGGAGGTAGTGTCCGTTTGAAATTGGGTAGGCATGTTTTTAATTGTTAGCAGTATCCTTTGATCTTGGGTGTCTTCAAAGAATGTAATCAGACTCACCTAAACAAGTCTTGTTGAACGACCCGCCTCGCCTGAGTAATCGGAATCGAATGATACTGTTCCTCTTTCGCGGTAAAGCTACTCGAGGTCTAGTACGCTGCGTATTGCACTATGGTGTCGCTCCGCAGAGCACACAATCTTCGCACCGACTCCCATAGAGACACCAATACAGCGCTGGAGCTATCCCGAGAGACAGCATCATCGCCTCATGGGCTCTGAGTTTTCTGATGCCAAATGCAGACGTGAGTCACGCCAGGCCCTTGCGGGCAGTGATGCCAGAGCTCACAAGGTGAGTTGACAGAGATAGTGAAGATTACTCCGAATTTCTCATTTGCATGTATGGACAAGCTAAGCGCGGGACTCAGCGTCTGTTTGTGAGCAAAGAAACGCAGCGTTGGCAAGGCGGGCCGTTGAAGAAGAAAAGTTCGAGAGTGGAGAGTTTTGTGGCTGCAGGACCGGTGACACTAGAGGCGCACTAGGCAAAATATTTTTCCGACCGTCTTCGACAACTGAGCCTAGTTGTATCCCTCATGCTTAGTGGTGGCATTATAATTGTGCTTATACTGTTGATTGTGCTAGTATTAAACATGCTAGGCCCTTAATATATAAATAGATGAAGAGACTCGAAGAATGGAAGTTAATCGTACAGTTACCCGTACATGATATAAATAAAAATATGCCCTCCAAAATCTGCAACCAGAAAATTAAATCAAAATACAAAGTGAACATGTATATGTCACCTACATTATTGAATCCCTTCTAGGCCCCACCAAGATCCCACCCACTAGCCCCCCCTCTTAATCCCACAATACCCTCCCAGTTCTCTCGATCCCTCCACCAAATTCCCTCCATCTATATTCCTCCCCTATGCAAGAATCCCAACATGGAGGGGAAAAAAAAACCGTGATCTCGGTTCCAAAATAAAAGTAGCAATAGCAGATCCTCGGACGAGCGGAAGCTGAAAGAATTCCCTCAGAATATGGTTGGCTTACCAGTCTACGAGGCTGAATGGCGCGCATAAAGTCTGTGCGCACGCCCCGCAGGATAAGCTTAAACTGGAGAAGTTGAGCGGCGTAGATTGTAATCGGAACTAACCGCACACTTTCAAACTTGGAACGATGAATTAGCGCGGGTACTGAAGAGGGAATGGCACAAGACATTACACATCAAAATGTAATGTAATTGAATATTAAGATCTGATAAATTCAATTGTGTTTGACGTCGCGCGCTCTAAAGAGTGGTGGTATCAAGGGATATCTAACTAAGCACAAAAACAACTTTACGATATCAGCCTCATAAGACTGCATCGATGGGATATCTAGCATCCATCATGGATCATCAGATACGCATATGATTGCCAGGAGATTGTTTACTCCTTAGCCATAATCTTCTCAGTTTGTGTCTCTTCGGGTGTGTCAGTACCCTCAACAACCGTGATTGAACCTTTTGACGGCTTCTTCTGGCCCGTGATATCCAAATAAATGGCCTTGAATGTCCTAGCACTGGTACCCCTGCCTTCCCAAAGTGGGTAGAGACCCACACAGAAGGACGAGAAGAACATCCACAGGATACCAACAACCACCCATCCAGTGAAGAACTTCTTGCTGAAGATGTATCCAGTACCGTACATCGGCATTGGCCAGAGAACGAGCAAGGCGATGGTCATGAAAACGGTCATCCAGCGAGCAATCCGGGATGCTTTATAAAGTTTAGCCTGCTCTTCTTCTTCGTCGGCGATGCTGTGGCGCCGTTCACCTGGGATGAGTTCGAGATCCACATGTGCAGCGGCTGCGAGGTCGTGGTCATCACCCTTGCGAATCGCTTTCATGGACTGCCAGTCGTAGTTTTGTGGACCAAAGCCGTATGTTAGGACAGGAATGAAGATAAGCGGGGATAGAAGAGCAACGACGTTGCCTGCCAACATGGGGTTATTGGCACCAGTGGTATCAACGTTGAGCTCACCGCCCTCCTTCTTGGCAGTAACGAGCCACGCAATGAGGGAGCAGGCAAAGCCAAGCGGTGGAGTAAAGGTCGCGGCCCACCAGTTCTGCTTGCTCCACATGAGGGTCAAAGTAGCAGGAAGCACGGCGGCTGAGATTATTACGCCCATAAGAAGGTAGAGGTAGCCCATGGAGATGCCAATGTAATAGAGCGCAGTGGACCAGGCAGCCATAGCGACAGCAAAGCCAACAACCATAACATGAGACATGTAGATGAGCTGCTTGCCGGTGGCGGTCGGGTTGAAATAAGTTTGGTAGAAATCGTAGGTGAAGATGGATGAGACAGCAATCAACTCGGCAGACATGGCAGAGGTGACAGCCATGAACACAAGGAGAAGGGTAGCAGCCGCACCACCCTTGCCCAACATTGCAACAGCCGCGGTAGGTAAAACGAGGCCAGCGGAGACATCCGCCGGGTTCATGCGCTCGGGATAGGTGGGGAAGATTGGGTTACCCTCGAGAGCAAGAGCAGCAAGACCCATGGTGGTAGCCGCTAGCCACGGAATAGCAAACCAAGACAGACCACCCATAATGTATCCGGGAAGGGCATCGACGGGAGAGGCAGCGATAGCCTTATTGTAGTAGCCATTGTCGCAGAACACAGTTCCAAAGTTGCCGACAATGTTGATAACGAAGAATATGGCACCCTCCTTAGAACGCATGGTGAGGTAGGAGCCTCCAGCATTGCCATCGACTGGATGCCTCCTTGCAGCCTCGGCAAGAAGGTCATATACTTTAGATGGGCTTCCAAGAACGTCGTTGGTAGCATATGTTGTGAATGCAAACATGAGTAAAATGACGAGAATAACCACAGTGTGAGCATAATCTGTCAAGAAAGTAGCCTTAATCCCGCCGAACATAGTATAAAGGACGACACCGACAGGAAGAAGGAAGCAGGCAGCTGCAGTAGGCATTCCCGTAAGCTAGTTTCGTTAGCATAATGACTGTAAAGCACCGACTAGATGGTATTACCGATGTAACGACGGCAGAGCCTCCGGTTAGCAACATAGACGTGACAAGGATGTTAGTGAATAGACCAAACACCATGAACACGATATGAGTGACTGCTCCATAACGAGCCCTAATGACTTCAAGGAAAGTATGCGCGTTGGGAGCTCGTCGCTTCAATTCGATGGCAATTGTGGCGAAGAGAATAATTTGCACTGTAGCACCAGAAGCATACCAAAATGGCCCGGAGACGCCATAGGAGTATGCAACGCCAGAGGATTGTAGGAGGGTAGCGGCCCATGTCCAGGACGAGACGACGGCAGAGGCAACAAGACCAGACTTAACGGTTCGTCCAGCCGTGCTGAACATTTCTGAGGTTTGCAGCTCATAGTTGTATCTGAACTAAAGTTAGCGTGGCGTGGTCTTATTTCCGAGTTATCATCCGTCGCTCCTCAGCGCATGCGTAAACAATGAAGTCCCGAACTAAACAAGCTTTCTTGCTCGTTCGAAAATTGTAGGCTAGGGTTTTCCGCCTTGAAGCGGTAATTCCCTAGCTATTGAGGTAGAAGAGTCTTTAAAAAGTCTACTCGTACACGTAGACGATATTTCCACGGCTCCTCTTCTTGATATAGCTAGATAGACCGCTATGCGCTGACTGGTTTGTCGTAGTGGTAGCACGAGATTTATTATTATCCGCACCTATTGGCCTCCAGGTGAGGCGGGAATGTTCGCGAGCATACCATTGTGAACCTCAGAACATTCGATAAAACGAGCTCACCTCTTAAGCACAAATGTCGTCAAAATCATACCAAAGCTTTTCGAGACATCAGCAAGCTGCTAGACCGAGTTGAGTGTATGGGCACTTACGCAAAGGCAAATCCCAATCCAATGACGATGCCATAGCCAACACTCTGCCCAAGTGGTGGGCTCGGCATAGCTGCTGATAATCAATCAATTGCCCTGAGTCCCAAGAGTTTTGCTGAGGGGCGAAGTTCGCGGCTTGAGCGTTTAAGAGCAAAACGGAGGAAGCTCGTCGCTATATAAGCTCTGCCGAGATCTTGTCTCCCAACGAAGAGTCGACAACTTTTTCCAAGCGATAGTTGCTCTGAAAGCAAAGATGGCGCTAGAGGAAGCTTGAAAAGAAAGGTTGTGCTGGCTTGCACGAAGCCCGCAGTTATCGAGAGTAGCCGACAGGGCTACCTCGCCTTACCACGAAACGGCTGTGGAGATAGCCCCTTTGCATGGTTCAGAATGGGTTCGTGGGGCAAATATGCTTCCAGAGCCCCATAGAGGAATGATGTGTGATACCCTGGCCAACGCTGATAAGCAACTAGGGCATAACTTTGATAAGAAGAGCGTCGCTGAGTGCTGAAATTTAGTCACTCGGTACGGAGTACACGCCGCCAATGAACTGGTCTAAACAGCGAAACCATCTTGTGACTTCTGTTTCGTGAGGATTGTTCAAGGGAGCTATGGCCGGGAAGTGGCATGTTCGCCGGCGTCCAAGCAGTGCAATTTCGCAGCTCTCCCGCCGCTGTATGCAGGCTTCCACGTTCCAGCCCGCAAAGGGCACCCTACATATCAGCGCCGACGCCGCGACTGATAGCTGAAAGCTATGCCCAGCCCGGAGCCGTGGCAGATGAGACTTTGCAAGCGAAAGAAGCTTGTCCGGAGAAGTTCGAAGACTTGTCAAGCTGTTTCAAGCTATTCGCTAGCGGGCCGGAGCGGGCTTGAGCGTCGTTTAGTCACACCTAGGACGCGGCTTATCTCTGTGCCTCAACGCCAGAGCGGGATGATTCGCGACACTTGATCTGACTTCGTAATGGCATCATCTCCTGTTAGATAGGACCGGGTGAGTTTTGCAGAGCCCCGATGTCGCTCGTTTGCGACATGAGACTTTCCACATGGCAGTCCCTGTTCGTCGACAACAATTATCTGCTTAGTGGTCAGCGACCCTAGAGAATTTGCAGCAATATCATAAACTTCGGGGATAGATATTGCACAGCTCCAACGGGAGGAGAGGGGGACTATGGCGGTTGGCCCCAAGACAATTTTGCCCGCGAAAGGCTGGAGCTGAGCAACATCACATCTGCTCTAGCAGAGCTTTGATTGGCCGAATAGCCTTAGCCTCCATAACTCCCGATATCGTCTTCAGAATTCGGCCTCAACGGCATCATGACCCAAATCCCACATGCTAGAGGCTGCCGAGCTCGTTCAGTCGGTTCGAGAACTCCCACGCGGTTGGAATAATCCAGATGTGGCCTGAGAATGGTCTCAATTGGCTTGTCAACCTCTCTGTTCGCCTTTGAAGAGTTAGATGCAGATGGGTGGGGGTAAAAGCTGCTCGAATGTAGAAAAAGTACACGAAACGAGGCGCATCTTGTCGTTGAATTAAAGTCTCGAGCGCTCGAGCCGTATACAAGTCAGCCCATGAGCTTCTCTTGGACACACGCAGGATCCTGTTAGCGCTCCAGACAGGTAGTCAGCGTGGCTGCAGTAAGTGCGCGGGGAACAGGCAGAAGATAATTTGTATGCGTTCGGTACAAAATAGATAATCATATCAGGTCAATTCATTACTTCAGACGGGTTATAAGATGTAAAGAAATATAGTCATTGTAGGGAAAATTAGGAAACCACTATCAATGCCCCTTGGATAGTCGCCACTCGTTGTGGATTGTGACATCCACAAATGTCTGTGCTAAGAGAATCGCGCTGCCACCGCTTAGCGAATAAGCAACGCCCGAGCGCACATTTGCCTTCAGAGTGTGCCTTTTGCCTGACCTTTGCATTTTTAATGTTGTACATACTTTTGCCCTATCTGCTTCCGGACCCGGAAGAAATCCCACTCTCACCATGCAACGTGCCGCACTAATTGCTGCTCTATATCCACCGTCGTTCACGTAGCTTCTTATATGTGTCACAATGGATATCCGGCAGCCACACGCTGGGGGATCTAGAACCACATCGAGAACCACATCGTGGTGTTCCAAAACAAAGGAATCTAGATAGCGCTCGACTGCCGGCCATTCGAGGGAGCCTGAGCTAAATGCAGTCTTGCACATCTAGCAATGATCGGCAACGGTGAACGTGGCTAAGCTGCTAAATTCGCTTCTCCGGCACACTTCGTTTGAAAACCCCAGATTCCGTGTGTGCGGGACAGTAGCCAAAAAAGCTCCCTAGGGCTAGGGCTTCGAGAAGGGTCCCTGATTGGATGACTTAATCGACAGCACAGATCTCCCACGTTCTCGCCTCTGCCTGCATATTCTGTACCCACGATATTTGCATGGGACGATTTCATTGAATTATGAAAATAAGTTCTTGTGCATGTGATTGCTCACAAGCAACTAGCTAACCGACATCTACGGTCACCGCTATGGGAATGCACACTGACTAGTACTTAGCCTACTAAAGTGCAGGGACTCGCCATAGTCTATAGGTATGAGAAGAGACGAGTAACAATCGACTTTTCAGGTCTTCGGAGAGCATTTATTTTGGACAGAATATTTCTTCTGCGTGTATTTTAAGCACAAACATGGCGAAGTCAGAACTAGGGTCAGCCGATTTACTCATTCTACTCAATTAGCAGCATCTTGCCAGATCTACCGATACCTTTTTCTGGCTAGACATTGAACATGAGCCGTAGCTCCCAACTTTCTCGGTCCTAGCAATGCCATCTTCAGAACAATATTGATTGCACTCGACACTCGAAACGTTTTATGAAATTAGCACATCGATGATCAATACGATAGTATGCAATGGAGGCGAGACATAAAGGTGCTACGATCCACCCTCTAGGATCCATTACTGGGTATATTGGAATCTCTAACTACATGTACAATTGGGATACACCACGCTGACATATCAGGAATAAGTTCCTCAGCGCGCAAATCCACACCAATAACCCATTAAGAAAATTGTCGCTGGTTGGTGATGACCAAGCCGGCAATGCTAGCACTCGTCAAAGTGGAGATGACGCCCGATATCAGGGCGCTCATCGCGAGACGGGACACATCACCGCTTCGACCAGGGCTGATCTGGCTGAGTACGCCAATCTGCGTTCCGAGAGACCCAATGTTGCCGAAACCACAAACGGCGTATGTTGCGATTAGACGAGATCGTGGAGACAAGGTATGATAGGGCGATTCGGGATCATCTGCGGCCTGGAGGGTGGAGAAGGCAACGAACTCATTGGCGATGACCTTGATACCGATCAAGCGACCAACGAGAAGAAGGTCTTGGCCCTGGCGGGATACACCGAGCAAGAAGGCGATTGGGTAGCAGACGTATCCAAGGATGAGTTCCAAAGTGAGATCATAGTCACCATCCAAGTTGATGTAGCGGCCCCACCAGGTCAGCAGTCCGTCAATAAGACCCAAGAGAGCGATAATGCAGAGAAGGGTGGTGACGATCATGCCTGCGATCTTTAGGCCCAGCCACGCACCATTGGCGAACGCGTGAAGAGCGTTCGCAGCCTTGTGTTCCTCATCGTCAGGAATGACGACCCGCCCAGCGGTAAGAGACTCTTCCTCTTCAGGGTATCGAAGTTTACTAATGGCGAGAGATGCAGGTATACTCATCACACAAGAGGAGATAAGAGCTTCGGGATTGATTCCCATGGAGCTGAGGGAGGGGATTAGCCGCGTACATAAGCGGAAGTGGTTGGAACTTACATATATGCTACTAACACACTACCGGCGATAGTTGCGAATCCAGAAGTCATGACTTGGTGTAACTCGGCCTTGGTGAGATGGGCAACGAATGGGCGAATCAACATGGCAGATTCTCCCTGTCCGATAAATGGAGAAGCGGATGCGACAACAGCTTCGGCACCGGATACACGCATCGACCAGAAGAAGAATACGGCAAACTTGCCAATAAACCACTGGAGGACGCCCCAGTAGTATAGCAGTTGCACGAAAGATACGAAGAATATAATGGCGGGGATGACACTAAAGAAAAAGAACTGATAAGCCGCAATATCCGGAGTAGTCAAAAACTCAACACCCTGCCTAGCGAAGCCCAAAAGCTCGCGAGCTAGATCAGAAATGAAGGTGAAGATGTCGTATCCAGCCTTGGTCCTCAAGACAAATAACGCAATGATGAACTGGGTCAACATGCCGACGATGACTGTGTGCCAGACGATCTTCTTCCTGTTCCGGGAGGTTGCCCAAAAACCGAAGAGGAAGACAGCGAGACCAAACAAGCTGACCGCACGATTTGCGCGCGTGTTATCCGCGCTCTCCTCGCTCACGAACGCTCCGATGAGGATGACGGCAATCGTCAAGGCTGCACCAAGCGGAACCCTGAGCTTTTCCGGGATGTAACTACCGAATCGGACACCAGTGTTGTTCCAAACCCAGTGCATTGGCCTGGTAACGACAGTAATTGGAACATGGAAGAAGAGCAATCGGAGCATTATAGCCAACCAGAGGAGGAACGGGATGATCCAATTCTTATCATGGCGGTGTTCAATTAGACCAGCAATCCACCAGCTGTGCGAGTGAGTTTGAATCCCTGCATGTGGAATTGCGATTAGGCTTACCCAGTGAAAAGCATTCCAATGATGATATGGAAGTAAATCCGATATCTCCTGTAGAAGCCGGAAAAGACGTGACGCTTTGGGTCCTCTTCCACGGCAACACCCGCAGGATCGGACGAGGTGCGACCCTTGCTAAAGCTTCCCTTATCCTCGTATTCCAGTCCACCCGTCTTCTCAATGTCCTTATTAGCGGGGTCAGGGCGACCGAGTTTGTGAAGAACGTCGTCATTGGGATCGGCTGGCGGGATCACGCCCGGCTCGGCGGTGGTGCCGATGGTGTAGGCCGGGTGGTCCTCCACATGGTGGCCCTTCTCAGCGTGAGCACCATGGTGCAGATGCTCATGGTGGTGCTCGTTGGAGATGTCGAGGGCGGGGTCCGGGTTGCGAGCGACGCCCGGCATTGGGGAGCTGTTGTGCTCGCGCGACAAATCGGCCATGGTGTAGACGGACCCGAGGACAATGCCTTCAGTGTGTTGGGTTAAAGAAGACAGGCAAATGGGCAGGGTGTCGCGCGACCATGGTGGGATTATATTCTGTCGCACAGTGAATTTCCACTGTTGCGAAGCGGAACGGCGTGCCACCATCGTCGGCCCAGCACTCGCGCGCGATGTCCGTGCGCGCCGCGACCTTGGCAGCTTCCTGTTTCACTCTGGCGGACTCGCCGTGCCCAGCGCTGATACGGAATGGCCGGTCATCTCCGCCGGTTCGAGGTCTCCCAGCGACCTCTCACGAGCTGTTCATCTGTGGCCATAATGCCGGCGCTTTCGTGTCGGACCAACCATTCGAGCTGCCATTTGGCGGCAGTGCTCCCATACCCGGATTTCTTATCAGCTACCCCAGCACCCGCATCAAACTTCTATCCAATCGATCTGTGCCGCGGATTGTGTAGCGCCGGCCTTAACGTGCCCTCCCTGATAACCAGCGGCGAAATCTGCGGGGGCTTCGGTTGAGCCTCCCGTTTGGAGGTCGCGTGGCGTTCTGGAAGCATGCAACAGTGACCTCCATCGTTGACCCCGAGAGAAGATATCCTAAAAATGCCAGAGCACCGGACTTCGTGTGCATGGTATCGCGGAGGCACAGCAGTGTGAATCCCAGGTCCCCGTTTACAGGTATCCAGCTGCAGACACCCCCAGCCTTTGCGATTTTCCAAACGTCCTGGCAGCTCTTTCTCAGAATTTTTCTGGGATGTAGCGCGGCTTTCCATGATCATCATGATCGTCAGCACTCGACCCTTCTCGTTTCTTATTCCTCTCTCGAGTAAGTACCCCGCATCGTAGCAGCAAACATCGAAGGACGGTGGCAGGACGGCAGAGCTGTCGAGAGATGCGATGTAACCAACCTGCTGGATTAGGCCATCTCTACTTGCGAACTTCTTGAACTAGCCTTGGCGCTATTGATCTAGCATCCAATGGCCGGGTTGATGGCGCTGACAATCAGCACGACCGGTACATGCGAGACAGCCCCCTTTTGCGCGTGTATTATGCCTCCTACACTCAGCAGCTAGGATCCTTATCTTGGGTCGATGTATGTGGATAATGAGCCGAGTTATGTATGTCGGATCTCGCCTCCGCATTGTTAGGCGCGGAGCACGAAAGTCTTAAGTCAACCTCACAATTCCAAAGTCTATCGAACTTCTAGGCAAAGAAGCGTAAGACTAGCGTTTGCTCCTCTTGTCCTCATTGCAAATACCGTTGTTATCTCCGGACGCCTCGGTAGTTGGCATCCGCCGTGGGCGCCACCGCAGTGGTGCATCGTCTTCATCCAACAGGCCGTGCGCCTTAGACAAACTTGGCGCTTACCCTACATATGTAGAGGATAAGCACCTTTTCATACCTATTGGCCGGCGCCAGTGTACGCAGTCTTGCCCAGACGCAGACGTGTTTGTTACGAGATCTGCATTCCTCTGTACATACATATGTGATGCCGTTCTATTGGTCGCACAAGTATAACTCGATGTAGAAGCCCTTTTATTCGCTTTGAATCTTAGTCTTAGCATTACTAGCGTAGAGCTTAGTGCTAACTACATATGACGCGCTGAAGATGTAAAGCGACCGTCTCTCTAATTTCATCATCATTGGCAACTCGCATAATCTAGCAGCCTTTCCAGTAGTAGTTTGTATGTCCAAAGAAGAGCTATAGCGCACAAACCGTTATGCCCTGTGGTGCTAGTTGCCCCATTGAGACGCGCCAAAAACGATAGAACTGCGAATCTGATGAGAGTTCGTTAAGCGCCTCGGGTCCTGAGACCGGATGTCACTTGCAGGCAGAGATCTCAAATAGGGAGGAGACCTGCGTGGACGATAATTATTATCGAAGGGAGAATTGAGAGAATTAAGTGGGCAAAAAGGAGCGAAGTAGAAATAGAGGAGACGTAGGTCCAAGAACCCCGTCCCACAAATAACGAATATCATATATGCTACCGCCACAATATATTCCCAACCACCAGATTCTTTCTAAACACGGAACGGATTGCCGGTTCAGAATAGCCAAGACGTCACATTACACTACCACGCAAAAGACATCTATATCCGACGCTCAGAAATTCATCAAGATTAAAACGCCCTCCTACATATACACAAACTCTGTCTGTCAGATGAATCGTTTTGATAGCTCGTACCGCAAAGATACACACAGAAACCCTCACCAAAGCGAGCCATTTCGCATAAAACGCCAGTAGCCCATGCCGATCCCAGCAATGCAATGCATGCAAATTTGCCATGAAGAAAAGAGAAAAAAAAGAGGGAAAAAAAGAGAAAAAAAAAATTTGAACCGAACCATTTTCACGCCCTAAAAACACCAAAGTAAATTTAGCCCAAAGAAAAGCTATCTACATAGAGAGGTTTCCGGGGGCGGGGAGCAGAATAAAGGGTATAATAGTACATGAGAAAACCGGAAAGACTTGGACCGTTAGACATGGACCGAGATATTCGGCTTAGACCACGTTGGTATCAAAGGCCTTGCTAAACTCAGCCGCGAGTTCCTCGGTCCTGAGCATGAAGAGGTAGCTGCTAGGCTTGCTATCTGCCACGGGGTATGGGACAATGACCATCTTCTTACTCTTGTTGCCAGTAAGAGTGCTGCGAATCTTCGGAATCGCATAGAAATTGATCGGAGTGGAGCCGCCCGGGAGCCGGAGGCGAAGGATGACCTTGCCAGACTCCTTGTCCTTGAGTAAGAAGAGCGGAGCCTTAGCAACCATGTCCCAAGTCTTGTTTCCATCCTTAACGATCTGTTTCTTAGCAATGGCAGAGTCGGTTGTGAACAGGATCTCGTTGTCCTTCTTCTCATCAGCAGTGAGACCAGAGAGGTCCAGCTGGTTCGAGTGTTCTGCAGTACCTTCCTCGCCTCCAGATTCCTGCGCACTAGTCTCCTGTTCAGACAATGGCGTCGCGGCACGGGACGAGAAGACAGAAGAGACACCAGAGTTAGCACCAGATTGACTGGCGTTGGGGTTGAGGAAGGAAAATGTGCCCGGAGTAGTCGTGCCGGACACACCTGCAGATGATGCAAATAAAGACGTAGATGGCTTCGACCCAGAGCTTCCAACAGGTGCGAACAGAGAGCTGAATGATTTCGAGGCTGCGGCTGGAGAAGGGGCAGCACTCGCTGGCTGGAAGTTGAAGGTTGGGGCAGTAGCTTTAGTCTCGCTACCAGGAACACTAAACTTGATCGGCGAGTCATGCTTAAACGTCTGGTCGCCAGCGAATGTGGTCGACTTCGGTGGGGCAGTTTTGGCAGCCGCGCTAGCAAAATCGAAGGTAGCGTAGCGCTTTCCATTACCAGCAGGCGTGGCAACACCGTTAGAAGCAAGACCCTTGTCCGTCTCCAAGTTAGTATTCTCTGTATCTGACACCGGCTCGGGTTCAGGGTCCTTGGTAATTCGGTCAAATAGGCTAGATTTCTTTACAGCCGGTATGCCGTCACTGCCTTTGGGCTTCCCGTGGTTCATATGTTGCTCGAGCGTTACCTCAGACTCGTCAGAGTCGGCGTCAGAGCCAGAGCCAGAGCCATCGTGTGGGTGTTTCAATGAAGAGGAACCCTTGGGAGTAGCGCCATCCTCCTCCTCAGTCTCCCCGCCACCTTCTTCTCCCGATTCGTCCTGATCATTAGACGAGGGACCCTCCGATAAGTGTCCGAAGATGTTAGAACTAGGGGTATCAGCAAGCTGCGGGGAGTCGAATACAGAAGGTCCTGGGCTGCTAACTCGCGAGTTTAGGAGGCCGGGGGTCGAAGTACCACTAATGGGTTTTTGGAAGTCAAAGACAGGTTTGGCGCCAGGTGTTTCACCATTAGAGATGCTGGACGCTGCAGATACCGACAGAGACGGAGTAAAGGTAGTCTTGTTAGCCTTCTCCTTTGCCTTCCTCTCCGCTTCCTCTCTATCGTATCGAGCAGACCACTGCTCTTCAGTCTCCTCATCCGAGTCCCAGTCCTCATCTTTGGCTTTTTGTTTACGCTTAGCCGCAAGGGCTTCCGCCGTTTCCACGTTCTGTGCGAAAGCGCTGGAGAAACCAGCACCGCCGGCTAGATTGCCAAATTTGGGGATACCGCTACCGATAGAGACGCCAAAACTGGGAACACCGCTGTTCGTAGAGGTGCCAAACTTAGGAATGGAGAGCTGCTCAATAGGCTTCGCAGGAGACTCGGGGCCAGACATTTTGCTAGGAGAGCCAAAAGATGGTGCGACGGTGCTAGAAGTAGACGAATTGTTCTTACCAATTGAGTTCGCGAAAAGATTCGAAGTGCTGGATTCTGGCTTCAGTGCGGGTGTCCAAGTCGCAGATAGGCCAAACGGAGGGGAAATTGGAGAATTGCTAGAACCCGAAGTAGGAGTGTTAGGTAAAGCGTCCTCCCGTGCTTTCTTTGAAGGCGTTGCGTTGAGATCTGGGCTAGAGTCCTGTACCATTTTGCGTTTGGTAGACAAACTAGACTCATCACCGGTGATGCCCTTCGTAGCAGCTCGCTGCTTTTTGAGAGTAGTGATCTTTTTGATGAGCTCAGTCGACTCTTTGTTGTGCCACAACGAGAGCGGGGTCCAATCACCCTCAACAGGGCAGTTGTTGATCTTATCTTTGAACTTCTGATTCAAGGTGTGCAGCTCAATGGCGGCTTGAGCAATCTGCGTGCCAAGCTCATCGATGGTAACTGGAACGTTTGCAAGGGTAAACGAGGGCATTTTAGAAGACGGAGGTGGGAACACTTTCGGGATCTTCGGGATGTCGGTTTGCTGAGTAGTTGCAGATGCGGCTAACTGCGGGGCTTCTGAAGTGGGAATTTGAGCGACTTCAGACGTGAGAGGCTTTATGGTCTGAGGAGTAGAATTCTGGGCGGCCTTTGTAGTGAATTGCTGTGGAGGTTCGGAGGTAGACGTCTTCGGGGCGAATAGAGAATCCTGAGGAGCGAATATAGGAGCGGTCTGAGAAGTAGGTGTCTGGGCAGTCTTTGGTAGGAATGCCTGTGGAGATTCAGAGGTAGATACCTTCGAACCGAATACAGAATCCTTAGGAGCGAATATGGAAGCAGTCTTTGGAGTGAATGTCTGCGGAGATTCAGAGGTAGACATCTTCGGAGCGAATAGAGAATCATTAGGAGCGAATATGGAAGAAGTCTTTGGTGTGAACGCCTGCGTAGGTTCAGAGGTAGATGCCTTCGAAACGAATAAAGAATCCTTAGGAGCGAATATGGAAGCAGTCTTTGGTGAAAATGCCTGCAGAGGTTCAGAGGTAGATGTCTTTGGAGCGAATAGAGAATCCTTTGGAGCGAATATGGAAGTGGTAGGAGTAGAATCCTGAGCGGTCTTTGGTATGAACGGCTGCGGAGGTTCAGTAGACGCCATTGAAGCGAATGGAGAAACCTTAGCGGCGAATGGAGAATCCTGAGAAACGAGAGGTTCTGTAGCCTGAGTAGAAATCTGGGCGAAACTCGGTGTGAATGACCGCGGAGGTTCAGAGGTAGATGTTATCGGAGCGAATAGAGAAGGCTGAGAAGCGAATAGAGAAGACTTGGGTGCGAAGGGAGAAGCCTTTGGGGCCTCAGTTGCAGGGGCCTCCTGAGTGAAAGAACCTGTTGACGTAAACGAAGAGAAACCCTCGAAGGGGCCAAAACTCGTGGTAGATGGTAGAGGCTGTGACTTCTGGGGCAGGCTCGGGATGAAGGCAAAGGGATTGTCGTTCTTGGTTATGGGTGGCTGCGCGCTTGTGGTGGAAGGTGCAAAAAGGCTACTGCCAGCAGGAGTGCTTCCAATGCCGCTAAACGCAGAGAAGCTTGAGTTAAACTGTGGCTGCTGAGGTATGTTCGGGGTGAAGGCAAAGGGATTATCGTTCTGAGTTACGGGTGGCTGCGCGGCTTCGGTGGAAGGTGCCAAGAAGCTACTACCAGTAGGAGTGGTCGCGTTGCCGCCAAACATATTGGTATGGGGAGTCGGTGCCGAAAAGTTAAAAGTGTTCGCGGTGAAGGGGTTGGCGGGCTGGGATGGGTTCGCGATGCTAATGTCTCCGAAGGGATTGGCCGGGGGCAGCGGTACGGAGAGACCTCTGAAAGCCTGCGTGCGCGTGTTAATAAATATATCCGCTACTGCGCAACTCACAGTGCTGTTCAATGGCCACGAGGATAGTGGTCGTGGTGGAATGCAACGCGAGCGCGGTTGGGGGTGGGTTGAGGGTGACATACCGAAGATCCAGCGCCAGCAGGACGTCGGGATTTAGGGAGAGTTTTCATCCTGCGAAAAGAAGCTATTAGTATTCTTATTTATACAGACGCGGCGTATCTGCGAATGAATGCGACTTACTTGCGCGCGGCCAGCTGGGCTGCCGTTGCTCGCTGCGGAACATCATCCTCTTCATTCCCCGTAATGCGTTCCTGGTAGACATCCTCGTCGCGGCTGCCGCCATGATTGAACAAGTTTGCACGCTTCGACATTGTGACGCCGGGTGATTTTCTGCGTGCGCCGGCGTTGAGGGTTGACAGAAGTTGACAAAAGTCGGCGACTCTAGAGTGTTCAGAAAAACATCACAAAGACATGGACTTAGGGTTTAATGTTAGCGTCGCCTGGCACATGCACTAGTCTTGGCGCGACACATCCCGGCAACTTCTTGGCGAACGGGACACACCTAGGTACGCGTCCAAGTGACCAGCACTAAATGATAACAAAAACACAGCAGGTATCCCAGGTAGAGCGCCATTTTGAACTTCTAGAGCATTCCTGAAAGCAATGAGGCCGTTCAACTTCAAGGGTGTCTACTTGTCTTCAGTTGTTTTTGCTAAGATATCTTCGTCAGGCGCAATACACCGTCTATCAAATATATTCTAAATCAATTTAGACAGGATACTACTCCCTCTGGTTTCTCTTATAACAATCCGGCCCCACTCCATCACATTTACCAAAAAAAAAAAAAAGTTTGGGGGGGGGGGTGTCCACTTTTTCTAGCCTTCTAATTACCATCTCCGTCTCCCCATACATCGCCAATCTCATTAGGACGACTTACCATCCGAAAGCCAAATTGCTCCATCCATGTCCAGCTGCCTCTTCCACCTCAGGACCCTGAAAGGCACTATGCTCTCGTAATAGCTTCCATACCCAGTACTCTATGTATTATAGAATGTAATAGGGTGAATCCTCAGGATCTCGATCCTCTCGAGCCAGGACTTGTCATTCCAGGTCTTATCATTATTTCCTTCAATTTACGTATCATATTACGTGCAGATATTCCCAATATTAGACGAAAAGGGGAGAGCGTAGGGCATGGAATGAGGGAGACTTTACCGGGACAAAGAAGCCAATATCTTCACTCCCGCTTTTATGGACATTGTGAACAAACACGAAGCCCCCGAAATGCTCTTACAGTTTATCAGAAGGAATTAGAAGGAAGAAAGGTTGGTCGGATTGGAATCCCTTAGCTCTCCACCTTTCCATGATCCTCAAATTGCAATGCAGGTGATTCTTAACCGCCCTAGAATCGACTCTTCTCTGGCCACAGTTCTAGCAGGTCAATACTGATCTCTAGTGGTAACTGTAGCTGCGATTCTAGATAGCACGAGAAATATTATTTAAGTAGAAAGGTACGAGGGTCCTGAGTGCCATAAAGGCCAGACAATTGTTGTGTTGGGAACTTGTCGCGCAGTGAGGGCTATTTCTTTCACCAAATACACGGAAGTACGTAGTGCTAGTGAGAGCCGGGACTTTGGGCCCTTTCCAGAAATGTCAATGCTGTGCTTCTGCCATCAGCATTCAATATTTAAGATGGGAGATGAAGGGAGGGATATAAGATGGTCTGTTGAAAACTAAGATGTTAGACATGTCTAAGAAGGCCTTACGGCTAGCTAGCAAACATCAGCGAAAGAGAGATGTGTAGCAAAGCTGCACCAGATTTTGTAACGCCACTTCTAATATCTTTGGCTCGTTTATACACGAGATCATAATTGTTTGCTGACATCTGTGCCGAGCGGTTTCTGTCAACTCAAAGTACTTGTCCGCAGCGTAGGCATCAACGTTTTCCGCTGGATTGTCTTCTACATCGGAGTAGACATGGTGAGTCTAGAAGCGGGATAATCCAAATGCTGTACTAACAAAGGGCTTCCTGTGATGATCAAATCGATATCTCCAAGCTTAGCTTATGTACCATCTGTAGCATTCTGGATCAATTATCTTCTAGCTAGTCAATTTACAGTAATTTAAACGGTGTGAAACGTTAACTACACAGAATTATTTGCGGTCAACACCACCCCATTTCCATGCTGCTCCGACCAACTGGTGGTCTAGCCTGGAAAGAGCATTTTACTCTAGGGCTGGGAATCATTGCTGATAGCAAGTGGCACTAGGGTACCAGAATCGACCAACACTACCCCGAGGAAAGAACTTTCAAACTTTAGACTTTGACGAAAGACCTTAAATATAGTTGTTCAAGCCCTTAGATATCTCGCACCGGCGTATGCATCGCGCTTCGGTACTTCTACTCATTACAGCTAAGATAGCACGGTGTTGTCCGTTCTGATTGGCCTGCGTCCCTATTCGTGCTAATTGGTTTGACGGAAGACCGCAACGAAAACGGCGACCGATGCCTCACCTTTGGGGGTGATCAGTGCGATTCGCATTTAGTCCGGTATACAGAATAAGTAGTGGTTCGCATTTAATTCCGTGTAGAGAATAAGAGGCGATTCGCATTTTGAATAGTTCTAATTCCGCGAACAAACCAAAACATTTCAATGAGAGCACAAAACGGCGTAAACGGACATGCAAAAGTTTTGAATGCTATCAAAGAATCCTTGACTTATTCAGTGCCTCAAGAGGCAGCGACTTTCTTTCAAAACGGGCTACTAAACAACTCTCTCATTGCTCGAACTCACCCAAAAGAAATCAAGGATGTTGCGAAGTCAGCAAAGTCTTAAGGGTCGGATAAACCCAGTATTCGACTCGATTGGCGGTTTGCGGAGTGTCTCGGCTTCGAAGGGACTCGAAGCTGCTATGATTAACATCATCCTGAGAAAATATGGTATTGAGCCACACAAGGCCTTGATAAACACGTGGGCATCCTAAATTCATCCCTTTGAATGCCTAATAAAGTCCAGGGATTGTGCACAGCTGTTCATTATATCCCTATTTCTAAACGCTGTTGACCCAAATAGCGAGGCCCGTGGATACGGATCGACGGGTATTTTGAAAGAAGAGTTTTATTAGAGAAGTACTCCAAGAACTGCGACTTCCACGATATAGGGACAAATCAATACCGAACAGTTACTAAGATCTACCGTTACAAATATAAAAGATATTTTCATGTCCACGGCAGTATGAACTATGACCAAACACAACTAAGCCTTAGATTGCCACCCTATATGAATGTCACTGCAGCCAAGGACTCTTGGTAGCCGTACATTAAGAGGATTGCGCAAATAGATTAAGAGGCGTTGTAGAAGCTCAAGTTAGATGTATACAAGGAGGTAGGCACAATATGCTGGATGACAGAGGAGTACAAGAATAGTGAACATGGTAGGGCCACTGCTTAAGTTAGACTCTATGAAGTCGATGAAGAGCGGAATGAAACCCCGTTAGCCTACTGGTGGCCAAACATACCTAAAACTTTATCGCAACGACCACTAGTGGGTATGGAAGTCGTTAACCGGACGACGGTCATTGCAGTCCCTACTATAACCCGACGTTTAGCGGAGCTCGGAGCTTCTGTACTGAGAATTATTGAGTCTCACATCGCCCATGAGTTCCTTTCATCAGGACTTGCGTTGGGGTAAATTCCAGAAAGGAAGAGGATCGCAGAAAGCTCTGTGGACTGATCCGAGAAGTAGACAGACGTTGTCGTCCAAGGTTATCGACCGGGAGTCCTAGACAAGTATGGATTCTCTCTTGACGGGCTCTTAGAACTTACCAAAGACCGCAAAAGGGGCTTGATCGTTGCTCGGGAAAACTGTTATTGATGGTACGGCCCATGGTAGTATTGAAGTGGCTGACAGCAAATCTTAGATGCGAATACCGCTATCCATGGAGTTCGGATGGGCGGTGAGTCGCGGCGAGTCAGTTACTACGGTATTTCCATATTCGGATTCTTGAAATAGTACGGCTAGAGTTATCCCATTCCTGATGCGATTCCGAGACGCGGGCCGGGGAAGGGTCTTACAAGGTTAATATAAGTGAACGTAGGAATCTCATTGAATAGTGTTGCTAATGCTTAAGATCGGGTTGAGCTACTATTTCCAATGGCTCGTTAGCAGCGTTCACACTTATCAGGCAATCGGAGAGGATGTATGGAACCGCGATGAGCGCCATGTGTTCCGTCATTACCATAATTTCCACTACACCCTTCCTCGCTTCTACGAAATGCTAAAGGGTAATTCGAGCCCTTTTCAATTCGGTCTAAAGTTCCTTGAGAAAAAAATTTCCGGCACTATCGGCAAGGACATTCTATAACCGAAGGGAATCATTCAGTTTCCGAGAGAACCCGTGCAACTGAAATACAATATTGGGATAAGGTCGAATAGGACTGATCAAGAGGGGTAGCCTAAGTAATGCTAACCGCTACAATGGGTTCAGTTACTTACTTTTAAACTATGATACTAATATAGAGTACCAAACTTCTAGATAGTGAGCTGCCTATTTGAAGCAGATGGATGAGAAGTCAGAGAACGGCTTATGACTATCCCTAACCTTCTGGAATCGACCTCGAAAGGAAACCGCGCCAGTCCGCACGCGCTAACCGGCTGACACGTCTTCACGTATCTAAGTCTATTCTAGCTACCTAATTAGCTGCAGCATGAATGCGAGATACAAATAAACTATATGAAGTCAAATAACTAATAATTGTAGAGATGGCCTTCGAACCCTGAACTCCCCAAGAATGAAACACGTACTTCACACTCCCAGGCTAAACTTGCTCGTATGACAGACACTGATACCGAAGCGCAACGCCTACAATGGTTCCATAAGCTCTGGACCGACGAAGTAGCTACATCATGGAAGTATATCTACCAATAATTCCTTCACAAATCTCACCAGTTTCACAAGTCTTACTAACCTAAGCCAAGTTTCCACGGTCCCTACAAATCCTTCACAGAAAGCCGTCTTTGGATGATCGAAATGCTAACCAAATACGATCTCATTACGTACGCCACCTTTACGAAAGAAACTGGAAAAATAACCTCTGAAGAAATTCTTGAACTGTCTTCATCCGAAGCATCCCTAGGAAAACTAATCGGTAGCGTAGGCCTACGATTACAATATCAACACACACTTGTACCTCCTGTCTATCCGGACTTACTGCGCAAAAGTTCCTATGAGATAGAGAACAAGGGCAACACTAAATCGCGTAACGCTCGTGCTATCGGTTACTCCTTCATTCAATCGGCCTGGGGAAAAGGATATACGACAGAAGGCAATGTCGCATTGTTAAACGCCTACAGTGCTTCCCGAGCCCAGGACAACAGCCCGCGACAAAACTACGCCGAGGCTACTGTTAGCAATGATAACACTGCCAGCATCTGTATACTAGAGAAGCTCGGATTCCATAAGGTGGGATGGAAAACGGAAATGGAGAGGAGGGGGGTACTGGGTTTACGAAAAGCATGCATGAACGAAGCATAGAAGAACGATTTACTTCTTATCCTTTGGGTTATCTACCAACCACGAAATAGTCGGCTTTGTATATGCAATGCGGTATTTGTTGTTATTCTAATATCCTGCTCTCCCCATTTCCTACCTCTTCAAACCGTACGTTGTCAATGTCGTCGTCTGGCATGCGGGCATCTTTGCCGTTCACCTCAGCTCTCGCTTCCTGGAGCGCATCCTGAATGGTCCAGGCCTTGCGGTTTAGGAACCAGGATACGAGACCGCCACCTTTCTTGACCTCATCATGTGTTGCAACCCAGTATTTGGCTTGTAGAATCCGCTGGGCTTGCAGCCCGTTTTTGGCGCCGAGATTAAGTTGCTGCGCAGCGGAGATTTTGACATCGTGCAGTCCATGTAAAAAGGCTAGCGTATGCAAAGGAGGATCGGCCGATCCGATGGGTTGCAAGGCCGTATGCGGTATTCCGTGAGGCGCGTATATCACGCATTCTGCTGCCTCTGCACTCGAATTGATCGACAGCGGCTCGTCGGGGTGTATTTGAAGCAGGGAGGATCGCTTCTTCGGCGTGTTTGGGAGAAACGGATGTGTAGCGAAGGTTATGAGGAGGGCGGAGTGGTAGTAGAGGGCGTCGTCAGACGCTGTAAGGCGCGATATTGAGAGCCACGTAGGGAGCGGTGGGAGGGAGTAGTCGTGCCAATCGGACTCGGTTGTAAACTTAGGTGTAGGCACTACTGTGCGAAAATGTTTGAATGCGGTAATCAATTGCACAGCTTTCTAAGAGACGTGAGTTGCGTTCACAAGCACAAGGCGCTACCTTAACTCACCTCGGTCGCGAAAACAGGAACGTCAGGATGAACCTCTAGCAGTGTCTCCTTGTGGCAGTGATCGGTGAATTCATGAGATACAGCGACTGCATCTATGAAAGTCTCGATATCCGATCCTACATCCATATTCGACAACTGTCCTTTCCCCAACCGTAACCCACCAGCTAGGATCTCAATCTCGCGCGCCAGCTCTTCCACCTCAGCGACACTCTTGACAGCGCTTTCGATCGCATGCCATTGCTGCGAGAACCAGCGCGCAACATCCGATTGCCCGCCGACGAACCACGGGTCTATCAAGATGTTGTAGTAGATGCGGCTACCGTGCTTAATCGCCGAGGCGGGGCGAGGGATCTGGAGAAGCCAGCTGGTATCAGCGTTCAGGTGATGAAGAATCGGCCGACGGGTCGCCAGCGACCGTACGATGGTATCGCGGATCTCGAAATGGAGCTGCGCTGAGGGCGCGTCCATTTTCGCGGTTTAGGGAGGCATTGTTTTGCTGGGTAAGTTGAGGTTGTGAAGGGTAGAGGGATGCATGACGTTAATTCAAGACTCTAGCCTACTTGGTGAGGGTCCAATGGTTTGCTCCGCCACGACAAAGTACCTACAAAGGGTCGATGATATTCACTCTCCATTCTAGCATCGCATTTATCACGGAGTACAGTGGTTGTTCGCCTAATTCGACAGTTAAAGAATAACCTTCGTGCTCATTTTGCAACCACACACCCACACAGCTCTTTTCCTCTGCTACCCCGTCTCCACCGAACCCCACACATAAGTTCCAATATTTAGCACAGTCTTGTCATCCCATTGCGCCGGGTTTTGAATATGTTCAAAAAGCTAAAGGAAAAGCTAAGGCCAGAGGAGCATCAGACTTCAGACTCGGGGTCGGGACACCTCCAGCAGAGCCAGTACCACCCAAGCAATCCATTCTACACTGTTCCTCATACTCAAGGCCAAGACGCCAAACTTTCGGAAACATACCAGCCTCCTCCAGGACCACCACTAAACCACCAAGCTTCCGCTTCAGGTTATGCCTCTCCTCCCGGTCCACCCCTGAACTATCCTTCGCAACCCCCTCCAAGCTGGGAGCCACCGCCTTACCATGACTGGACAGTTATTCCAGACAATTCACTTATTCCCCCGCCTCCTTCAATAGGATATGATAGCTCGCCGATAGCAAATTCTACAATGGAAGAAGGCGACCGTGCCTACGCGTGGACCAATACTAACCCTCTATGGCAGCCCCAGACCCTTACACCTGCGCAGCATGCTGCAATGCAAAACGGTCAGCTTGCTCTCCTCAAAGCACCGACTTATACTGGAGATGTCATCCCGCAGCGACAGCCTGGCCATTGGAAATGTAGAACCTTTTCCCAATGTAAAGACTCCAGCATTTTGACCAATCTACCAATTTATTCGGCGCTATGGGACTCGCCGCTTCGCACACAACGATCAAAGACCATTTACTTTGAGCTAAAAGTCACAGGTGTAGGACGGGGCCGATTCAGTCTTGAAGAAGCCGATGCTGGGATTGCCATCGGCTATGTTGCACCTCCCTATCCAACCTTTAGGCTTCCAGGCTGGCAACGGGGTAGTCTTGCTATACATGGGGATGATGGCCGAAAATACGTCAATGATACTTGGGGTGGCGTTGACTTCACGACCTCGTTCCGGCCTGGTGATGTTGTTGGGATTGGCATCATCTTCGCACCGCCAAAGAATCCACCTTCATATGAACAAACGCAACAGAGGAAATTGCTGGATATCGAAGTCTTTTTCACTCGAAATGGCAGAAAAGAAGGTGGCTGGGATGGAAACGAAGAGCTCGACCAGAGAAGCGAAGGTGGAACTATCGGTCTTAGAGGAGAATGTGATTTGTTTCCAGCTATTGGAGTCTTCGGGGGTGTTGATTTCGAGGTTTATTTCGGTTCCGGGAGCTGGCTCTACAATCCTTATTGATGGGGGTTCAAAAAAACGGCGCCGAATGTATCAGCAATAATACTATGTGTCCTAGAGTATTAGAACCATAGACCATTAGTAAAATACCTCCTATATTCTTGCGATTGTGAAGGTGCGCTAACTAAAACAGCCAAGTGCCCTCGGAATATTTATTGCGCCCTGGCCGAACCCATACTTATCTTAAAATCATTAACGTTATTCTCATAATTCAACATACAGTCCGGTTATACCTAGGTATTAGCCTAGCTCTAGAAATGTGTCCGATCCCAGAAATATCTTGCGTATCTTGCGTGTCTTTAGGTATGGCTATCATATACGAGATTCGAATAGCCAACAAGCCTCTTTTGACGGATGTGATTGGTGAGTCTGCTAGCTTTGTCATTCAAGGAAATAGGCCGTTTGTATCACATCCTTCTAAAGTGGCCTGTCTGGTATTAGCTGGAGAAGAGCTTACTGGAATATATTGAAGCAGAATTGAATTCATGGGACACCACCCTAGTGCTTAGAGGAAAACAGCAGCCCAGTCCACTAATAGTTTGCTGGAATATGAGGATGATGCATTCGAGCGTAAGGAGGCTATATAAAAAATTGAATTAAAGGCGCGGCTGATAATAACGCAGCAGAGAAGTTCCATTATACCACAATTCCGCTGAAGGCATCCCCGACAGATTTGGTTGGCACTGTTGCTATATGCAAAAGCCGTCCACTTCTTTGGAACTCCGGAAGGAATCCAAGCTCAAGTGCCCGAGCTACTCAAGCTTTGCCTGAATCATGGGATATCTGAGCGGTTCTTCATAGCTTGGGAAACGTTTCCTGCAGCTTGCTAAGTAGCTAACCGCCGGTCCTTCGATGCCTGCAAAGCCGTTGACGTCTTCTTGCCCAATCGTATCGACCTAATCGCAATTTTCTTTGAAGATTCCTTAGACGGGTTTTCGCCCGAAATCATAGACACCCGCGCAGCTGACTTCTTAGAATAACCTGTAGGGCCCGACGGGCAAGGAACTCTTGTCAACAGGGCAGGAAAACAGGGTTCCTTGGCTTCAAGTCGATGCTCTAGGCTAGCTTGGCTCCTTCCTTCCATGAGGCGAACCCTGAGAAGGCCATCGATTCTTATGGGGCAGGAAACACTTTCTGGGAGGCTGTAAGTGATATATGGATAACACCGCCCTCAAATTTTGCGGTCTACGTCAGGCTGGCGAGATCACGTTAGGGTAATTCCTGAGACCACACCCGGGGGACGCACTCACCGTTTCGCTGTGTTGTTCTTGAATAAAGAGACAGGGCACATCTGAGTTTTACTATGGCATAGGATGCTAATAATTTTTTCGCTACAGATGTGGGAGGATAGCAAGCAACGAACGATCTTATTGAGGCGGTGTGCTACGGCCATGTCGCAGCAAGTTTTGCCCTTGAGCAGATAGGGCTTCCGAAGAATCGAAAAGAGGGCCATGAAGGGCTCTGGAATAGTTCCAATGTTTTGATTCGGTTGTTAGAATATAAGGGACGATTGAAGGACGGGAAGTCGCGGCCCGAAGTCGTGCTATAGAAGATTTGAGTGTATGTGCCTCCAATTATTATGTTTTACCGGCACACGCGCTTACAAGATTCGGCGTTGGGAATAGGGCGTTGCACTTCTTTTCTAGAAACAGGGCACCCAATAGCGAGCGCGTATTGAGCTTGGAGTCACTACACTCGCCCTTGCACGTCGAATAGGGCGATGAAGCATAACGAAGTGGAATCACATCCCAATTTTGATAGCATAGTGAGGCTGCTATTTGTAATGAAGACGGAAATTTGGCGCAGGGCTCTTTTGGATTTGGGTGATTGGAGGCTAGGCAGCAGACTGGTGTAGCACATCGCGCGCTACTCCAAAGCTCATAAACCCCACGCACCCTTCGCTTTCACCTCCTAGGACTAAACTCCAACAACGATTCAGATGAGCTATAGGCCGAACAGGGATTACTGGATCCCAGGATTTGGTAGGAGAGGCGGGAGTTTCTCGCCTCCTTATCCTCATGCTCTACACCTTCCACTTCACAACCTGCACTCATACTGCCGGTGTGGCGAAGGCGGTCAGGAAGACTATAATTCATATCCTCCATCTCTCGACCGGCAGAACCCTAATAGCATGAGAATTGAAACTCCTAGGACTGGTTTCGCTTACCCAGTAGGTGCGCTATCCCGTCGTCGATCCACATATCTGCTGACCGACGGTAACATTAGCGAGCAAAGTTCAATAGTCAATGCAATGATAGCGATGGGCAGAATTTCTGTGACTGCCAAGAGAATCATAGTTACATTGATCAATGCATGTACTACGGACGCCATGTCGAACCGCTTGCCTTCTCTTTAGCGGATAAACCAATAGCACCTCAATGGTTGTGCCCGCTTTTCTCGAAGATCCCTATCGAGATTAGGGAGATGGTATACGAGTATGCTTTCATAGACTGCAATTCGATGCCATTAGACTGGAACAACCCATACCGAGACCACCCCATCACTCACCATGAGGGGATCGATCACGGGAAACATATTCCCCACTCCGACATCTCCTTTAATTTCTTGCAAACTTGTCGTGCTGTCTACCTTGAGGCATACCAACTTCCTCTCTTACTCAACCCTTTCATTGTCTATCGATTTGGGAGTCTTCCATCATACGACGTGACCCGGCCTCGCTTCGTACAATTAGCACCATGGCAGTTTGCTCTTATCCAACGCCTAGATATCAGTCTTCAGCAAATTGCTTTAGAGGGGGATCAATTAGCAAAATACCTCAAAATCTGGAAAGCAAAGGAGAGACACGAGGGTGCCCTCGTCGCCCCTCGATTCTATCAAGAAAGTCGGAACACGTATCCTGGTGTTATCATTCAATCCTTCAATTTCGGCATCATCCCCTATCACAACCCACTCGAAGACAGTGTTGCCATTTCACTGAAGAACAAAAGAACTTTTTATTCTCGCAATCGATCCAGCTACCCGGTCGTCTCGACAGCTCGGGCAATGATAGCACGGCCACTTACCCATCTTACCTTGCGCCTCTCGCGTACTGATTGGCGGACTTGGACTGATTCCGATATGGGTGACCCTACAAGAGAACTTGGCCTCGATCCGGCATTCGGAGACGGGGGAAGCGGGGTTACCGAACGCCCAACAGCAGCGCGCATGCAGTATCTCGCTGCTGAGCGCCGTGCCAATCGCTGGCCTGGTCAACAACCTAACGATGACGGGACATCTTCATATCGGTATATCTCCGGTTGGGGTGCTGAGATAGCGAAATTACCGGATCTCAAAACTTTAGAGCTTGTTCTCGAAACGTTCGACACTAAAAAGCTTCAATTAGAAACAGTAGCGGATTGTGCTAAGACCTGGATATTTCCACTGGAAGGCACACAGCATCAGCTTGTATGGGATGGCAAGATCGAGGCGTTACGATACCAATGCTATGATGAATCCTCTACACTCACCAATGGGACGCAGAGAGTCCTGCAGCAAATCTCTAGTCCTCCATATTCGCCCACAGTGGAATGGACTGAAGTCCGGATTATACGTTTCCGGAGGAGGAAAGTTCAGTAATACATACGCACTGAACTGGCGACTCATACGTCTGCTGCATACGGCATACGATATACAACATACGACAAACGACATACGAAAAAGCTTTTCCAACATGGGCATGAATTGACAATTTGTATTATCCTTTGCCTGCTTTGGCCATTTCCTTAAGACTACCTTTTAATTTTTTTTAGCGTTACGACAGACATGGATCTACCTCAGCTCTTTTTTTCCCTTCTCTCCCAGCAGTGCCACGGTTGTCACGAATTCTCTTGTGTAATCTTTCTACAGCCATTACATTCCTCGCCCACACTCCCAATAGATTGAACATTAGCCAAGCTATTTACATCAAGAATTGAGAATCAATCCAATGTAGAATTTATTTTTGAGCATGAATCCCTCCTACCGGCTGGCCCGATTTGTATCTGACACCTCAATGCAGGAACACCTGGTCCGTGCACCTGACATCCCAGCGTTGCTCATTCCCCCGGTGATCCCGATCCCATTTTCATCAGCTAAGAGGATCTATGACATGACATTAGGTACACCTTCGCATTTCGTGTCTATTAATGTCAATCTGTCCCGATAGCAGAGCTGACGGAAGGGCCTATAATTCTCAATGTTAAACGCATTGTTGTTGCAATGATGTGGCTGAATCGTTAGTTGTGCGGCCTTGAAAGGTAAGGGCAATTTCTAAGTATGTTTGTCTGTGACGAGCCTCATTTCGGTCTTAGGAAACCATAAGCTGCGGTGATTAGGTTACACAGACAGCTATCATCGTTATGTGTGGCGCTCGTGTGTCGTAACGTTGCTCGCTTCAGTATATCATCCTTTTAAAGTATTTATTCCATAATCAATATTTTCTCCTCAAGACCTTCCAAATACTATCATTCCTCTTGTTCCAAAATTTTCACATCGCAAACATCCGTCATACAAGTCAACGTGCGCTCCCTCACACCTCATCGTTTCAGGCAAAAACCCCGGAAACCTAACATCCCATATCGGCAAATTGCGTCTGCAACGCCGCCTCATCAATGCCCGCCACACACACACATCCCTCCAATTTCTCGGGTCTAGGAGTGTTCGAGAAGAATTTTGGTTCGCTATTTCAGCCTGTGTCTCCATTCATTCAACCCCAATTAAGCGGTCTCCATTCTTTTCCGCAATCGTAGACACGCGCTTGCTTCGAAAACGCGTCGAGACGCAAACACATTTGTATGATGAAGTTTGATTGGTAGACGATATCCTGCAAAATGCACGAAATATGCGAATCCTCTGATCTGATACACTGCTAGTATGATCGATTGGGTAGGATGCTGTGTCCAATGATGGGGCGAGGTAAGGATGGTGAGACTGTCCTACCGCTGGACTCGGTGGGCGAAAGTTGAACATGCATCTATGACTTGTAGCACTCTCGCATCTTCCATCTCATGACATCCAACTCTTTCGGTCTTTTTCATTATGGTGAACAGTGTAAGTAGAATGATTCGGCTGTGCTGGATCTTGTGTTGGTTTCTTCCTCTTGTTCGCTGCCAATTTGGCAACAGCCCTTTCGATCCTTTTTCGCCCGGTGGTAGTAGGGGGCCAATTGGCAATTTATTTCCAGGAGGAGGAGGAGGAGGCTTCAGGAATCCCAACAGATTCCCACAGGTAAGTTGCATAGTGAAAGCTTGATTGCCGGTGTCGCCGTTCAATGGAGCTTGGTCCAAATGACGACGCTCAAATCCTATTCACAGTTCTAATGCATTAGTAGAACTTTCCATCGCCACCGAACCGACCATTTCAAAATGGTCAACCAGATCGCACACTAAATCAACCTGTGCAAGGACCAGACGAACAGGTGGTAGAGGAACCTCCGGTAGACAGCATAGAGCCTACTCCAACACTTGAGCCTTCAGCAATCGAACCGTCAGAAACTGCTCCAGCAAGTATATCTGCCGTTCCAGACTCAGATTCATTACTAGCAATTTCCGGCGACATATCTGAAATGCCAATTCCGGACCAAGAGCAAGCAACAAGTCCTATAGTTCCAGCTCCACCACCAGCACCGCAAACAACGCCCGTTACCTTAGATGCTAGCCCCTCAGTCGCCCAGCCATCTCTAGACATCTCAACTACTTCAGCCGCCGTCCCACCATCATCGACACCAGTAGAAGCCGAGCCGGTCTTAGGCGAAAACCCATCTTTAACAATCCCCAGTACCGGGCCTCTTATTCCCCTCCCTACAACAACGACGTCAACAACCACATCCTCCAAAACAATTCTCGTCACTGCAAACCCTTTATCCACACCACCCCTCTCCTCTCCACAGCCCATCCCCGCACCAGTCTCCTCACCAGACCCATCCTCAACTCTCCTTAACCTCGCCCCGATATCAACCTCGCCTGGCATGTCGCCTGCCGCCCGTGCCGGCCTCGGGGTCGGCATATCCTTCGGTCTCATCTCTATAGCAAGTATAATAGGCTTGTATATCTACCGCCGACGCAAATCCCGGGTACCATTATCCTCTGCCTCCCACACCTCTTCCTCCGATCTCCTTGGCGGCTTTTTCCACTTCGCACGAACCAAGACACGTGACGATGATGCGGAGTGGAGTATCCATTCAGCAGAAAAAATCGAAATAGTAAGAGGTGCTAGTTCTGTGCGGACGGGAAGTCGGAGTGATAGCCGTGGCTCGGCGATCAGCAGCAGTGGCGGTGGGAAGGGGATAAAGATTGAAAGAGTTGGCTTGGATGTTTTTCCAGAGAGGAGGACGCCTAATCCGGCGTTGACGAGTAATCCAGTTGTGGGGAGTCCGCCAGATATCAAGAAGGCTAGTTGGCCGTTACCTGATTGAGAGAATGGGTTGAGTGGGGTGGTTACTGATGGGGGTACAAATATGGTCTGTTACGGTTGACTGCTTGTTTTGGAGTCTTGTGTCTGTGCTACGGTAGGGTTTGTGTGCGACTCGCGTGTTATGTTGTATTATTATGGGCCCTGGAACTCTGGTGTTCCGGTTTCGTGGTGCGGTACAAGGGTGGAAGGACTCTGGTGGCGCAGTGGATCTGTGCCAGGGATTTTAGTATAAATTCGATTTAAAGAATTAGTCTTATACCAACGAAAAGAACGCCCCTCCCCCTCAAAACCACATCTACTCGCCCAAGGCCTAGTAGACCTTGGCAATCTCGACCTTTATCATAGCTACCTGACGCTTTAGAGCACCCCCTCTTACTAATGCTAAGGCAATTAGTTAAGATTATCGCATCAATCCTACTAAGACGTGATATGCCTTGATAGCTACTTAAAAAGAATTCGAATCAAAACGGAACAAAAATAAATTGCCGATAAACAAGATCAAGTTACCTCTCCAGCATTAATCTCTTACAGCTCTCAAAGTTTTAGTGAACCTTGATCATTGCCGCCTGTTGTTTGTCGCCTGTCGTTGCGGAGGACCCCTTGGGCCAATTACAAGTTGCAATTGATCTTGATCAACCACAACAGCCCACTACCTGCTAGCAATGGTGTGGTTCCTTCTTTCTCTCTAATGTGCCCGAGCTAGCGCTCTGAGTTTGAATGGAGGATACATCATGAATCGCTTATGGTCACCTAGTCTCACTAATCCGCTGCTCTACTTTAGAAGTTTATAGGAGCGGTCCCGAGAACGTCGGGGATAAGAGCCTATGGTCATTAGTGATAGTATGAGCCAATCTTAATATTTGTTGCGTCTAGCCTCGATGCATCCAAGAAAGTAAATTTAATTGTCGGGTTCCTTGACATCAACTTTACAGCAAAGAACCACCATTTTCGCGGAATACATCTAGCAACTACTAAGTCTGGATGATTTTGTGGTCGGGATCGAAGATTTACGCGTACTTCTGCCTATAGCCTGTCAATTTTTCTAGTTTTGCTTCCTCCATCCCCCTCTTTGGACCTACGTATGCTAACTTTTACACATCATCAATACAAGCTGTCTTCTTCTGATAGTCACACTTGTCTTCACGGGCTATATTTCGGAATCCAACTCAGCGCCAGAGGATAGCAGGAGTACGAATTCGAAGGAGAGTTTGAGTTTCCTAGTAGATTTGGCATCCACGCCAAATTTGGCATTGCTCACTATGATAGTCGCTTTATCTATACCAATTTTTAGCCCTATAAAGTTCTCTTTCTATCTTGACACGATGGGTCTTCTTGTACCTCAGGTTGCCGGTTTGTCCGTTTCAGACGAACCTAAAGATCTTCCACTTCGGGCCACTATCGAAATATTGACAAATGATATTAAGAGTAAATTCAATATACCGGCTATTCTAGCGTTTCCACAACGTGTAAGCTTACTGTCTGTTGTATCGTGAATTAGGGTAGGTTTTAAAATATCCAAGCCTACGTTTTCGTGAGTCACATCTGTAGTCATAGATTATAAAGCGATTCAATCTAATCGAGGGGTGGGCGGTAAAAGTCGCCGTCACTTACCATGAGCAAACCATCCTCTTCCTCCCGAGACATCGCGCAACACTGTCGGTAATGGATCGATAAAACCCACCAAACATCTCGGGCTACCCACCTCTTTGATAATGATCATTGCCTTAACTCGAATAAGGCTTATGACAATCGGCGAGTTCCTAATCCGCTCAAGTCTCTAAGAATCCTGACTCAAAAGGACAATCTTGGACTCATCCTCGCGATTGCTGTGCTTTACGTAGTGTAGACCTGCACAATATCCTCTCTATCCACTTCATTCATTGGTATTTACTGATTAAATCAATAGCAAGCCAGCATCATATATCTTCCAGTCGGACTTGGAGCTATTGTGTCAACATTATTCTCAGAGCCAATGATCGACAGAGCGTATCATCAAGCAAGAATAGCGCAAGGTTACCGATAGATAAAGTAATATGAGATAATTTGGACATGTTTCTCATTGAGAAGGCACTCCTTATAGCCATTTGGCTACCAATCCTACTAGCCATTTTCTCGGCTTTAGCTTTCGGTTGGAGTCTGCATTTTCGACGAGTTAGCATATTGTCTCTCTGTTTTAATGCATGAAGCGCTAGTTTGGGGCAACTTATCGCGGTCCCACTTTGTATTAAGTGTATCGCTGACCTGTACATACAGTTGGGCTTCAATGTGAGCCTCAGATACCCTTGCAAAATTTGTGAGGATGTAAACTCACAAAGATACCGCCAAAGACTTGCAATATGTTTATGGTTGACAGGAATCATCGTGTACCTGTGGCCGTGCAGCAATTTTATGCGTTGCACGCTAGCCATGATCGCAGTTGCCTGGTTGGAGGATATCTTTGGGGCATAGGGCGTTTTGCAGACTTTTTCTTCTTTTATATGCGTTTTGTGTATGGGTGCTACTGGACTATTTGTGATTGACTACTGCTTTGGAACAACCTGGAGATAGAGGAGCTTACCATCCAATCACACTAATGAACCAGACATATCAAAAAATCCTAGTATTCGCATACATCCGATGCAAATAAGGGTACAAAGATACGTAGTTCTACGATTTATCTCTTTAAGGTTATATGTATCGCACGATCCCTGTTAAGGATTAGCCTTGATATCATGTGATACCTAGGACAGACAGTATAAATAGTCTTGATCCTCCATAGATATGAATCAACACAATTCTCCTCCTCATCTGCCATGATACTTTACAATCTCAAGAAAGCTATAGATCTAGTCATGAACCGTAATTCTCTGTGGATTTATTTACTCCTCATCCCCTCAGTCAATTCTATACCCCCTTCATATAAGGCGTTCATCTTGGAATTTTCCTTGAGATTGGTCAAATAGTGTCCTTCCATCCCACTAATCACCACGCGCCTCTTCCACCCCATACCTGCATCCTCCTCACTGCTCGTAATCCTAGCTTTCAACCCTTCCGACAATTTATCAATCTCTTCTACCGTCATCGCACCCATACTAACTGCCTCTGGTCTCCAATCTGTATGCATTAAGATGGCAAGGGGGCTGTCTTTCCAGAGGCCCACCCTTGCCTGCCTGCTCACATTAATAGTACCGGTTAAGAGCACTGTAGTCAAGACCAATAACCCACCCGGTAAAATAAGCCACTGCCAACGGATACGTACCATCAATATTTCTATATACATGACTCCTCGAACCGCGTGATTCGGCGCGACATTATTGATGTACTTTGCCGGATCGTCATCTAGGAGTCCTTGTCTGCCTAGCAGAGTCTCATGCGCACGGAGAGCGATGTTCATACTTCGTACCATTCCTTCCATTGAAGCTGTCAGATTCGGGCTATGGTAGAGCATTTGAGTAATTTTGGACGCCTTGCTCTGATCTGCCTTGATAGCGGACTCGATAGTCGTGAAATTCCCACTTTCCAAGATAGTGCCTAATGAAAGGAGGATCGATTTGCCCTGGGATGCATTGATCGAAACGTTCATGGGCTGAAGGGCTCCCTTTGAACACACGTCTAGCTCCGGTCTAGATTTGCAAGAAGGCAAGTGTTTGAATTTGATCTCGGTATCAGATGTGGCTGGATCTAAGTCAAGACCTTCTTGGAGAACTTTCTCCGAGTACACCGCATCTTCGACCTTAACCGATATTTCATGCATGGTCAGGTAAAAGATGCAGTGCCTGGCTTCGAGTGTGCTATTTTTGGTGATGTACTGAGCTGTATAACGATTCTTAGGTCGGGCAAGATTTTAAGCTAGCACCTATTCTAAAGAGAAGTGTCCGTATTGAAGTGATGTATCATTGATCATGAGAAGGCCGTTTTTGTCTCCGATTACGCAGCCATCCGGATATTCGCCTTCTTCTGCGATGGAATTAGAACAGTTCAAATAGAAATTTTCCGTTGTGTCGATGCATTTATGTCCTAGCGTAAGGGAAGGAAATGGAGCCCAGGTACAGCTCCCAGTAGGGCATAGGAATGGCGGGTAGTTTAAGCTCTCCTGCGCTGACCCGAACAGTCCAGCCCACATAGCACTGACAAGACTAGAGGACGCCTCGAATCGCATATAAATGTCTTGGTAACAAATTAGTAATAATAAAATGAAGGCAACTGACTTCGCAGACTCACCGAAAACGGATTCTAAGGGAAGGGCCAATTCCATATTGCTCGAAATGATGTTGAATGTGAAAGCTGCTGAAGCAGAACAATTGCGGTGATCATCAACCGCACGGTCATGATAAAATACTACACTCTGTTGGAAGAACGGTCCAACTATGATGGTGAGTACAGTAAGAACCGCGGCCATAGAAACAAGGGGGCTTTGTTAAATGTTAGAGGTGTTATATTTGACCTTGTTTAACGTACCTAGGCAGAGCAAGGATAGAGAGAATCCGCAGACTCCCGAGAGGTCCTCTACTAGCTTTATCGAAACGAACTAGGTGATGAAACGGCTTTTCATTTTCAGAAAACCAAACCAAACCTAGTTGGCTAATGCATTTGGTGATAGGAACCATCAATCCGATGCGGAACACTGTGGAGGTAAAGGATACGACAGTATTTAATGTAATTCCGCCATTTGACCATTGGGGATTTGGTTTCCTGTCATAGGTGGCAAGGACTGCTACTAACGCAATGAGTGCTATTGCACCTATGGCTAACGACGAAATCTCGTTAAGCCATATATTTGGGTAAAATAGATGGAGCTTATGCTAGATGGAACGTTGTAACGGGCGATGGTATATTGTCTTAGGCTCGATTGTAGGCGTCGATTCTGCATAATTGTCATTGGGTAGGTTCGACGTTGTATCGCACAGTGGGACAGACATAGACTGCAAACTAGAACGGGCTGACATCGAGATGCGAGCGCCTTCAGTAGAAGAAGAATTTGAAATACCATCTATAGTACTTTGCCTATGCATGCTCGTTGCGGAACACTATAAATGCCATGAGTGAGATGTAAGATAGCAATAGCACTTTTTATACACCATGCATCTCAACCGAACACAGCCATGGAAGGCTGAAAAAAAATGCACCCCTGAGGCATGATGCCGAGAGGTTTCTAAGCGTTTTTGGCCATAGTGACGCTATTCATTGTGGTTGTGCTTAGGATGGTTTTAGTGGCGGCGTAGTGAAGGAAGATTTTTGGTATCCATTTTCAACGTCCGCTTTCGATCAAACCTTAGAATTAGGTTTTGTAGTTTTGCGTGTATCATGAATAACCAAAACGAGACGCCAATGATCCTCATGTACTCTAGAGATTTAAGGATATCGCTTCCCAAGTGCGAGTCGTGTAGACCTGAGGTTCCGACTAGAGGCTGTGGTGGCGCACCTTTTCGTCTATCATAGGTTGTTATTGGTAGCTCCTGGCCTTGGAAAGGACATGCGGCCATGCTGGGCTGAGCCTTGGGCCATGTAGCTGAATGAATACGAGCCGATCATGTGCATACGTACTTGATTAGCACTAAATTGCTGCTAACGTAACTGGCAGTAAGCCGCGCATCCCATCAACTTTTCGCACTGCATCAACTTCTAACTACTATAGCTCCACCAAAAACGATTTAATTGTCTTATAAAGGTACAGATATCTTCCTTGCTATCTCAGCTATCAACTGTAGCCAGACGCGCCGGAATTGCTGCGCAACGCGATTGCCAGCCCAAATTAAGGAAGCTTTCTAAGATAGAAGAGGAGGTTATTGTTACGTATATACTTGACTTAGATTCGCGAGATTTTGCTCACTCTCTAGTTACTATGTGAGATATGACGGATAGGCCGCTTGCTGAGCGCGGCGCTGGGTAGGCTGGCCAGATATAGCAATAAGAGCCATAACTCGTTCGACTTCTAGGAAATCTGTAAAGATACTATCTGCGTAAGCTTTCGAGGTGCTCGTTGGTCCTATATAATCTAGAGGCGGTGATATTAAAGCTCGATGTGAAGCTTTGTACGCCAATACTGCCTGCGCTAGAGGTTCTCGTATATGAAGCTATAACACCAAGCAACCAGCGCGAATCAAAGGCTCAATTAACATTAATTCGCAATCATATTTGAGAGTATAAGAGCTTATTACCTACCTCTATTATCGTAGTAATTAATTAGCCTAAGAAAGGCGCTAAGGTAATGCTTCATTTAGCTGAAGTGTCAAATCGCTTGCCTTAAGAGAGTAAATAAGGCCGCCATAACATGTAAATAGCATAGAAATTAGTGGATTCAGAAGAAGGGCACCTTATTAAAGGTCGAGAGAGAAAATTATTGCTCAAAAGGAGAGTAAGCAGCAGCTAGAGGGCGAAATACGTCAAGGTAAGGCGCGATCAGGTGCGAGCCGGCTACCTTCTACACGCTGCAGCCGCTGCAGAGAGACTGCACATAACTTACATATGTGCGAGAAGGATACTATAGATCCTACTTAATCGCGGATATATATTATATTCATAATATCTTAATACGTTGTCAAAATATATTGCTGGAAAGGTAGAAAAAGTTGGTGGGGTGCGCGTCTCACTTGCCAGTTACGTTAAATGGTTTTCGTTCAATTCATACCTCGGGCGTCCCTAGTGTGAGAATTCGCGTCCTATTTATTGCGAGCTTTGAAATCCGCCTAGCAGTCCTTCCCCTACGATTCATATCTCAATAATATCATAATAGATAAATAATGTTTCTCTTTCAGTGAGCCCATTGACCAGAGAACTCCAACGCAATGCCCTCTTGCAAAAAACTATTCTTAGAGACCATAGTCCGGCCTAGAACAAAGAGAGGAAAGGAGAGACAGAAGGCCAAATATGGCTTTTAATGGAAGGCAGAAGGGCGTGTACTACACTCGAAAGGAAAGATCTGAGACGGTCATGGTACCCTTTTCTTTTGAAATATTGAAACGCCACGCCAAAATGCTCGAGTAAGAAAGTGTGATGTAGGGGACATAATGAAACTAACCACTTACAGACCATGATGCTGCTCAATTGACGTCCATACCATCATCCTCACCCTCTTCCTCGCCTTCCTCATCAACCGCCACCACCCCCGCGCTGCCTAAGCTTCGTTTTCTGGTACTACCAAAATTACCAAAAGGGCGGTTCAGCGCGCCCAAGAGTTCTAGCTCCTCGCCGCCAACTACCCTAGAATCGACATCCGACTCGGAACAAAGCTCAATAAGGCTGGCATGGTTCAAGTTTTTGAAGCTAGCTGTACGGACAACACGACCCCAATTTTGCAAGCAGAATGCAGCGGCACGGCGCTTGAGCCACTCCTCATTTGCGGTGCTAGCTCGCTCCCAAATCGTAGCGGCATGCTCAATGTCAAGTTCCCGGCCGAGGCGGTGGACACAAAGCAGACGCAGGCGAGGCATGTCATAGATGTTGGCCATAACCAACATGCCCGCGACGTCGTTTAGATTAGGGCCATTCTGCGGATGGGGGGCGATGCTGTCGGTGTAGAGATAGAAAAGGAAAGCGCGTACAGCGGAGTAGGGCTCAGGGATATGCATCTTCTTTGAATGGAACTCGGACATTTGCGCGGACCAAAGACGAGCAAAGTGTGGCCACCGAGCATGAAGGATCAGTTTGTGAACGTGAATTGGGCGAGAGACAGGGGCCATGGCATTGCTTGTCGGGTTCGCTTCTGTACTAGGTGATGCATCGTAGTCCATGTCATCTGGGTCAGCGGTGATGATGAAATCTGCCCCACTCCCCGACTCTGGTGGTTGATCGAAGGTCAGTGAAAGGTCTGCTCCTATGCCCGTAAGGTGTGACGAGACATTTGCATCTGAAGATGGCATCTTCGGGCGAGAATCTGTTGCAAGCTCGTTTCCAAGAATGCCATATTTGCGAAGATCGATAGCGAGCACATCACTGAGATATTCGCTAGCGGAGACTCCATTCCCATCAGCAGAGGGCTCAACCGAACTTCCCAGAAGCCACGCGTGAGTTCCTTCCGCATTTACGGTGCAGTAATGCCATCGAAAGTTTGGACTATACAAGTCTTTACCATCAGCCAACTTTTGCCAGCGGAGTGTATCCAGCTCCAGGCTAGAAAGACTCGTTTCACACGTAAGCTCGGCAGGGGTGACGAAATCAAGCATGCATCCCGATGAGAACACATGGAAGTGCATACCTGCTGCTTGGGAAGGTAGGTTGGGACTGGAATGGAATTTAAGCGAGGAAATAGAGCCCGGCGCCGCATAGGGCGATCTTGATGCGCTCGATGCGCTTGGGTAGGACTGGACGCTGGAGTTTGCGACATAGCCGGTGCTGCCGGTAGCCGGTTGTCCAGAAGCATTGTTGGGGAAACGACTGTATCTGGAAGAGATCATTTGTCTATCACCGGTACCATAGGTCATGGCATTCTCAAAGCCAGGGCTTCCCCGTAGATCCAGCCACCAGATTTCATTGTTCTTCTCCATTTCATCATTGATGCCCCCAAAGATCCAGATCCTGCCATTCCAGATCCAGCTCGCATGATCATAACGTGGGACAAACTTCCAAGAGCGAGACCATGTCCAGGTCTTGAGGTCCAAGAAGCAGATATCGTCCAGCACGCTGTCATGCCCAGTTTGCCCTCCGCTAATGTATAGCTTGTCATCGTATATGACAGCCGAATGTCGAGCCCTTCCTCGCGGCGGCGTGCCGTGAATTTCCGGTTGGGTCCAGTATGCCGTCTTAAGGTCGAAAACAATCACATCAGAAAGGTGCTGGCGGTGCTCGTTCTCACCTCCGAAAACGAGGAGCTTGTCGCCTTGCCAAAGGCTGGCAGTGTGACCTAATAATAACACATGAGCACAACAAAAATCCGAATTTGGGCATGGAAGACGTACCCATTCGAACACCTGGTATGTCGCCGAAATTGTCGACCAAACTCCATTGTCGGCAGGCTAAGTTCAATTTCAAAACATGGTTGTAGACTTTCAGAATTAGTCACGACGAAACAAAACGACTTATTCAACCATCTGGAATTTACCTTCATCGGTATATTGATCAAACCCGCCAAAGGCGTACATCATATCATTGCCAACATAGGTGACCGAGGCATTAACCAAGCAAGCGGGCTTGGCACCGACGGTTGTGATGATCTTTGGCTTGTAGCCATCCGAGGTGGACTTTCGGTTCCTCACAGGGCTTGCAGTCATGAGGAACGTATTATTCGAGCTGCTAGAAGCAGGAGTAGTCGCGATCGCGGGAGAGGGGGTGTTGTTAGGAGCGGGGGGGTTAGTGGAGAAGAGGGAGTTGGCAGGAAAGGCAGGCTGAGCCATTGGGTTAATCACACGACATGTAGGGAAAAGCGAGGAGCATTTAGAATTGTAAAACGTGCGGAGAGGGTCGTGGCGCCGCTATGAAGCGTGAGGGAATGTGTAAACGGAGGCTGACCTGTCTCTTGACAAAACCGGGCGGTGAAGGGGGCTGGTGGCAGAATCCTGCTTCGGGCAAGCGCCGCCCAAGAATTCTCCGAAAGGGCAACCACGTGATGTCATCGGCTGCCCAACCGAGCGCAGGGATCATGTCTCTCGTCGCCGTGTCAACGCGAGCTAATAAACAAACGCTATATAATCTCAACTGAGCCTTCCCTTCCATATTCCCTCCTCACCTTCTCCCCTACCTCTCTACTCCGCTCTCCTCCACATCTCTTTGCATCTCGCATACCAGCTCAAATTACATTCGAATCAATACTTCAAAGCATCAGTTACATACACCATTGTCTAATACTAATTATACCATTACAGCAGGAAACCCATAAAATCATACTGTATGACTGCGCTATATGCATTGCATAATATGCCTTGGCTAATATGGAATAGTAGGAGAGCTCCACAGTCATGGCTAGCCCAGCAGTCTTGACCCCGGTCAAGAGCCGTTCATCAGTCTTCTCCACCCGCACCGCTGGCGGTCGGATGCCGTTGACGCCCTCTCCCCGCACACCACGAACACAGACTCCCGATGTGCAGGCACACGAGTCTATTCATGGCGGCAACTTCATGTCACGCCTTCAGCGTTCCATCTCCAAGACTACCCGAGATTCCCCCAAGTCAAACATAGCACGGTCAACACAATCGCCGCGAAGGCTAGAGCTCGGCGTGTCGGACTGGACGTTGACCGGCACTTCATCAGCGACAACTAAGACACCTGCCAAGTCAAAGAAAGATGGCACCATCAGATCGCGATCCACCAAGACGAGAATAGCATACAACGCCGCCGACCGATTTATTCCGAACCGGACTGCAAGCGAAGCTATCTGCAACGTTGGCACAGGCAAGCTCGACCTCGAGCAGCGACCAAAGTCCAGCTCAGCACCCAGCGAAGGCTCAGTAGTGTTGGCCAATGCTGCTAGTGCTTTCGACTTAGGTGGTCGGGGGTCAGAGGAGGATGCCACGCTCTCATTGGAAGGCCTCAGTCTTGACGATAACGACGAGGACGACAGACCCAAGTCCAAGCGATCACCAAGCGGTGTCGCGTACCAATCATCATTAGCATCAGCATGTGGAGTGAACCTTAACACTCGTATTCTCGCCTTCAAGCCCGCACCACCGGAGTCGTCCAAACCCATCGACCTCCGATCACAATACAACCGTCCCCTCAAGCCTGCCAGTAGCGTCAATGCACAAGCTCGTCGCCGTATTCCATCAGCACCCGAGCGGGTCCTTGATGCTCCTGGTCTTGTTGACGACTATTACCTCAACCTCCTCGACTGGTCTTCCGGCAACCAAGTAGCCATTGGCCTCGAGCGATCAGTCTATATCTGGTCCGCAGACAGCGGCTCCGTAGCTTCTCTGCTGGAGTGTCCACAAGACACCTATATCTCCTCCGTCAAATGGTCGGGTGATGGCGCCTACGTTGGCGTTGGCCTAGGTACCGGCGAGGTACAGATCTGGGATGTTGAGGAAGGTACTAAGTTACGCAGCATGTTCGGCCACGAGACCCGTGTCGGCGTCCAAGGCTGGAACAAGCATATTCTTTCAACCGGTGCTCGATCTGGCCTCATCTTTAACCACGATGTTCGCATCGCCCAGCACAAAGTCGCAGAGCTTGTCTCACACACTGGCGAAGTTTGCGGCCTCGAATGGCGTGCGGATGGTGCCCAACTCGCAACCGGTGCCAACGACAATCTCGTCTGCATCTGGGACGCTCGATCTCTCGCAGCTCCCAAGTTCACTAAGACGAATCATCGCGCTGCCGTCAAGGCTGTCTCGTGGTGCCCCTGGCAATCCAACCTCCTCGCCACCGGTGGTGGGTCCAACGATCGCCAAATCTTCTTCTGGAACACGACCACCGGCGCCCGTATCAACCACATCCCCACTGATTCGCAGGTTACCAGCTTGCGCTGGAGCACCCACTACAAGGAGATTGTAAGCAGCGGCGGGTTCCCAGATAACAGTCTCAGCATCTGGAGCTATCCATCCGGCGTCAAGAACATGGAAGTTCCAGCCCACGAGTCGAGGGTTCTGCATTCGTGTTTGAGCCCAGATGGTCAAATGTTGGCGACTGCAGCGGCGGATGAGAGCTTAAAGTTTTGGAAGATCTTTGAGAAGAAGCCTGGCCAACCGAGCGTGGTTCAGGCGGGACAGGCGCAGGCGAAGCAGAGTGTTGTCAAGCAGATGACTATTCGCTAGATCTCTAGCTCGGAGAAGCGATAATGGACTAGTAATGGAAAGAGTACACACATCAACGCTAATGGCTTGCACAGTTAGGATCCGCAGGTCTTGACGCTGGTGCATATACTACAATCAAATTAACGAGGCTTGCGCAATGGAGCCAAATAATCCGACTCTACGCGCAATGGTAAGTTGGTAAGTATCACTCTCGTCCGGGTATGTGACGCGGTTCATAACACAATGGCACCTCCACTACCTCGGAAACTTGAGATTGGCTGGGTTCGCATCTGGACTCTATCCGTTAGCGAGGCGTCTCGGAAGCATTGGCGGTGTTGGCGGTCTTTCGAGCGTTTACGTTATCATGAGTGCAAGACGGATATGGGTTCACGAGTTATGATTTTCTGGCTCAGTCGGTCAATTGGTTATTGTCTGGTTTTCGGTGTATGATACGTGCTATTCCATAGTACAATAAGTCACCATCCTTTCGGGTTGTCTATCGTAAATTTAGGAATACTTTCCCCTGCTCGTGAAGATTACGAGTTGATCGCTGGGCGCAAATATGATCAATTCAGGTGTGCGACGAGTAGGTCTAATCATGTGCGTTTACTAAGCGAGGCGAAATGCGTTCTTGGAATACATTCCATTGCTCCATCATTGTGCCCAATTGTAGAATAAACCCCCCCCCCCCCCCCGGCTCTTGCGTGTTCTCCGCTGGAAATTCAAAGACGTAGCGTTGTTGTTCTTGAAAATTTAGATCTAAATGGTTGGGTTCGAAGGAGGAAATGAAAAAGAGATAGTAACAGTTCGAATGAGGACTTTAACTAGGCAAAGCAGGTTCTATCAAGCAAGGACATCATGAGGAAGAGGAGAAAGAAGTGTTGACTGTTCTAGCGTTCGCAAACCGATCTCTAAAAAGCATCATCAATATTGCACGGACGTAAAGTCTAGACAACATTATGCAAGGCTAGTGCACAGCCTTCATGTTGCTAAAGGTGTATTGCTCATCATTGATGCTGTCACGTACCCACTAAACAAGGTTCTCCCTTAGCTCGAATTGCTCTTATACAAGCCCAGCCTAATAGAGAAGAACGCAATCCTACCAAATAGTAGCAACAGAACAGGGACAGCTTTAACCGAACCGATCCGTATATATATCTCTAGAATATCATTAACATGGTTTCCACCCTTGGTCTTGAACATTTCATCAAATCCCTCATACGCGGCCTCCGGCGTTGCGGGAAGTAGCTTAGAAAGCAACCACTCTCGCCGAAGATTGTTCTTCTTCTCCGAAACGACTCTATAAGGTTTTAATACCGTTTTCTATTCAAATTTTTTGACTCGGCTTTTCGAAGAAGAAACCGCCGGAGACTCAATTTGTATACAATCAGCTGGGTTCGACTCCTATTTGTCCTCATTGCCAACGGTTCGTCCGGGATCCGAACTTACATGATTCGGTTCACGAGAGCATCCCAATCTGGGAAGACCTCGCTGGTGGCCCAGATTCCTCATTGCCGAATGATAAGGAGCATCCATTCTATAACATGAAAACGAGACAAAATGAGACAACGCTGGTATAAATTGAGAAAAATCATGATGACGAGGGGAGCATCAAACTTGAAGGCTCGACCGCGGAGCATGAGCCCCAGAAGACAGCAGAGACTAATCAAGAAGAATGCAATGAACATGCGTCAAATGCAGAAATGATATATGTAAGGACTAGCCTCGATATGACGGAACAGTCGATCAAATCGTATATAACTCCTTGACCCTCAACAGATAGTAGTCAATGCAGTCCTCTTCATCTGTCCTAACACCTTAAAATATTGGGTCGTCGCGATTAGGGACACATTCGGGCTATTCCAAATACGAAGCTTGTTAAGGGATTGCTCATATCGTAAAAAGTGCCGGGCTGTCGCTCACATAGAGGGCTTTTTCTATCATGTTGCCATAATGAAAAATTAGATGGATGGACAGAGGCAAGGCTTTGTAATAGAGATTCCCGCTGTCAGCACGGCACGTCGTTGGCGGAACGGTGATGCACATAATTTCCGACCTAACGCTGCAAGTACCATATGCATCCGCCAGAAGACAGCGGAAAGGGTTCCTGAACCTGAAATTATTGCTTGTGATGATAGCTCCCGGAATGAACTCGGCACCCCTGTCATTTACCTGAAGAAACTGCAGGGCAAGCCTGCATGAAATATCTGGTATAATTCATCGGAAGCACTTGAGCATAATACAGAGTTTCCGGGGCAGACTGCCCTTCGAAGGAGATCGAGAAGAAACGCATTACTTTCTTGAAGTCACTAGCTTGCATAATAGCTAAAATCCAACTTTTGTAGTTTGATAAAATTAGTTTGCCATGTTTCGACGATTACAGCAGCCCCAAAGAACCGCTGATAATCTCGCATTGCTTCAAATGGCAGCATTCCGAGAGGGTTAGACCGGGAGATCTCGACACGACGAAGACACTTTTTGGACGCGGGCCCTTTAACTCCACTCGAGAATACTTTAGCTGCAATCTCGATGTCAAGTTCCCTGTGCCACCGATCATAGACGAAGGCAACTTTAAAATAGACGAACAATCGAACATAGGCTATTATTGCGGCATCCGAAGAGTTCTCGACATAATTTTCAATAGCCCCCCATCGCCTCTTCTTCGTCCCTCTCGACGGACAAGGAATCAATCGTCCTCACATCTCGACCAAGACCTCCAAAACATTCTCAACAAATACGCTGGTAATGTAACTGGTATCATTTACTAGGACTTTTGCATGACAGCCCACGGTGTATTGGATATGCCTCTGTACAAGTCTTTTCGCGCAAAGACCGGTGCCCTAACTTCACGCTCGATGACTTTCCGCATCGATCTTTAAGCCTGGAGTGCTATCGGAGGGTGGACGCTGATGCTCTCAGAAACGCGGGATTTCGAATACGTCAAATTAGAACTTTTTCAATCCGCGCCTGCGCAGTTACTTTGACAGTGTTTCGTTCTGTGTCTCGTCAAACCCGTGAAAATTTTCTCCTGAGGCAAAAATCACTTCTGTTTATATCGATACATATCTAAGCAGCTGTGAGTGGGCTCACCAAGATGGGGACGAATTGATGATACGATTGCACTGCTGCCGAACACAAAACCTCCATCTATACAAGCGCGACCCCTTAAACCACCGATACTACTGTAAAAACCCCACCCCATTCATCTATCTAATATCCTTAGCCCACCGCAAACACCTATCCAAAACATACACGTCAACTCCATCCCTATCTCCCTCACAGCTATACCAAGCCTAGTTAAGCAATCACAACCTCCGCACGACGCCAAAATAACCTTCCGCCCCATTTATCCAAAAGTCTTCAATCACCACAAAACTAGACTAGACCCCTACTACCCCAAGGACACACCTCCTCCTAAACAGAATGAACAAGCAAAAAAAAATATTTCATCACACCATCTACGCAATAAATCACACCCTAACATCACACAACAGCACAGTTCAAATAAGAACAAAAAGCTGATAACCCTACACATCGCTCCCCCATCCCAGACATTCCCACTCCAAACCCTGCCCATACATTCCTGCCTAGCCCACTCACAATTCCCCTTCTCTCCCGCCGCCCCCACCATATCTACCACTCCTCTACCTCTCCCCTCTCTGGCCTCTGCACGCGCACAATTTTATCACAATTAAGCAAGCACAGCGGATCGAACGCCAGCTTGAGCCTCCTCATCGCATCCACCGTCTCCGTACCCAATTCATGGGTCAGATAATCGCGTTTCACGAGGCCGATGCCATGTTCGCCCGTCGCTGTGCCCTCGAGTTTGATGGCGCGCTTGACCATGTTGTGCACGAGATGCTTCGCCTTTTCGAAGTCTGTGCTTTTGTTGTAGAGGAGTATGGCTGCGTTGCATTAGCATTCTGGTTTTCCCCAAAGGAAAAAGGAAGGAGGAGGGGAAGGAAATGGATGACAAGGAACGGTGTCAAGACTCACAATGGAAATTCCCATCCCCAACATGCCCCACAATTGAGCCCAGCAAGCCCGACTTCCTTATCTCCTCCTTTGTCTCCTCGATGATGGTCGGCAGCCTCGATATCGGCACCGCCACGTCCGTTGTCCACACTGCCATGTCCTCGCCCTCGCTCTTGGCTAGCACGCTCCACAGAGCCTCCTTCCTCGCGCTCCATAGCTCCTCCTGCTCCGCCTTGTTCTTGGCAAACTCGAAGCTCTTGCTCCCAGTCGCCTTGGCCATCTTTTGCACCTGCGTGATCTGCTCCTTGACTGAGGAGGGCGTGCCTGCAAATTTGAAGAAGAGCGTTGGCTCCGCGCGCCATTCCTTGGTGGTGCTACCAGCGTCGTTTATGCATTGCATCTGTACGTCGTCTAAGATTTCGATGGCGGCGATTGGGACGCCGGCCTCGACGACTTTAAAGACGCAATCTGCTGCATTGCGGACGCTTGGGAACGCACAGACGGCGACGCTGGTATGCTGTGGCTTGACAGTAACCTTGAGCGTAGCTTCAGTGACGAGACCGAGCGTTCCTTCGCTGCCAACGAACATGCGCGTGAGGTCGTAACCTGCAGACGATTTCCGTGGTCGTTGACGTGTCTTGATGATTGTGCCGTCGGCCAGAACGACGGTCAGGGACAATACCCAGTCCTTCATTGTGCCGTAGCGGTACGCATTCGTGCCCGAACATCCCGTCCCCACCATTCCTCCAATCATCGCTCCAGGACCTGGGTCCGGAGGGAAGAAGAGGTTGGATTTAGCGAGTTCTTCGTTGAGAAGTTCCCAGCCTACCGCAGGCTGGACTACAACATCCAGATCTTCAGCATGAAGCGCAAGGATTTTATCCATTCGCGAGAAATCAATGCAGATGCCTCCTCTCGTAGCTGCAAAATGGCCTTCTAGACTGGTTCCCCCAGAGTACGCTGTTACAGGAATCTTGCGCTCGTGGCAGATCCTCATGATGGCGCTGACCTCGATTGTATCCTTGGGCTTGACGACACAAAAAGGGACATCGCTGGGCTCCGCGGGGTGTGAAGACCACGACGATCCTGCATGCGACTCCAGCTCAGACGGCTCAAGCGACATATTCTCCCTCCCGATAATATCCCGAATATCTATCCATGCCGCCTCCATATTCGCCTCCGAAATATTATGTTTCGGCGGCTCTGTTGTATGTAGCGGGGTCGTTGACGACGTATCCGGTTTCGTATGCTTGTACTGACCAAAATAATACCCTGTCCCCAAAGAGAAGAAAATGACTGTAGGTTCCATTAGTTAGCCTGTCAATTGGTGAGAAGGGGCGCGGCATGGACCGTACGAAAGACTACTGCACGAGACCAGGGTTTTTGCAGGGCTTTATGTTCAGTCGCAATTCGCTCCTGATCCTCCCTTTCTTTTGCTATGCGCTTTGCCATGCTCTCGAACATTTGCGGATAGAACGGCGCAACATCTTCCCTCTTCTTTTTCTCGTCGCTTGACCATCTCCGCTGGGGTTGCGCAGAACATCGCGGGAGTAGCGCTGGGATGGGGGATCTACACCCGCTCCGAAGAGCGATTGAAACCCTGGATAGGCTTCTAAGAGACATTATGGGATGTAGGGAATGAAGAACATGGTATATATGCTTAGGGCTGAGATGCGGGGAGCTTGAAGGAGCTCGAGCTACCAGGTCGGAGGTTGTTGTGCCAAGCAATTTTTTGGGTATCAGGGTCGGGGTAGCTTTTGACCGATCCAATGAGGATTGCAGCACTCCGCATCGTGCGGTTGTCTAACGGCTTGGATGCAGTTTTTAGTGTTGCCCTCCCTTTAAAATCGGTTACTCAGGTTCTAGATTTCACATTGTGCTCGGTTATCTCAACGGGTAGATGGAGAACTGATCAATGAGATGATAGGAATAAGCATGCAATTGGAATAGCTCAATGACCTAATGCCAGAGCGAAGAGAGAAAACATCCAAGATTCAAAATCCAGACCCAATGCAGCGAGCGCTGCAGCGAATGCTTACAGTGTAGCTCGAATTCCATCCTTATAGATAGCACCGTCCCAATTCATAAAATAGTTAGTGGATGCGGTCCCGTAACCAGTTCCTCCCGCTGCGCCCAAACAGGAAGAAGCCGTCCCTAACGATGCCGAGTGCATATGTGTATCCTTGGTGAATATACTCGCCATGCATGCAGTGCGAAAAGAAGAGAAAACCATTGCTTCGTAAAACCCATGATCATGAACCCGTACACCATGCTGTAATAATGTGAAAAGATGTGAAAAAATATGGGGGTATTGATGGGACGAGAAAGGATGAGAAAGGACGGAGGTATGCTGTCTAAAATCCCAAGACGATGGGATGTAGAATACCGATAGTGATGACATGTTCCAATGGCGAAAGATGTTAGATGCAAGTCATTGCGAACGATCGACCGGTGGGGGATGATGGTACCAGGCGTATGCACGGTAAACGTGGCAAATACCACGAGGCCCAATCAACTACGAACTGAGATGCAAGCCTCTGGAGATTCGGAGTAGCCGCGTCTTGAACCAAGTGACGAACCTCAGCCACCGTCCTTTTGCGGCTCTACTCTTCGTCACATGAGGTGCAGTGTTTGTGCGCTTTTCAGCATTGATGGCGGCATGCGTAGGTAGAGTGCTAGAATGAGGCTGTCGGTGATCTGAATACTGTCTCCCGCCAATAGACGGTCTAGGAGTGGACTTTTCGTTGGAATCGGAAATACTGCGAGCACGTTTCTGCTCCTTTATTTCCTGGGCATCGGACTTGCGACGCTGGCGTTCCTCCTTTTTATACTGTTTCTGAATGTCCTTCTCGGCCTTCTTGCTAGCCGCCTCCTCGATTTTCCGCTCCCTAGCCCCCTCCTTCTCATTGAAAGCCTGGCGGGCGGCACGGATAGACGCCGCACGAGAAGCTGGATCCACGGGCGAATCCCGTCCGCCGCGGATAAAGCCAAAAGCCTTGTCGAAAGATGTCCGGGAGCTTGGGGAGGTGGTATCAATAGATTTCAGAGTATCCCCACGTGAGCGTGCAGGGGCTACAGGGGATGTGAGCGAGACATTCGACTGAGAATAGCTGCCCCCGAGTCGGGTGGAGGAACCGGTGGTGTGGATGCGTAGGCCCGGAGAAACTCCAGCAGCCGAAGAAACTGACCCAGACCGCCTCGCCGGGTCAAAAGCATTCTGTCTCAGGCGCAGCTCTTCATCGGTCATGACGTCCTCAGCCTCTTGCTCGCCCTCCAGGACAGACGAGGGCGACGACTTGGAGATGGGCGGTGTGTAGGGCCGAGGAGTCTGGCGGATGGAGGGCATGAAGGGTGCCGTAGGACGCTGCAGGCTGGACGAGGTGGAGAATTGCGAGGTATTCGAAGCGGAGCGTCCATGGCGGCCGCGACCGTTGGTGGGAGTGAACGTGACATCGTTGAGCGAATTGGAGTAGCCGCTATACTCTGATATACCGAGGCCTGCTAGACCCTCGTTCTCAGCAGCCGGACGCGACAGGTCGAGCCCATTGTTGTTGTCCTTGGACGAGAGCTTGCGGAGGTAGGGCTTGATTTTGAGCGGGTGCGAGGAAGACGATGCGGCGGGCATGGGTCGTGTCGGCTCGTTCCAGGGCTCTTCGTAGGTGACCTTGGGCGTCTCGGAGCGATTAAAAGTGAAGGTTGCGGCGTCAGACAGCGGGCTGAGCGGACTTGTCATGGACGAGGCGGAGTTGCCGCGCTTGTGTAAACGCGCATGACTGGCGGGATGGTGATGGGTCCTGGCGGTGGCCATGGTGTTGCCTGTGCCTGTGGTGCCGGTCTGGGCTGCGGACGGGTTGGGGCATGCCAAAGGGAGCAGGAGCGTAAATAGTAGACCCCCGGGGCTCTGAGGTCGCACACGGCATCACCAAGCCAACATGGCGGGTGCCGGCGAGGGAATAAATGACAGTATCGAGGCCGGCAGGATCGGAAGACGGATAGGTGACGAGCGACTGGCAAGATGCACGCTCGCGCGGCTTCCCGCAGGATTTGCTTGCCGGCTAGAGGTTAGAAGGTTGATCCGGGGCAGCAGGGAGCGATGGAGCGATGGATCGCCGCAGCGAGAGCGCGCGCGGGCCTTGGGTGGATGGTGGATGAGCAGCGAGCGAGCGACGAGCGACAACCGCTTGGGGGTCTCAACGTCAAGAGGCAAGACACTGGCAGCACAACGTAATCGGCTTCTCAGCCTTCCACCAGCAGCAGCAGCAGCAGCAGCAGCAGCAGCGGCGGCGGCGGCCGAGTGGCGAGTTGCGCCTTATAAGCAGCGCACAGCGGACGACGGCAGGCGGCACTGGCCTGAGGTCTGATGAGGGGCAAAGGCGGAGAAGGCGGTATATCTGGAACAAGAGACGAGGCTTAAGATATACCTCACCTACTAGCCGGCCTGGAACGCGGATGGGAGTGCGGTGCTTACGCAAAGCGCACAAAGCGCATCCATCCATCGTGGACGCCCGCAGGCCATGCCAAAGGCAGCAAACAAGCCGCCTTCCTATGCACGCGCTCTGCTCTGCTGCGTGCGTGGAGCCCGCATCCCACCATCCCACGGTCGCTGTAGTGGGTACATAGCCACAACTTCAGCTACATACCACTAGATATCGCGCAGCGCTGGGCCGGAGGCGAGCGCACCAGGACACGCAGTCGCCCAAAGCCACAGTCCAAGCATTGCGCAGCGTGGCGGCTCGTCAGCTTGTATCCGGCGCTGGAAACGTATCACTCGGCCGCAGCAGCGTCCTCGCATAGATAGGGCCTCGCTCTGGCGGGCTGAGGGTCTGCTGTCTAAACCAACCTACTGAGCAGGTCGATATCCGACCTTCCTACTTGATACCTCCGTTTCACATGACCGCAATCCCGACGCTGCCGCCAGCCAACGACCGTCCACCGACCGGTCTCACTACAAAACAGCGCCGTCTGTTCCAAATAACTCATTCTCATCCATACGCACGCAGTTTCAGCCCGCGAGCGCAGAGATGGATGTACCATGCATGCATTCGCCCACAGAGCCGCGCATCAGGAGATGCGGCGGCGCCGTTCTAGTCCCACGCCGCCGGCGTTGCTTTTCTCTCCCACGAGGCAAGGTGCGGCGCCCCGCGCATTGGCTGGCTCGAACGTCGCCGAACAGGCAGGCCATCCCCCCGCAAAACAAGGACCGGGAAACGGGGGGCCCGATCTTAGATGAGATCGACGAGTGAGCCGGCACGCAATCCGTCTGCGAAGAAACCGAAATTCATGGACCCCCAGCAAATAATCAATGCAATGCTAGTAAGGAGTGGATCCTTGGACGCGATCCACTGCTCGTCATTCGTCTAGCCTCCGCACCCCGCATCATTTGCATTCATGCTGTATGATACTTGACGTCAATCAACCCATCACACCCCGCCGGTCTTTCCCGTTTCCTCGCGCCAAGCCCTGCAATATGGAATTCATGGCTATGTCCAGCACCGTCCCCATCCAGTGCCCAGAAACCTACTGTTTCCCGCGGACGAGGCACGTCTCCAACTCGCGTCTGCCAATTCTCGTCTACCGTGCTGTGACCCCGCAGGCGGATCTGACCGCGGCGTCTGCGCGGCAGGCACTGGAGAGGAATCGCTGGGTGCAAGGCGGCGCGTTCAAGATGGTCCAGGCGCACCATTTTCACGCGTTGACGCACGAGTGCTATGCCGTCTTCTCGGGCCAGAGTAGATTCTTGCTGGGGCCTGGGCCGTTGGATCGCCGGGAGGGGGGTTCAAGATAGATGTGAGGGGTGGGGATGTTGTTTTGCCTGTGAGGCGCTCCTCATATCTACGCGATGCTTTTGTTGTCTGTTTGAGGGTTCTAGTTGATTTAGTTTTTGATTTGGTGATCTGTGCATATATGTCACTATACTGCTAAACTATATACGGAACCCCTCCCACATCACACACACACCCCACAACAATCAAACAAACAACTAACCCCCTCCCCGTCCCCAAGCTAGGCCAGCGCAAGCCATAGCCTCCTCACGGTCCAAGAACTCTACCAATACCTCGGCCTCTACCCGCAAGACTCCTCCCACTGGGGCAACAACTTCTGTCACGCATCTCCTCAAGAAACATCTAAGAAAGCGGCCGTCGCCCGTTCGGTGCCAATCCCAGAGTACGACCCCATCTATAGGGAGGACGGGCCACTTGTGGATATCCGGAGGAAGGCCACCGTGGAGGGTTGAGTGGGTGCTATTTGCCTTTTCTCATGTAGATGTTATAGTGTAATGTATTGCCGGGGTAAATTTTATGAGCATATATTATGCAGTTTCTGTTAGAAACTGGTATAAGTTGCCAACCATAACGTTTTGGTCGAACAATAATTCATAGCTGGCTTGGGACGAAGCGACAAACCCCGTACCGAGGCCACCATAGTACCACTATAGCTCCAAAAGACACAGTGAGATGAATGTGATATTATACTCGTATTCAAGGCCACTTTTCGACTAGCTAGCTATCTAAACCCTTTGCTAGTAGAAAATATCCCCACTGCTATGAACCCAAATCTATACTAATTTCCATGAATCCCGCCTGACCAGAGAAGAACATAACCATGATTTCAGAATCTACGCCGCGACCCCTTGGAATTCCTCCGAAAATGCCAAATCACTGAGCATTAAACGCCCAGACCAATGCATACGAGGTGCTCCACTGCACTATACAAGACCTATTCTCCGCCGATGGCATCTATGCTCATCTAAACGCAGATCCCAAAACTCCCAGGCTCCCTTTTCATTCTACTCCTCGCCCTCATTCCACAGATCAACCTCGCGATCTTCATACATCTTCATCTTGTCCTCGGGAAAGATGGTTTCATCAGGCAGACTCGTCTTTCCATATTTCACCACAGGCCCAATCGTGCTAATCCACTGGCTTCTCCTCTCCATGAGAATCCTAATCGGTTCCCCAACACCTGGTCTACTAACGCCTGCATTCGGCACTGGATGACTCCCACCTCCGGCACCGCCAGGACGTTTCGTTTGCTTCTTTCCTTTGCTGATATTACGATTACGTTTCAGGTAGGCCGAATTGAGTTGCGAGTCCAGGTCATCGGCAATGGTATTGTACTCCTGTTGGGCCATTCGCTCCTCCGTGAGTTCCAATAGACGCTGTTTCCGTGCACCATTGATGATGCTCTGTTTGCGAAGTTCAGACTGCAAGAAGCGCAAGCGGGCGGCAACTTCGTCATCGAAATGGGAATTGTAGTCGGGTTCATCGGCTTCCCCAATGAGCCCGTAGTGTTTCAGTTCGAGCGTCACGCGGTCTTCTAGGGTTGCGTAGTCGGTTTTAGTGGCCGCTTGCGGCGCTTTCCAGCCTGGCTGTGAGAATTCAGAGAGTTGGGTCGCAGCGGGAAGGGATTGATTGTTTGCGGAATCAACTGGGGGACCGGCACCTTCGTCGATATCCATGGCATCCGCGTTGACGCCATTTGTTTCATTTGGGCTAGCTCGTCCCTCTAGGCGGAGGATGCTAATAAGCCGGGAGACAAGGGGACCGGCAGAGATCTCCTCAGTCTCTACAAACTCATCGCCCATGTTGTCATAAAGGCCCCGGGCTTCGTTCGGGGGGAGACGATTATCATTGGTGTCGATGTGCATAGAGCCATCCTCATCCGCCCATATGTCTTTGTAATGCCTATGGCCACGTCGCGGAAGGACAAACGGGCCAACTCGGTCACCTCTCTCTTTTAAGAACGCAACGTCCTCCTCTGTAAGGGGTCGAATGTATGGTTCGACATAATTTGCAAAGACAGTGGCATTAACCTGTGAAGCTGGCTTTGCGTTGGAAAAGTCCTTGTCTGGAGGAGTGCCTGGCCAAAGCTCGTGCAGATCTGATGGAGGGTATTCGGCGACGCAGTAGATCTCCTTGATTTCCTCTTCAGTCATCCCAGGCGTGATATCACGAATGTGATATATTGTCGGGTCATCGAATTTGGAAGGATCGGGCCCAAATGTCTGAAATTGAGGCACCGCAGGCGTCGGGGCCGGCTGATGAGATGCTTCCGAGATGCTTGGTGAAGGCGCATCTGCCGGGCCTGTACCAGTAGCTGAGGGCGGAGCTTGAGATATCGGCGAGGATATGGTAGAGGAATTGTCTACACCATTTGTTAGTAAGTCGTAAATCCAATTCTGTGGGTATGTGCGTGGTTCGTGCTGCCATGCATGGATTTTTCGGTCGTCAGCCATGATTGTTGGCAGACGGTCAGTTAGGAACCGAGAAGGGGAGAGAGATGTAGGTGATGTTGAGAGTGCACATTGACCCTCTTCCACACACCACCAAGTGGGTATCATAGCGCCCTTCGCAAGGAAGTAATGCACTCACCTTTGTGCACGTCGACGCCGTCCTGCCTAGCCATGCCGTGAGCACCTATTGTAAGGGGGCGATCATCGCCTGGCTCCCACTTCTTGCCCACTTTCTTTGGTCTATGTTTGCGCTCTTCGGCTTCCTTGTCGGCAGCCCTTTCCCTCTCTCGCTCTCTGTTATGGACGGTTCTCTGACTTCTGATCTTCTGCAACTCCCGCAAGACACGATCAGACACTTCGCCACGAATTCGCACATGATCTAGGACCCTCTTTTGTATTGATTCGCGCATACTATTCAGAGCCGTAACAGATGGGATTTGAGATACGCTTCCCCCATGGTCCAATATTTCTTCAACCGAGACATCGCAGTCTCTGGAAAGGTGGGACATAGATGTGCGGAAATACGAGGATGAGGAGGAAGGCTCGGCAGAGACACGCACACTAGTAGAAGGCATTGGAGTGGTGTTGCGACTTCGATGGGAGCCCGAAGGCTTTGCCTTGTTCGACTTGCCCTTGCTGCTGACCGACGGCATATTTGCGGAGGTGTGGGTGTCGTGCCTTTAAGCTTGCGGGGGGTTGTAGCGCGTAGTCGCAGGGAGGAAGACGAGGCCGATAGCGAGCTCTCAGTTGGTGTACAGTAAGCAGTCCTGGTATCTCTACTCAATGCTTGCAAAGGTGTTTGGCCGAATGATCAGTTGGCGATGGTGGATCAATCGGTTGCGGACGTCTACGCAGGCGTACGGCGTCGCCGGTGGAGCAAAAGACACGATGTTGGCTGTGCACCCCAAGCCACTGCCAAGACTTTTCCTTCCGAGGTTTCTCCAACAAAGAAAGAGGGGACAGTTGCGACATCAAAGCATTGAGGATACTGCTTTCTCATCGCAGGTAATTATGCTTTCTTACATATCAGGCCGTTACGCTTTCCGCTTGCTTCCCCCCCACAAGATAAGGGTGCGTCTGATCTGCTTCGCAATGGAGTAGTTCCAATGAAACAAGCTTTATCAAGCTTTTTAGGGGGTCTAGGCGCCTGATATCTCGCTCTCTTTCCGACCCCTCCGACCCCAACCTCCACCACTCGCTCCCCACCCGCACGTCCCTCAGCGTCTTTCAACTCTATCTACTTTTGTGTTGACTTGGGACTTTGCACCGTCATTGTCCTATTCATTATGAGTCGTGGTCTTTGTATTCTGCCCCCTTTCGCTTGATTCTACGGTTCACCATGAGTACGTCGCCACGCAACGCGCTTCTCATTCGCTCCACTAACACTCCGTACTACTGGCAGCCGCCCAAAGCATTGGTATATTTACGATCGAGTTTCCGGATCCCTATACTCAGCCATACTACGATGATCCATCCGTAACCCTTGGCGTACGCCCTCCCTTCGCGACCGTAATGTATCGATCTATCGTCTAACCAAATATAGAGCAACATCTCGTTCCAATACCCCATCACAAGCGATATCCAAACACTCAGCACTAAAAACATTGGAAAGGGCGGTAATGACCCAAATGGAATCCTATATGTGCCGGATCTACAATCGCAGGCTTGCAAGGACTCGGAGGCCGAATACGTGGCAGCGAACGCGACGAGGCTGCGCAATCTTCCCGTAGATGCCAATTATTTTCTCATCGGAATTTTTCCTTGGTACTCGGGGCCATGTGTGCTAGAGTACTTCAAAGCGGCCAGGAAATCGCCCACAACAGCAGTCCTAGTATATCACCCGGGAATGAGTGCTGAGATGCCTCCTCCTTTGAGCGATCCCTCATGGTACCTTGGTGATGGCGGCAGTTGGAAATCAGACAATAAATTCCCCACCTATGCTATTGCACCTGTTTCTGGTGGAATAATAATGCAACAACTGAGTGAATACTCCGGAAATCTTACTGATGTCCCGCACGGAGAGGAGCTTGCGACTCTATTCAATCCTACAGATTACGTGCGCCTATGGGCAACAGTAAATATTGGTATGCTAGTTCTCTTTTAATGTATGACTATGGTGCTGATAGCTTCTAGAAGCTGGTAATACACTCCCCAGTCTCTGGGTTTTCCTCGTAATTGTTCTAGGCATTCTCATTGCCATTGTTTTCTTCACTTCTTTCTTCATGCACGTTATTCAGAGGCGGCGAAGGCGCGATCTACAGCAACGGGTCATCAATGGCGAAGTGGATCTTGAAGCCATCGGAGTTAAGAGACTTACTGTCCCTCGGGAGTATCTAGAAAAACTCCCTCTATACACGTATTCCACAGGACCAAACATTACGGACCACGAAAAGTCAAAGTCACAATCTCCGTCTCAAACCCAGGGACAACAACCACCCGTACATCAGGCTAATATAAGGGCGAATACCTTCCCGATGGAACAACAGGAGTCAGCTCCGGATGCCGCAAACATTCCGAATGAAGGATCTCTAGCGTTCTCACAGCCAACGTGTCCGATATGTCTCGACGACTTTGAACTGGACGTGACTCAGGTTCGTGAGTTACCTTGCCGGCATATCTTTCATCCAGACTGTGTCGATACGTTCCTTCTCAGCAACTCCTCGCTCTGTCCCATGTGCAAGCACAGCGTCTTACCATCTGGGTATTGTCCAGCTAAAATTACCAATGTCATGGTCCGCCGGGAGCGGATGATCCGATGGCTTCGAGCCCGTACTGAAGCGGATAGAGATCCCTTAGCTACACATGACTCGCTTTTAGCAGTATCAAATCGCCGCTTTCCCCGAATATTTAGCTCGTTAGGCACGCAGATAGGACGAACGAATCTAGGTCGAAGAGTATTCGCCCCTTCGGAACGAACACAGCCTCATTCGCCGGATATCGAGATGGCGCACCCAACGCAGACCCAGCCGCCAACACAAATTTCTTCTTCCGCAGCCGGCCCTGAGATTATCCCTGCAATACCAGAACCCCCACAACCCGCGCAAAGCTCTTCAGCAGTTGAATGTGCAGAACCCGTGCCTCCTCAAAATCGAAGAGAGTGGGCAAGGCAACGAGCACTGGCTTTGCTAGGCAACCGCCAGGTTCCGGAGGCGAATGAGGATGAAGAGACGGGCCCTAGATGGCGAAGAGGAGTCAGGAAAGTCTTCCCAGGATTCAGGTAACACGACTTGTAATTCTCGAACGAATTACTAGGTCTGGCGTTGGGATTCGAGCATATAATATTCATTCAGTACCGGATTACGGGGTTTCGGAAGGCGCATTTTGGTACTACATTGTGTCTTCGAAGCAGGCGTTGGTTGGTGAGCCATGATTTTGGAGTCATGGCTTGATTGAGATTGCAAATGAGCGCAGGGCGTTTTGTACACGGAATTTTCTCATTTCGTATGCTGAGTAGCAGGGATTATGCCATACATGATATTCAGTACACCAGCGGTCATATATATTGTAATTGCTATTCTGGCACGGCCTAGAACCGGGTCATTGTTTCATCTACTCAATTCGTTCCTATGATTTGTAGTGGCTTCACTTGAGAGGAACTATTCTCGCGCGTTTAGGTTATAATTAGCTAGTACTATGGCGTCGTTTATTCATACTTTTAGTAGACGGGATTAGCAGATTTGCTAAGATAGGAATGATAATTCGATTGTCCTACGGGAGAGTTTGTATATTTTGTTATATTGTGATTATAACTTGCATTTAGATGACTCATTGGATCCGTAGTCCTAGTCTTAGTTTAAGATGTTTGGGGAATAGCAGTTTCAGGTATAGGGAAGTGTGAGACATCGTCTCTTATTTAGAAAATCATTTAGTATTGCTTGATATCTTTCTTCATTGTGGCGTTTTGATTAATTTTTGTGGGCTTGTAGAGAGTAAGAATGGCTAGTGGAGAATACGTGAACGAGATAGCTTTTGGGAGTATCGGATATTTTAGTGAGGTTGATGATTGTAGTTGCGAGGTAAATGCGCTAGCTAGGATATCTTTTGCCACTTGATGGGGTTTGTCATATTTTGATTGTTTTAGGAATATATGCGATATTAGTGCCACTTGACTATTCAGCGCGGAATAGCATAGCAGCTATTTATGGAGCGAAGACAGTGAACTAGACCTCATCACAATATCTTTAGCTAAGGGCTTTTTTTCGAACGCTAGTTGTTAGCAAAAATCTCTCTTGACTTGCACAGCATTATTCACGGTTTTCCCTTGAAGTCGATATCCGGGGCTCAAATTCATTGGAACAAAGATTATATTCCGGAATAAGATAGTGAACTGAGATCAGCAGTAGTAACGCCGCATCCAATTAAAAACACGCCAGTGAGGCCATTCTCAATGCACCCATAGAACATCGAGTTTAGGGCTAAGTAATGATCGAGAAGCCCCTTTTTATTTGAGTTTATAGAAAGCCTTTCCGTGCTCATCTAAATACTCCACTGGTGTTCCTTCCCTGCTTCTCCTCCCTAACAACTTGAATTTTCTTACGAGGGTGTCCATCGAGTCGGATGGAGATAGCAATTTGCGCTGTGACCTTAACCTTCGGTCCGACTCTACGTGTTCGCCGTCTTCGTCGTCATCTCTTGCATCATAATCATCATTTTCTTCGTCGTTTTTGTCGTCTTGCTCCTGCTCGGCTTGCTCCCCGTCCTCGTCTTCGTACCCGTCGTTCTCCTTTTTATCTCCTCCTATATCTGAGTTGAACTGGTCCTCTTCATCCGTAGGCATCCATATTTCGGATGATTCATCTTCACTAGTTTCATCTTCAGAGGATTCATCGAAGCCCCATCTTTTTTTGGCTTTTGCAATCTCATTTGCTATACTCTGTCTAACCTCCTCAAATGCCCAATTCAACATGTTTTGAACAACTCGTTGCAGCATCATAACGCCCCACGTCAACTCCATTGAAGTGGCCCAAATGCAGACCATCCTGATTAATTTCTGTTTCGTTGAGTATATAGATTGCCTAAAAGCGGAAGAAACTCACCGGCTTAGAGCGCCGATTTCTAAAGGTAAGCCATAACCTCACTGTGGGTCCGATGCAAGTGAACGCGAGGATAACCTTATACTTACTCTCTCCTGCAGCAACGGCTAGGGCTTCTCTCAGCTCCAGTGCACATGCGCTTCCATTAGCGGCCTGGCAATAGCAAAATTTGTCCTTGTCATCGAGACCGTGCTTAGCCTCAACGATGGCCCACGGATAGCAGAGAAGATCTTTTGATGTCCATCTCTTCTTTGTTCCAGGTCTTGAAGAAGTATTATTGGGTGTCCATTTGTCCAGTCTCTTGGTCGGCGTTGATGGTAGTCCATTGGCCGGTGTTGCCGGAAGACTCTTGGTCGGTGTGGATAGAAGATTGTTGGTCGGTATGGATAGAAGGTTGTTGGTCGGTGTGGATAGAAGACTGTTGGTCGGTGTGGATAGAAGACTCTTGGTCGGCGTGGATAGAAGACTGTTGGTCGGCGTGGATAGAAGACTCTTGGTCGGTGTGGATAGAAGACTGTTGGTCGATGTGGATAGAAGACTCTTGGTCGGTGTGGATAGAAGACTCTTGGTCGGTGTCGATGGAAGACTCTTACCCGGCGTCGATAGAAGACTCTTGGCCGGCGCTGATGGCAGATCATTGGATATGCTGTAACGTAATCTACCTAGGGTATTGAGCGAAAAGTTCTGTGAGTTCCCAAAAAGATCGCTACCATCCTCTAATGTTGATTCGAGAATTGGAAACCCGTAAGTTAAATCTGGCTTTGGTCCTGTCAGCTTGGTAATTGTAGGGTTCGGATTTTTCCGGGAAGAAAAGTAGTCCCAATGCATATTCTCCTCTCTAATCCAGTCAGCGGTAGGGCATTAAGGGTGACTTAACAGCTACCCACAGCGCCCATCTTTTGGTACGTTCCCTAGACAGGGTGAGAAACTACTAAACCGACGTGGAGTGGGAACGTCATACTCTTCGGTACTAGGATCTTGGTAGACCTGTTCGAAGGTTCTAAAGAAATAGTCTTTGAAGAAATCCATCCAACGTGGTTCATGCGCTTTACTATTCCTTAATTTCGTAGCCTCCATAGCAATTCTGCGACTATTGTCGACATTTTTACCAAGGGATTTGTATGCCTCTCGTGGACGACGTTCATAACTCGACCGTCCTACATACGTATTTTCGGGAGGTAGGACGGACCAGTTCTCCTTTCTCACATTTTCACCATCTTTCCTTGACCTCACAAAGTACCTATAATCATTTTCAAATAAATGTTTAGAGTCTTCTGGGATATGGATGTCGAAATTCAAGAGGCGGTTTTGTAAATCCTGACATTTTCGAGGGAGCGATTCTGGGCTGGCAATTACTTCATCAAAGATAATCTTGTGCTTCTTGAGAAGTTCTTCACTCAGTTTCGGTTTTTCAGTCTTATTTTTCACCATGTCGTCCGGAGCTAAAGAACAACGCAGGGATCTAAAAACGAAGAAATGTCTGAACTCAAATGAGGGCCAAAGCAAGATTAAAATCGCAATTTCAATTGCTGCAGCTGTACGTTACTAACTGATATGTATATTTGGAAAAAAAAAAAAAAAGCCAAGCAGAAGCGAGAGCTGAGAGTCGTCGAGCCATACACAGCGAATCGATCCTGCAGCAATATTCTGTTCCTTTCAACTGGGGCAATATAAGATTAGCAGCTAGCTCCTGACCTGATATGGAAAATGCACAGGCTCGGACTACTAACTTTACTGTTTTCCACCTGCTCCAATAGGAAATACGAGGAATTGAAGACAAGGGTGTTTTGACCAGCACATGGTCCGTACGTAGACATGAATGTCTTGTTGAAACGCCTCTCCTGCAGTAATATATGGAACGGATTCGCTGCATTGCCGCGTTATACCGTATTAAGCGCTGAAGCCCCTGGTTTCTCGTACTCGCTGTCGGAAGTGACGACGCCCGATCGGCAGAACTCATGTTCACCCCGTCTATTACGACTAACCCAACTCCACGACCAGATAAACAACCTTGTAATCATGTTTGAAACTGGCTATATTTGCCGAAAGGAAGCGGCGAAGCTGTAACATCACCCCATAATTCTCATCTCTCTTTCGAAACCGTGATTCTGGGACTGGTATTAGCTATGCAACATATCCGTATCTGCAAATTAGGAAGCTCACAGTTTTCCGTTGAGGTGTGTCAGGACCTGTTGCGAATAAATAATCAAACGTTAAATTTTTACATGCCCTTAATAGAAACGAGGCTATCACAGCTCATTGGAGGCATGGCCTATGCGGCGTAGAACGGGGGAGAGACCGCAGCTAGTGAGCGGTGGTCGGAAAGTCTCGATCCTTCCGGCTCCGGTTTGCTGATTTTGTGTCTATTTTCCTATCTTATTGCAGCTTCTGGTGTTCATCTTAATTCTCATGTGCGCAGTGTTCGATTACACTTAACCCTAGGCAACTAGACTCACAAGTACCTAGATACTAGCTAAAAATGTCTTTAACATTAGAAATCGGACGAGGAAGGGTAACTAGGCGCATTCCTAAAGCTAGGAAGCAGCATTGAGAGGCAGGCGCTTTAACTCGGCCATCGTGCACAATAGGCTTCTTCGGACACAACCTAAGAACCATGTTACGTGATAGCAGCGTCTCGTCAATGAAAGGCAGGATAAATTGATCGAATAGCTTCTGAGGGGATAAGAAAGGAACGAAGGATCCATCAAAGAAGTCGAAAGAGACTCAGGCTAAATCGGAACTAAACTACATTCCCACCTAGCCATATTTCGCAAAGACCAACGCTAGCAAATGACACAGACTTAAAAACAGCATCAAAGCTGTATAATTCGGAAAAAGGTCTTACCAAATTTTAATAGTAGAATTCCCATAGAAGTACACAACGTCTTCTGGGCTGTGATAAAGAAACCCAAATCTATCAGCCAATCGATGAAAACTTTGCTACGCACCAACCCAATGCATCTCAAACAGCACATAATATAATTTCTAGGATTCTAGTGTCTTCTTCGTGTATCTTGTTGCGATAAAGGGACCAGGGCAATATCAGCTTCCGTGTCCTGGCGCACTGGTGGCGGGAACGTCTCTTCACTACTTTCATTGATTGTCGTTTGCCGCCTCAAGTTCAGTCCGATCCGTGTCGGCTCTGCCTCTACTCCGGTAGATGCTCGCGACAACGCAGGTGAGTCCTGATTAGCCTCCTCTGGTGTCTTTGGTCCTGATAGCGATTCCGTGGAACTTGAATTTCCAGGATTGGTCGATTGCGGCTCCTCAATTTGCCTACGAAGTATTGGCAATTTTTTATAGACACGATATAAAGCGGCAGCAACCCTGTAGGACAAAGGGAGCATGAGCAACTGAAGGGCGAAGATCGAGAAAATGTCGGCCAAAAGGGGGTAAAGTACACCGCCAACAATTAGGAATGTGGAGTCGACACCTAGCACGATACCCACAGGCAATTTATTGAGTACCGCATAAAATCGGAGAGCATTCAAGTCAGTCGAATTTTTGCGATTCAAAACGAGAGAAGTATCGTCTCTGTACCGCTGGGTCTCGCGAATGTTCATTTGATCCTGTTGTCCTGGGTCTTCCTGGGAACTTCGGTATCGAGATGAAACCCGAGACTCTATTATCATTAGCTAACCCAGTTTGTTAGGCTACATTGGGACTGACCGTTGTAAATTTCAGCTGCAGCTAGCGCAGGAAGCACTAGAATAGTTAGGGCAGCCACCTGTCCAAACCCTAGATCTTGATTCTTTTTAGACACCTGTACAGAAGTTACCCAAATTGTAGCAATTGTTAGGGAAATTCCTCCTAGTAAAAAGTAGAGGAACTGTGGAAAGTTTGCGAGGAATGATCGAGGATACCATGCCAATGGAAATTGAAATCTCTTTTCGTAACTTGCGTTGGCTTTACTCAGAATGACTCGCCATTGTGGGTCAGGTATTTTACGGTACTTCTTTGCCTTGGAAGTTGGGAATCTCAGCAAAATCTTTGTCCATAGCATATCCTCGAAAGAATCGTTTGTAGCAGGATTGGTAAAGAAGCTCCTCATATGTTGAATATATCGAAATGAAATATAGAGTAGTACTAGAGATCTTAGCCATATTTGGGTTACGGAAACGAAACGCGGCTTTTTAGTAAAGACGCATTGTAACGTCGACACTGAATTCAGGTTTGAGGGGAATTCCGTCGGATTAATCCCCGCCGCGACATTCACAGCCTGGATAAATGCAAGAAGTACCAAAAAGGCAGAGATTCCAATGACTCTCAAGTTCCGAACAACGGGATGGTTATACATGTACTCTCGTAGGACTCCAAGAGTAGTAAGATGCGTGGTCGCCGAGAACCAGACCAGGCATGTTACGATGCGAAATTCGAATAATGACATGGTACACCGATTTGCAAGGGTAGCAACCACTGCTGCTATGCCGGTGACGAGCTGTTGGTCGCTGAGAGCTAGGACGAATCGAGTGATGGCCTCCACCCGTTGGTGTCGCGACATGGAGCCTGGTGGGTCATTCAATGGCTGTTGTGTCGATCCGGCTATTCTTCGAAGAACAAAAGTCTTGACGGAGAGCCAGAGACGCCTGATCCCAGGGAAAAACTTTGTTGCAAGGTAGGTCTTCTGATACCAACGGATAACGTCCACATCGTGCTTAGAAAGGACAGTTTCCGGAAGGGAGTCCGTTGCATATCCCCATAGAATTGCGATGAAAGTTATAAGTGCGTTCAAAAAGAATGATACTAGAATCTACATCGGATCAGTTAGCAGGCAGGCTATCAAATCGGAGCAACAGCCGGACCCCAATACCTGCAATGTCAGGGTCAACATCAACCTGCATGACACAGCCACCCTCCCCGGATGAAGAATAGCATTGGTCACAGTTCAAAGAACTACCACAATTCCCCATACCGGTCGAGAAGAGAAGTGGAGAAGAGGTATCGTGAAGGGTCGGGAAGGGTTGGATCACTTCAGCCTTGGAATCCTCCATTCTCGCTAGAGATGTCAAATGAATCGAAACGAGTGCCAAGCGAAACGACATGGCCTAACCATGAACGATGAAGCCTATTCGTCAGTCTAGGCGCCCAAGCGATGATGCAGCGCGATCTAAGCGTAGAACCCGACCCGTGAAAGTCATTCGTATCTAACATAACTTTGCGCGTTGTCCATCTCGTTGTATAGGCATCTTAAAAAATGCTGGAAGTAGAAAAGGAGTTATCTATAATATCGGCCTACTCCGCCTACACTGACCTATGTGATGATTCGCTATTTTTCTTGCAACCATGTGACGTGCTGGTATATATATTGGGGTCGATACCGTCAAAAATAATATCATTCATCTACTCAAACAGCGACTAATTGTAAGCCTCAATTATCATCTAACACATCCTTTAGATCTACTCCTTGGTTAGATCTGCAATCTGCAGCACAGCCTTTCCAAAGTTTTCTCCCTTCAGCATTCCTAGGAAACCGTCAATGGCGTTGTCAATACCAACCGTGACGCTTAGTTGAGCTTTAAACGTGCCGTCCGCAAGCCATTTTTGTAACTTCTCTTGATGCTCTTTGATGTATTTGGGTCCCATGTTTGCGTCACCAACAATGAAGCCTCGAATAGTGAGACGCTTGCCAACGACCATTCCAAGATTTCGAATGGGATATAGCTCGTCCGGTTGAAGATTGTATTGGGATATCATTCCACAAGCAACTGTGCTAGTCAGTATACTTGCATGAATTCGCATTTATTGTAGCCACTTACTGATTCTCCCGAAGTTGTTCATGGCATTGATGGCAGCCTCAAGCTGCTCACCGCCCACATTCTCGAAGTAGATGTCTATCCCTTGAGGCGCTAGTCGAGCGAGGGCATCGGCGGGCTTCTCTTTTTTGTAGTTGAAGCCACCGTCAAAGCCTAGCTCTTTCAGAATGAATTCGAGCTTCTTGTCATCTCCGACGCTGCCAATGACTTTGAGGCCCTCATGCTTCGCCAGCTGCCCTACAAGCTGGCCGACGGCTCCACTCGCAGCAGAGACAAAGATAGTTTCATCCTTGTTCGGCTGACCAATCTCATAGAAAGATGACCAGGCGGTCAATCCCGGCATTCCAAGCGGACCAAGAAAAAACTTTGGATCGAGATTGTACGGATTCTCAAGTTTCCTTGCGTTTCCTACGAAATCATTCCCTAAAGCCGAAAACTCCTCTATCGGCGATGTGTCTGACGAGATGATAACGTCACCTGGTGAGAATTTTGACGTGTCCGATTTCATAACCTTCATTATCATTCGGTTTTTAATGGGTTGTCCAAGGTCGAATGCAGGGGCGTAGCTTTTGACGTGCGCCGGGCGCATCCTGCCCCGCTGGTAAGGGTCCAAAGAAGCATAGTAATTTTTGACGGTGACGCCGCCCTCTGGAGGCTCCTGGTCGACATCGAAGCCTCGATCCTCAATAACTAGGTCCTGTCCTGGGACCGGCCAGCCATTGGGGACGCTCTTGAATATGACGCCCTTGTTTTGGACCATGACGGTGTTACAACGACAAGCACTTGTGATACGAGGCGGGGTATATGAGATGAGGCTGGTTAGAACAAGAACAATGAAAAATAGAAACCGCAGCAGTGATGTTTGGGAAATGCAATTCTAGGTATTTCAGTAAGCTTTATACAACCCCACTAGTGCCACAGCTGATAAATGTGAAATCATTTCCTTGGTAAACGGGCGATTGCATCATGATTAATGAAGCAACCACAGACCCTCATATGGTTCTATCCCGGTCACACCGAGCGACTTCGCTAGTGAGTGCCCTGTTTGCCTCGAACAGGGGCGATTCGCGATTGGCCCATAGCTACAGATACACGCGAGACTGAAAAGTTCTTCGCATGTTTCGGATCATCGTGGATCATGGTGGAGGTCGGCTTCAGTGCTAGAAGGGGGCAAACTTCCGGGTATGCCTCGGCTCGCCGTTGCACAACAGCATGATATTAGTAATTGCGAGTAATTGCATCCTCATCGACGAGAATGAGGAGCTTCAAAGAAATTTTGTAAAAAGGGTAAAGCCCCAGATTCGGAGCTCGCCAGGAATATTGTCCATACTTGACCTCTCCATTTGTAGCGGTTCTCGATTGGGGGGGGGGGTTATAGGGCACACGACGCGGCTAGCGTGCTCGGTGGAATGGAGAGATTCAAGCTCCCAAATCCGATTTGGTTGTGAAATATAGAAAGTAAAAGATGCATAAGACATTACGGCAGGCAAACATTGTAAAACTAGTACCGGATATCGGACACGGATTTCAGCCTTAGACGAAGGTTACGCGATCATCCTCTACAAATTGACGGCCCTTTTCGCAAGCCAAATTCTAATAAATCTTGGTGTATGGCCTCGCATGTAACGAGTGAATACTGTGAATCGGCTCACTGTGCTCAAGTTTTTGTGAGAAGACTTGGAGAAAATCTCTGTTCCTAGCCACCCAACAAAGGTTGCTCGCTCTACCAGACCATTCACCCTCCAGTCCGGGTTTAAAATGTAGGACTCAATAGTTAAAAATAAAATCCACAGGCAAAAAAACGGCGTAACGCACACCCTGGATAGAAAATGGTCAGTACGGGGGTCGAACCCGCGACCTTGGCGTATCAAGCAATAGCTATTAGCACCACGCTCTAACCAACTGAGCTAACCGACCGAAGTTGACTTGTTATAGAAAATGTCGGAAATTATTCAATACATATTAATAAATAAATCTTGTCAGAAAAGATCCAGTATTTCTGGTGGCAGATAGTATCTTGAAGAGGGGCAGCCTTATCAGAATTTTCGTTCTAGATCTTAGTCCGTCCAATCACAATATGGCAAGAATGATCCGTAAACCCTGTAGCTTGATTAGTCGGTACATTCCTACAATTACATGTGGTGGTTTATCTCGTGTAAGAGCACATAATATTTTCTAACTTGCATTTTACTTCCATCTTATCCCCTACTATTAGTTCCGACAACTTGATTTCAAGACAAAAGAGCAGTTGACCAATTCAATCGGTTCGAGAAAATTATAGATTAATACTAACTATGAATGAACAAGGTCTTGACACATCTACAGGCAGTCTTACAACTTCAAATTCAAAGACATCTTGCGAATATTCTCAGTGCAAGATATTTCCATTCATATCCATATCCAGTTTCCTCAGTGTCACAAACCAGCATCTCGCAAATTACATAAATCTCCAACCAACAACTTAAGAACCATAAAAGAAACTGCTAAATTTGCTTCGGTATCTGCGTCTTTAATCGCGTGAGGAATCACGCAATTGTCTAAGTTAGATTCCCTACCAAAAGGACTACACAAGACCCTTGCGACTGCACCAAATTCACGTAACAACGAGATTATCATACACCACGCCCACACACCTCAAGCCAAACACGAAACCCCAACTCCACATACACAAACTCCCAAACTCTCCCGATCAAAATTCCCAATCACCTCATAATAAGCCCCGCACCCCAAAAACTAGAAACCCTATTTGTAGCCTCTACAGTCGCATGATATCTCTATTAGCTCGACTAACCAAGAAAAGCAAAACTACCCCCCAAAGCCCCACAATGCTTTAAGAATGAGGGAAGAGGGAAGCGGTTTACACACACCTCGCGTTGAAATAAGCCGCTGCTTCCTAACGATTTACCGGGAAGGGGAAGGAAGGGTCGTTAAGAAAGAATTCCAGCAAGCGAGATGAACAACATTGAAGCAAACCAAACCCAAGAAAGGAAAGAAAAGGGAAGACGACATTAATCTATATATATGTAACTGGCTGGTATATTCGACTTCCCCGTAGTTGGCTCCTGCTTTGTAGAATTGCTATTGTGAGATGCTAGGAAGTGAAGAGGTGCGGCTATTAGAGAAGATGACTCTTCCCTTTCTAGATACTACAAAGTTCTCATATTCGTCATTCCATTCCTCGTACAAGCAGGGCTAGGTGATCAAAAGCTACCCCAACCGAGCCCGCAAACCCCTACTCCGTACCCCGAAAACCCCGACTAACATCAGGGTAAACATCGAACCTTCTCTGCGTCTCTAGCGGAATCCCCTTCCTCACTTCCTCAATTCTACCCTGAATCAACTCCGTCATCACGATCCCCTCCTTCTCGTCCAATTGTCCCAGCACCTCAGCATTCGGATCCACCACCATGCTATGCCCCCACGCATGGTACTCGGCCGTCATATCCCGACTTGGGCTGCACAGCCCTACATACACCTGGTTATCCATCGCGCGTGCCCGGCCCTGCAATTCCCAGTGTAGCGCCCCAGTCGTCAAATTAAATGCCCCAGGGTACAAGAGCAAGAACGCCCCCTTGCGCGCCGCGATCATGGCCAACTCGGGGAACCGTACGTCGTAGCATATGGCGACGGCGATCCTGCCGTACTCAGGGAGGTCCACGATCGTGATCTTGTTGCCCGGGCTCAACACTTCCGACTCCTTGAACCTGATCTTGCCCGGTATGTCGATGTCGAAGAGGTGCACTTTCCGGTGCGTCGCCAGCAGCTCGCCGCGAGGACCGAAGGTCAGGCTCGTGTTGAATAACTTGTCGCTACTATCCTCGCGCTCCGGAATGCTGCCACCGACTAGGTATACGCCCGCCTCCTTCGCGAGCTGGGACAGAGCGTGGAAAGTAGGAGATTGCTTCTCCGTTGGCGGCGACGGGAGCAGCGTTTCTGCGTATTGTGGGAAGAATTTTGTGCCATAGGGCGAATTGAAGCATTCAGGGAGAACTACGATTTTCGCGCCTGCTTTTGTGGCTTCAAGGACTTTGGAGCGTGCGTGAGAAAGGTTGTGCGCTTTGTCGGCGGTGCAAGCGAGTTGGATGAGGGCGAGCTTGACGGACTGTTTGAGTAGCTGCGCCATTCCGGAAGTAGTGGGGAGTGCCAATTGTAGATATCTGAAGTTTCAATATTCAAGGTAAGGGTAAACAGCTCAGGGCGGGTTGTATGGGAGAACCACCATAGCGAGTGGGATGAGGTGGGAGCTTGTGCCGATGGCCGGCGATGCAATCATTTACTTTCCCGACAGAAGTTCAAGTCTGTGCGTGCCTCTACACCACGCCAAGTATCTCTATCTTCGAGGAGACATTTCAGATAACAAGTCACATGCACAAGGGAAGTGGGAAATATGAATCTTTCTATATATTAAGGGTTCGCTAGCTCGAAGTGAGTCGGCAAAGTATTAGGTTCTTCAAATACCAGAAACGTTAGCCGCGAAGGGTGCCATCCGCTATTTGCCAAAAAGCATCCATCAAGAGGATGTCCTCTCATCATCCATAACTCCATAACGTGTGCTGATTCGATATGTAGGAAAGAATCAAATCGTAAACACCAGCCCGAGCCTTCCAATGATATACTCCAGGTGCCCATTGCAAATGCCAATATGCAACCCCCAAGGCTCTAGTCGAAGAAGAAAACAATGCATCCTCTTCAATGCTTTTGCCATCTGGCCCTAACGCCAAGGTAATGCACAAGTACAAAAGGAAAGAATTCAAAAGAGTGTGTTCTCCCGCTTCATCTCCGAGAAGGGAATTTCAGAATATTCCGTCGAGCAAAACGAACGCCTTTAGCTCACTCATAGTGCATTATGCCCGAATCAAAGCTCGCGGCCATGATAGGGGTTGCTTGGGTAAAATCGGTGTTGTTCAAAAGAAGCCAATGTCCGCTCACGCGAGCGGCATCTCTCCTACGAGTGAGTGAACATATCCAACATATGAGGTAAAAGAAACATACCTTTCGTGTCGCAAAGTAAACGACGCGCCAGCTCACAAAAGCTTAGCAGCATGAGCAACAAGGATAGAAATGATGATAATTCCGCTGCCGCCAATATTGATTGCGATACCAGCCCACAGTGCGACTTTTTTCGGCGTTGCTGTGCACTGAACTAGCCGACCATTTGTCCAAGTCGCCATGACGGCATTACCCATCCACCGGTAGAGAATGAGCATAGGTGGTAGGACGCAGAACAGTGCAAAAATAATCCAAGACTTCATACGGCGTTCATGTTCCTCCTGAGGATCCAGTGCGCGCTCCGGACATAGCAGGTGAGGTGAAAGCTCATTCGCTAGAACGGTTCTGAAAGTTCCCTGGCTGTGCAAGGTGCCTTGACTCTCAAGATTGCGCCTAAGAGGAGATTCCGTATTGCATGTCGAAGGCCGATCACTAATAGCTGTCCCCATCCGCTCACTACCGCCCGACGATAGAGACTCTGGAGCGAGGATCATCTCACGCAACTTTGTTTGGCCTGGAACAGCCGCACGGGTCGAGCGAGTATAATTTGGCGAAACAGGGAATCTCTGTGAGCGCCGGTTCGTAATCCGGTCACCAGCAGCATGCTTCTCCGGGATTGACCGAGGCGCTTCCTGAGCACTCCCCTGAGAACTCAAGCTCGCTAGTCGATAGTGGCTTGGGAATATCGTGCACTCAGACGGGGTACGATCATGTTGTGGATCAGAAACAGGAAGCTGGAAGTCCGACCTACGGATCTTGGTATGGCTTGTAACTCGATCTGGAGAGACGTAGAACCCAGTGGAGCCTTCCTGATGGTAGGGACTAGAGGTCCATCTAGCACCTGGGCTGCTTGTGTTTGCAACACTACTTCCCACCTCATGCATACCGGTGCCTAGGGGCGTTCCGGTCAGATTACCCTTTGGCCCTAAGGAAGACATTTTCTCAAACGTATTTTCCCGTTGAAGAGCAATATTTTCACCAGTTCTAGGGCTACTGCTCGTAGGCAACGTATAGTGCTGTGGATCTTCGTAAAGAATCTCCTCATTCGGGCCCGAATCCACCAATTCCTTAGCCTCGTCGTAGCTCATCTCATAGTGAGGTACATACCGCCTATATTGATACGGCGGGTCCCATACGTCAGGAGCAATTGCACCATGCCCCGGTGACAATGTGGGAGCGGTTGCCGAAGTCGGAGGATTTGCGGGAGCCGGATTGGCGAAACCACCCTCCGGCGCGGTCTGAATGCTTGCACGACTACCTAAGGCAGGCGGCGAAGAATTGAACGGATGCACATGTGGAGGCAACGGGCTAGGATGTCGGTATCCTGAAGAGTGCCGCTGGAACGGCTGGCTGTCTAGTACTGGCAATGAGGACTCGGGTATGGTGCCAAGGCTTGCACGGCTATCCTCAGTGCTGCTATAATCGGCGATGCTGTCATCATGATCTTCCATAGAAGGCCGCTCAATCCCGATAGTCTCCCAATCTTCCTTCTCCTCATCTAATTTGACATCTTCGGACTTACGGAGGAGATTTCCCGAGCTTCGTCTAGCCCATATAGCTGGAATTGCTTCGTCACCTTCATGAGCAGAGCCTCCTTGGAAAATTTTTTCAGCTTCATCTAGTGCCTCCTGCGGGGTAAGGGGAGCACTGTAACCGTCAGGCTGAGAGTAGGATGATGACGGCTCAAGTCTATGTCCCGACGCTGTGAGAATATTGGCGTGAGCGGCAGAGGTATTGTTGGCGTGCAAAGGCAACGGCTGAGACAACTGCAATAACTGGCGAGTATCCCCATAAGATGAATCACCTGAAAAGTCTTCAGAGAGTTCGGGGCGCTGCTCGAGTTCTTTCAATACCTCGTCATACTCGAAAGGCGGTGCCAATGGAGCAGGCACAGCTGGAGGCGAACCAGGAACGCTAGCGAGAGCAACTCTCCTAGCAATGCTCGATCGAGCAGAAAGAATACCTAAGGCACTGTCGTCCTGGTTGGTTCCTATAGGCTGTAATTCGAAGTCAAATTGGCTTAGGCCTGATGTCACTCTCGCGGACGGAGGTCGTAAAGGTTGAGGGGAGTGTTCAATCGTACCGTAGGGAGCGGATATCGAGGGAGCAATCTCTACTGGCTCTTCAGGATGTGCGACTAGGGATGATTCTGACACCTCACGTTTGCCGTAATGATCAATAAATTTGCTGAGGGTGTCGGTTTTCTCAGGGGCCTGCACTCTTGAGCGAAGGAAATCCTGCGTTAGGGGGCGAGACACTCTTCGGCTCCCACGAGCGGAGGTGCTGAAAGAATATATACTTTCTCGCTTTGAGTGATCCATAGTATCATCATCCACATAGGATAGAGGCCCAAAGGGATTACTCTTCCTCTTGCTGTGAAGGCTTGGCGGATATCCACCCTCTTCGTCGCCGTAGATTGAAGAACCTGGGTATAAAGATTCCAAGTCCTCGTAATACGGCTTACCTGTAACACCGCCTTCAGATGCCGAAGTCCGCATTTCTGTTGCTCGTGCAGCCTCCGCTGAGGGGTCATCCGGAATCATTGAGCTTAAGGGAGCTGAACTCGCTCGCTGTTGCGGGATTTTAGGAGAGGTAAGGGGTGAGACGGAATAAAGTCGTGGCCCAATCTCCTCGCTTTCAGTAGGAAGATCGGCCGGCTGGAATGACAACTCTTCCATAGTCCTATAGCTGTGGGTTAAAGGTCGTGGATATTCACCTTCAAGGTGTGCGCTTGCTCGAGGAGCGGAGAAGTCCTCCAGTTCGGTTTCAGGCAGCTCCGGTGTCTTGACTAGCTTCTCTGTAAGGCTACGAGTAAGCCGTTTTATCGAGAAACGGGATTCTTCCTTCTTGACTGCAAGAGGTGGTACGGCAAGGCCACTATACGTTGGTGAAGAATATTGTGAAGATTGCGAGCCAAGAACCACAGACTCGGGTACCTGGGGGACCCCTTGGCCAGGAGACTCAGTTGGAGACGTTGGATCTGCGCGTTTGGTGATAGAGCTATGCGCGGAGCTCAAATCCCCATAAAGGGCTCGCTTCGGTGCCATCTTATTAAATGTCAGTATACAACAACAGTATGAGGGCAATTCTTATACAACCTCTTGGTACCCAGGTAGCTCCTCAGATGTCCGTAGAGGCAGGTACTCAGAAGAGTCAAAATCTCTGGATGGCGTCTCGATGTCGTGGAGTAGAAGAGAATCGTGCGGATTGACCAAGTCAAACGAGGTGCCCCGGTAATGAACAACTGCCGGCGTAGCTGGCGGGGTTGCGGGAGCTGTAGTCGTGAAGCTGGTACTTATGGGTGGCGGGATATTCTCATCGTTTGGCGGCGATAGCGACGGGTCGATAAAGGGTGGAGGCTGTGGGAACCGTGAAAATGAGAATGTTGATGGCGTTGTATGTGTCCCGCTTGAAAGATCGTCGGTTGGCGTGCTCGATCTCGTTCGAAGTGGCGAGGGACGCGGACGCGTCCAAGTCACAGGTGCAAGAGATGAATTGTGTAGATGCGTGTGACGGCTTTGGGATATAGGACGATGGGCAAGAGATGTGGAAGATGTGGTAGACGTGGCGGAAGGGATGGCAATTTGTGGTTTCGGAAGCCGTTTGATTGGCTTGAAAAGACCTACCTTTTCTCTAGAAAGATTTTTGAGGAACGGCTGGAAGTGCGCAGCGTCGCTTGTTGATGAAGTCCAACTGCTTGTAAAGCTCGTAAACTCACGAGGCTCGACAGAGTATGATCGGGGAGGCGCGTCATGAGGTTCCGTCGACTCCAAGAAGTGGGGAGGTGACGGGGGAAGAGGTTGGTGGCCCGTCAAATGATGCGTCGAATGAGAGAGGTTAAGTGGACGTAACGAAGGGCGAGCGCCGAAGCCAGGTGTGTGGCTGACCGACGACACACGCTCGAGCTCGTTGAGAGCCGAGGCTGCTGCTTTCCTCCGTAGTGCTTTGCCTGGCGGTGTTGACGATGGCCGGGTCGGCGTGTTTTGTTGTTTGCGGTACTCGTGAAGCGAAAGCGTGTAGAGGGGCGTGCGTGAAGAAGTTGAGCTAGCAAGTGAGTGGTGCGGCGAGTGAATGGGAGTAGTGGGGTTAAACGTGTGCGCGTGATGCACGGAGTGCTGCGAAAGCTGCGGTGAATGAGAGTAGGCCGCCATCTTCGTAGAGGACCTCTTCTTTTCCAACGAACCCCGCGATGCTCACTACAGACACCGTTCCGCGAATTGCTGAGGTCGCTGATCTCCTGAGTACTTTCGAGATGGTCTTTCCGTTACCGGTGCTAGGTTCCTGTGGTGTCTTCCTGCGCAGCTGCTCGAACCACGGGGAATACCTCAGCGGGTACATGGCGAGTGGCAGGCCATTCGGGTAGACGAGGTGGACCGTAGCAGGAAGCCTGACCGCAAGTTCCTCCCCTATTGAAAATGCCTACTCTTTTCGACCTCCTGGCTTGTGATGTCGTTTAATGCGATCCAGGCCGTCGAGCTCTATCTTTGTGAGTCCGTTCCGCTGAAAAAAACTACTGCCTCGAGGCCTTGACCTGGCCAATTGTCCTCGGTCGACTTTGAGACCACGGAAGAAGACCACGGAAAGAAGACCATGGAAAGACGACCACGATCACCGCTAGGACAAAGACTGAAGGGCCGTTTGCAATGTTCACGAAGACGGGGGGCTACGAGTCCGAAGAGAACGGAAAGCAGGGTCGCAGATGAAGAAGAAGATTACGATTAAGAAGACATGTTATCGAAAGGGATGGTACGATAAGGAGCTGATCAAACAGGAAAAGGAAGGCACCATGGACGCGTGCAACGGCTGGCGCACCAGCAGAGGAAGGAACGCGATGTTCGCTGACGGTCGAGAGACTTGATGCGCAACGACGAGCATGCCATTAAAAAGAAAACGCCATCCCCTCCCCCCCCGGCTCCACCATTTCTGTGCGGCCATGGCCTCGTCACCTCAGCAGCCCACTAATTCGGCCCAGTCCACGTTTCCTGCCCTCGTCGCCTTGTCCCTCCGGACGCTGTGTGGCCGTGAGAGAGAAGGAGCAACGGAGCATCGTGTGTGGTCGAGGGTAGAAGAATGCCCCTGTTAGGGCAACTACGCGGTATCCAATCAGCGCCCGCAGTCCGTGTTTTGCAGCAGCCGACGAGAGACACAAGGGCCCTCTTCGCTGCCATGGCGCTGATGCAGGCTTCGTGCGCGGCGGGCCTCTGCCACTGATCTGCCTGTCGCAGCGGGCTCTAATGTCCGTCATCTCATTTTCCATACGCTGGTTGCTCTGTTCGCCCACCAATCTGCCGCCGCCGACGCCTTGCCATCCGCCTCGACGTCCAGGATCTCCACCCAGACGAAATTTGGTAACGACGTCTTCCTTCAGCTGCTGGGCACAGAATTTCTGGAACCCACTTCGACTCCGGCCAATGCGGCTTTCGATGAGTTGGCCAGGAGGGTGGAGGGGCTGGCTGCGAGCAGCAGTTCCCTGTGGAAACGCGACGCAAACTACCTAACAATACTTTGACATGGCGCACAGAGTGTACCGAAGTACCTCGATACCGGCGTGTCGGTCTGGCGAAGATAGTTAAGCTCGCACAGACTTGAGGTATCGTTCTATTGCGTATTCGACATTCGAGTCCAGAGTGCGGCCTCGTGGTTAGGAAATGCACTTGTCATCGACAATGTGCCCCGTGGCGTGCTTTGTAGGGCTTGCCACTCGAGTAGCCGACCTGCATTGTACCTGCAGAACACTGTAGCTGCCAAGAGCATAGGGATACAGCGTAGTAACTCGACGTCAAGGCCTACAGCGTGTGCTACTCGTGTAGCTATCCAATGAAGAGCTACATATTTTCAGGGGCTACTTCATCAACAGCCTTATTTGAGCGCGCGTTTAGAGTCTTCGATAGCAAGAAACAGGGTAATCAACTGCAGCGAGATCTTCACTGTAGCTGAGCAACTATCCTCCTCCTCTTCTCTAAGATTTCCTAATCAGGCTTCCCTTCCGCTTACCGTTGCCTTGACTAGTGAAAATGGATGGAGAATATCAGAGTACTGCATGTCGCCAATAATTCTATCTTACAATCATCGCTTATATGTTGAGAATTAATTCCCATCGTACCACCTTAGTATATATCTGTGCTACGGAGGTACAAACACCTCGTGGGTGTCGTACCTCACTCGAATTTTGCCTCTGGATGGTGAGCCTTCCAAGCCGAGCCACTAATCCAGCAATACGGCCGTCTTCCAAGAATACTAAAAATTTCTCCGAGTCATATGATAGTGGTTAACCCAAGGATTTGGTCCTTTGCTTTTCCAAATCCTGCAACTAGCTCCACTTGGATACGGCGGAGCTACAGGAATAGCCTGATAAGTAGGCGACGGCCTCTTCCCTTTGCAAGTCGGCGTTATGAGACCAATAGATTCTTTATAGACAGTAGCTAGTCATGGCGATAGGAAAAGTACTAGAAATCATTTTGATGCTCATTGGCGTGAAAGATAGTTTTTCACCAAATATGAGGACAACATAATAGAAGTCGAATGTGCAAATGCTCGTAGAAACGGTATCATACAACGCTCATACCGCCCCGCGGAGGTCTCCGTTCGGCGTCCTGTGCGCAATCTCTTGATGCGCCTGTTGAGCGCTGTACTCCTTAAGACCTGAGTGTGGCCGTGTCCGACGTAAAGAGGGTTGTCGCAATGGTTCGCTACTGTGCGGAGACCCCGAGTATCGGCGGAACGGTGACGAGTGCTCGAGCATAACCCGCACATTGACAGTCTCCGGCATCCAACTTTGCCTACTTGACTGATAGTGTTCGTTTGGACCTATTTGATCACGGGTTGGGGCTGTCAGGTGTTGCTGGCGGGGTCTAGCTTCCCCGGGTTTGATAGAATGCTCAAATGATTTGTGTTTCTCAAGTTCTGACTTGTCCGGCTTAGAGGAGGTATCCTAACACAGTCAGAAATTGCGTCACAATGAAGTTGATCTCAAATTCACATTTGTAGGGTACACTGTACCAGGCATCGTCATGTACTCATCTAATGGACGAGGTAGCTCTGCAAAGTTGAACCCCCTTTCTGAACGAGCCGGTAAGAACTTCTGTCCAATATCGGTCTTGAAATCTAGCAAATAATCTTGGCTTGGTCGATATTTCGATAAATTCATATACCACTGGGGATACTGCCCGAACCAAGCGTCGACGACCGAGTCCACATCCACACTCAAGTACATGTTTTCGACATGATCGGGCTTATGAACCAGTAAGACGAAGTCGAATTCGCGTGGCAGTCCCGACCTTTGCAACAAATTCTCTTGAACAGTCCAAACCGCCATAGCATCCTCTGAGTCATACTCCGGACTTAGTGGGCTCGGTATTGACCGAATGGACCCTTGAATGCTCATCATATCGTACACCTTGTAGCTCCTCGTCACCGCCCCGGAGGGGTTGAGAGTTGCAGACAGAGGGGTCTGGCTTACGCCAAGCGAAGATGATAGACTAAAGTTCCACTGCAGGTTCTCTGGGGAGACTGAGCCATAGAGTAGTTCGGGAGCATGCTTTAATATTCGTGGATTTGAGGGGGAGGGACCACACGAGGCCGTTCTGGTGTCACCTGCCAGATAAGGGTCGCCGTGGAGCGAGACCTGTATGACAGCAGATTTGAAGCGATGTGCTCGGTGATCTTTGGGATGAAAGACAAAATGAATCGACACAAGATAAACATTATCTAACGCGGGGTCATGGAGAGCATCAGTCTCATAGTACCCATGCTGTAATCGATTGACATGTGCAGAAATGAAGGCGTCCCCAGGTAGCGTGCGTTCATACAAACATTTTTGATGGACTTGAAATCGTCGCTTGGGGAAATTCGGATCCTTTGGTTCAGTTGGGAGAGTGGGAATCCTATGGACCGGCTTCGTTGGACTCGGGTAAGCGGTTTCCCCAGAAGTGCCTCTTAAACGGCGTAGCCATAAAGACATCGACCCTCGTTTGCCTAGATGTAGAGTGACACCCACCTTCAATAGCCTCCCCACTTTCGAGTTCGGCCTCTAAGCGGGGGAAATGCGGCAAGATTCGATTGATAGCCTACAAAAGTTGAAGTTGGCGTGGAAATCCGGTTTTCCTGAAGACCACGGTGGACAACAGCGGCAAATAGATTGGCTATGTGTGTGACACTCGTTGTTCATGATACAGAAAGAGGCGCCACATGATCAAGAAGGAAAGCTGAAACGCAACGAAGATATAAAAAGAATAGCGCGCGGGAATGATGAGATGAAAATGAGGCAGCAGGATTGGAGTCCGTTCCCCAAGACCCTGCGCCAAGAAGCATACCGAACTAGTCAAATCTGGGAGTGATCTGTCTCGAACGTGTTGGCATGGGTGGCTGCAGGAGCCCTTCTTGAGGCTGCCTAGCTGACTACCCCTAGTAAACGGTCATGATCATGCGCTGGTAGCCGGGAAAATACCGGATGGTGCCCTCAGGCGGGCGACAGGCGCCTGTGGTGATGAGATGGTGCGATGCGGCGGGGTGCTCCTCATCCCCGGCCTGCCATGCCACTCGTTATCTTCCCCATTCCAGCTCTTATCAACGGAGCTAACCCCGCAGTCCCAATCGCACGGGCGAAGCTTGAGCAGACTGCAAGGACGTACCAGATACTCGTCAAGACGTCGAGTTGAAGGCATACCAATTACAAACGCCCAATTTGTGCGGCAGTGAAATTCCAGCATGCAATTGTGCCCCAAGGAGGTGTGTGCTCCTGCTCCTTCGACGGCTCACTATCCCCACCTTGCTAACCGTCCCGTGTCAGCTCGACAAGCTCGTCATCTCGCAGCTTGGCTTGCTCGCACAACGCCGCCTCGCTCGAGGTGTGAAGCTAAACCATAGCGAGGCCACTGTAAGTTCTACCTTAATCGTTTATGATTGCATGTGTTCTGACAATGCGTAGGCGTTGATCGCGAACAACCTCCAGGAGGTATGCCCTACCGACTGTCGTATTAACAATATTGTTCTGAACCATGATAGCTCGTTCGTGATGGTAACCATACCGTCGCAGATCTCATGGCCATTGGCAAGACCATGCTTGGTCGGCGCCATGTCCAGCCCTCAGTTGTCTCGTCTCTGCACGAATTGATGATTGAAGGCACGTTTCCGACAGGTACCTATCTGGTGACAGTGCATCATCCGATCAGTACCGACGATGGGGACCTCGAGAAGGCCCTCTACGGCTCTTTCCTCCCCGTTCCATCCAACGATCTATTTCCCCTGCCCCAGGCAAGCGCCTACGAGAGCACGAAGCAGCCTGGCGCGGTTGTGGCAGTCAAGGGAGAAGCCGGTATAATTAGACTCAACGAAGGGCGCAAGCGCATCAAGCTCAAGGTGACGAGCAAGGGTGATAGGCCGATACAAGTAGGTTCCGATTGGAAGATTCGCGCTTTAAGTTGCTGATCATGATGCTGATCATTATGCTCCAAAGGTCGGTTCCCACTATCATTTCGTCGAGACGAACCCGCAACTTCAATTCGATCGCGTCAGAGCCCATGGATACCGTCTTGACATCCCCGCGGGCACATCCGTACGTTTCGAGCCCGGGGATACCAAGACCGTGACGCTCGTGCAGATCGCTGGTAATAAAGTGATCAAAGGTGGAAACAATCTTGCTACTGGCTTCATAGAGGATGTCTCGATTGCCGAAGACATTGTCGAGAGACTTAAGGCTGGAGGATTCCTGCATGAGCCAGAGCCTATCGGGGATGCTGCCCATGTTGATTTCGCAACCCTGGAGCGACAGGCGTACATTAGCATGTTTGGTCCAACAACTGGTGATTTAGTCAGACTTGGCGCAACTGACCTTTGGATCAAAGTTGAGAAAGATCTAACTATGTATGGCGATGAATGCACGTTTGGAGGCGGCAAATCTCTTAGAGAAAGCATGGGTCAAGCTAGCGGAATATCTGACAGCGAGAGCCTGGATACCGTGATTACGAACGCATTGATCATCGACTATAGCGGCATTTACAAAGCAGATATTGGGATCAAGAACGGTGAAATTGTGGGAATCGGTAAAGCTGGCAACCCGGATGTTATGGACGGAGTTGACCCTAAGCTCATTGTTGGGTCTTGCACAGATGTTATTGCAGGTGAGGGTAGCATTGTTACCACTGGTGGATTCGATACGCACATCCATTTCATTTGCCCGCAGCAAGCGTATGAGGCGCTTGCTTCTGGTATTACATCTATGCTTGGTGGCGGTACAGGCCCAAGGTTAGCCCTACGCTTGATCATCTTGATAAAGAACAAGAAGCTCACGAGTGCGCAGCACCGGCACAAACGCTACTACATGTACGCCTGGAAAGACACACATCAAGCAGATGTTACAGGCCGTTGATGAATTACCCGTGAACTTTGGCATTACAGGCAAAGGAAATGACGCCGAAAAACGGCCCTTGCAGCAACAAGCTGAAGCTGGTGCTTGCGGTCTCAAGTTGCATGAAGATTGGGGCACCACGCCAGCCGCCATTGACGCTTGCCTTAGTGTCTGCGACGAATATGACATCCAAACGCTCATCCATACAGATACGCTCAACGAATCAGGTTTTGTTGAGCAAACCATCAAAGCGTTTAAGAATCGGACTATTCACACATATCACACTGAAGGTGCTGGAGGAGGCCATGCGCCAGACATTATCAGCGTAGTTGAGCATGATAATGTGCTTCCCTCATCGACCAATCCGACGCGGCCATATACGCGCAATACCCTTGATGAACATCTGGATATGTTGATGGTCTGCCACCATCTGTCTCGCAATATTCCCGAGGATGTAGCCTTTGCCGAGTCTCGAATTCGCGCAGAAACTATTGCCGCGGAAGACGTGCTGCATGATCTCGGCGCCATCTCTATGATGTCTTCTGATTCGCAGGCCATGGGCCGATGCGGCGAAATCATTCTTCGGACTTGGAATACGGCTCATAAGAACAAGGTTCAGCGAGGCACATTGAAAGAAGATGAAGGGACCGATGCAGACAACTTTAGGGTCAAGAGGTACATCAGCAAGTACACTATTAATCCGGCCATTGCTCAGGGCATGGGCCACCTCATTGGTAGCGTTGAGGTTGGCAAGGTTGCAGATCTCGTGCTCTGGAGCCCCGGCAACTTTGGCGTGAAGCCTAAATTGGTGGTCAAGAGCGGCTTCATCTCGTACGCGCAGATGGTAAGTGCTGGATCTAGGAGCTGCAGTGAGCAAACTAACACTCGTAGGGCGATCCGAATGCTTCGATTCCGACCGTTGAGCCCATCATCATGCGCCCCATGTTTGCGCCCTTAGTGCCGCAGAGCAGCATCACGTTTGTTTCGCAGGCTTCTATTGCATCTGGTGTGGTCAAATCTTACGGTTTGAGGAAACGCGTGGAGGCGGTCAAGAATTGTCGGAAGATCGGGAAGAAGGATATGAAGTTCAACGACACACAGCCAAAGATGAAGGTTGACCCAGAGCGGTATACGGTCGAGGCAGACGGGATGGTGTGCACGGCAGAGCCGTCCGAGAGTTTGCCCTTGACGCAGGCGTATTTTGTGTATTGAAGATGAGAAATGATGGCCAAATTGCGATGGGACGATATGATGGGAAATGGCTTTGCAAGATTGCGCGACGATGTAGATAATTTGACTAGATGAAGCATAACTATTCTTTAAACCTGACTTCACTTGTTAAGTTGGTGTGTATTGCTAGAGTGCATGCGACGGAATAAGTGATGTGTAGCGGTTATATCCTTCGTATTGACATGGTTACCGCATCGCGATTACGGGCTTTCCTCGGACAGGGTTTGTGGTTGAACTATAAAAGTTGGAAGTAGGGCCCCGCTGCGAGAAGGTTGCGACAGCGAAAGGGGGCAGGGGGCGGGCGACGGACGGGCGACAGGCGGGCGACGGGGCGAAGAGCAGCAGGGCAAGGCGCGACGTTTGGGCGGGTAGGGTGCCCGCGGCCCGGGGCCTGTGGCACCTGATCGGGGGAGCAACAGCCAATCGCTCGGTCAGCCGTGGGCCGGGCATGCAGCAGGTCGCGCTGCTCGTACGGGGTGTGCGGCCGCGCAATTTGTGCTGATGCAGCGCTTTTGGCGCTTTGGGTCGTGCCGAAAGAGCGACGGGACGCGTGCCAGCCGAGACGAGGCATAGCCCGGGATGCCTTTCAGAGCAGCCTGCAGGCTCAGCTGCGCTCGCCGTGCCTCTGGGGACAAGCGTGCGCGCGACGGGCACAGGCTCCTCGCGGCCGGAGGGGGGGGGCGGCTGGGCCGGGCTGGGCTGGGCTGGTGACGAGGTGGGAGTGAGAGCATGAGAGGGCGACCGATACAGGCTACGGGCTGCACGCAGCGCGACCTTCGCGGGGGCTGGCCGCCCATGACGGGGCGCCCTGCACCAATCCCGCGCGGTTATTTTGGCTGCCAGCTGGAAGGGGGGCCAGCCCAAAGAGCGAAAAGCAGCGGCGGCCTCGGCGCGTTTCGCGGCCTACTTTAGCGCGTCGAGCCCCCAGCCCGCCGCTTCTCTTCTTCCTCTCAGCGCCTCCCTCCCCGACGGACCCGCCTAAGAGCCCACGCCCGCTCCCCGTCAACACCGCGCCCTCACCGGCTCTTACCATCAACACCTGTCAGCAACAACCTCGCGCCGGCGTCATGGCTAAGCAAAAGAAAGAAGACACCGGCGAGCTTCAGGTGTCCCTGGAGCAGTTCACCAAGACACGCGACTCGGTATGTGCTACTGTTGTTTTGATTTAGTCCTCGACGCGATTGTGTTGTTTTCATCGCGAAGCACCCACCACGACCACTCTCCCATCATCAGCAAATGGTCCTCCACATTCGCATCGCGCTTTCTGATACTACATCGATCTGGATCGCGTCTTCTGCGCGACCCAGGCTTGCTATGAATGCTCTTTGCGTCTTCCACTCCCAGCCCGCCATCGCGCGTTGCGCAATGTGACATGAGTCGAGAGCCCGTCATAGCTGTACCTGTTGCTAACAAGCATGGATGTGAATAGGTCATCATGTCTCTTACTAACCTCCAGGCTGGCCTCACTCATGTCCAGAACGGCTTGACCGACCTGCTTCGGGCCTACATGCAGCACACTGCATCTATCATTGCGGGCGAGTCCGGCGCAATTGCAGAGAATCTCCAGTTGCCTCCCCACATCACAGCCGCGACCGTCAATGCAGCTGCCGAAAGCGCCAGCACCGCCGCCCAGCTCCAAGCTTCGTTGGCTACCCCAGCTGCCGCCGAGGGAAAGCAGAAGAAGCGCAAGCGCGAGAAGAAGGAGCGTGATCCCAATGCGCCCAAGAGGCCGTTGACCGCCGCCTTCCTGTTTGCTCAGCAGGCCCGGCCCATTGTACGCCATGATCTGGAGAAGGAGCTCAGTCCTGGCCAGAAACTGGAGCCCAATGCTGTGAACCTTGAAGTGGCCAAGCGCTGGAACGAGATGTCTGAAGCCGACAAGGAAGTACGCACATATCCACGTCTTCCCCTCGCCATCCCACGCATTTGCTGACCGCTTGATCCAGAAATGGAAAGCATCGTACCGCGACTCCATGGAGACGTTTAGGACGGAAATGAAAGAGTACCTCGCCAAAACCGGCGCCAACCCCGCCGAGCTCGAGCACGAAGAAGACGCCTCTGACGAGGCCGAAGCCGGTGCTCTCGACTCCGACGCAGCCTCTGACGACGAAGAAGAAGCGGGCGTCCCAACCGCCCTCGCAAAAGCTCCCTCCCCACCCGCCAAAACATCGCGCGCGAACAAGCGCCAAAAGACCGCTCAGACAAATGGTACGGCAGCACCAGTCCTAATCGCCCCCGCGACCTCCGCTCCAACTCCCATCCCGGTGCCTGTTAGCGGCAACCGCTCCATGCAACTCGTCCCGCCAGGTTCCACTGAGACCGCGACTCCCGCCCCCAAGTCCTCGAAGAAGAAGGACAAGAAAGAGAAAGCGGAGCCCAAAGCCATAGCTCCCGCGCCCGCCGTCGCCGCTAAGGAAAAAGAGCCTACTCCGGACGACTCGAGCAAGAAGAAGAAGAGCCGATCAACTAGGAACGCGGAGCCGGAGCCCGAGGCTAAAGAAGAGAAGACCAAGAAAAGGGACCGGAGTAAGAGGAAGAGTGAAGGCAACGCCTCTTAGCCCGCCCCCCAATTGCGCTGTATCGCTCTGCATAGATATATGTCTCTGCACAAGATTCTTGTGACGTTTTTGGTTCTTTTTGGCGGAATGCTCATGCTATTTGATTTAGTTTGAGACGAGTGTCGGGGTGCCGTGTCTAGTTGAGGACCGCCATACGCATTCCCCACACACATGCGGACTCTCATCAACATAATCCCCATACGCAGTGAATAGCCATATTTGGCCCGCAATTATACAAAATCTCGATTTCTTTTTCTTTTCTCTTTTTTTTTTTTTTTTTTTTTCCCCTAAGCGAGGCGTCCTTTAGTTCTTTTACGCCGACCGTACCTGGATTCGGAGACGGTAGAAAGGGCTGGAGCTGGGCGGATAGGGAGTAAACGGGTTTCTTTTCTCTTTCTTGGGGGGACTTTTTTTTTTTTTCTTTTCTTTTTTTTTTATAGTAAGGAAGGGTTTGTAGAGGAGTATCTGCGGTGGGCAAAATACGATTTGTGATTCAAGTCTTGTTATAGCGAGATGCGAGCACGTGTGCGTGCGCTAAGTGATTGAGTTGCGACGTTTGGGCGTGCTTCGTTTTAGGATTCGGATGTAGACGTAGGAAGGGCGTGCGAGGTTTTCTACTCGGTGCTTTCCGAGGATGTGTACTTTAAGCTTGGAGGAAGAAACACGGCACTGTGCCAATTCCTCTTGTTCTTGGGGGGGGAGGAAAAAGGGGAATAGGGGGTTCGCTGCTTTAATATCTTATCGATTCACATGGATCGGAGAAGGTGGGTTATAATTATGATAATTCTTATTGTCCGGTGCTAGCCTTCCGAGTAGGAGCAGTTCGGATCATAATCTACCTAATACATCGATGAGAAAGATTGTCGGTATGCCCGGTCCCTTTGTCCGTCTGTCTGATATCCAGAAGACGATACGTCATGATACACCAGGCCATACCATGCAGAACTCCATTATTCAAGCTCAGGTTCCCATTGCAAAGCCACTAGCTCACCATATTCCCCTCCGCAGAATGCCAGATCTCCACAATATTAGTAACGCATCAAAGAATCATCCAATATCCTGACAAATCAAGCCAGATCCGTAACCCCCTCATCTGCACTCTCGAACTTATCCTCGCCGCTCTCAACATCCTTGGCCTCCGCATCATCGCCTCTATCTAGCACTTCGCGAGCCATCCTGCTCCTCTCTTCCCTTACCTCAACTAAATAGGCAAACACCAACCTTGCACACGCTTCCTTTGCGTTCTTCTTCCCAAACACATGTCGAACCGTGCCAAGGGGTCCCTCGTGTCGGCCTCCGTTCTTAAAGAAGCATGACACTGTGTGGAAGCCCGGGGCGCGGGCGTCGGATGCGTAGTGGTATTCTGGCGTCACGAGACCGAGGTCAGTGGCTAGGGCAGCGACACGGGAGGCGAAACTGGCGGTATTATTCGAGTCTAGGGAAGTCGGGGTTAGGGATTGGGGTTGTAGTAGCTGTGGTTGGGGTTGATGACTCTCCTTGAGGGATTCGGGCCACTGCTTAGTAGCTTTGTAGTACTGAATGGCGAGGTAGGCAGCATTTTTGTGAGCGGCCTTTTTAGAATTGAATAGGTCAGTCTTGGATCCGAAGGAGAATGAGGGGAGGTTGGGGAGGATTAGTTCGCTAGCGTAACGGATGCCAAGTTGGTAGTCGGTGTAGAGGGGCAGCGGATAATGGTTAGACTGCTGGAATTCTATTTTCGGTCAGCGACATATATATGTAGATAGAGATGTGGGAGAAGTGTGTATGTATACCTATTAGCTGTCCAACATAGTTCTCGCCCGGGTCCTGCTTAACCACCTGCGGCTCGGTTCTGAGCACCTTCTTGTCCGTCTTCTTCCCCGGCTTCTTGAGCTTGCCCTCCTCTTCAAGTTTCTTGACATGATTCAGCACCATGGCAGAAACCGCCTCTTTAGCGGCCTTCTTGCTTGAGTACGGCCCAGCTCCCTCGAACGTTTCGTCTAAAAACATTGCCGTGCAAGCCCACCCCTCGAAAGAACCGTCGAACACAAAATGAGGCATCGACACACCAAAGGCTTGAACCTTCTCATGTAGTTCAACAACGTTCTTGGAGCTGCGCGAGCTTGAGCCTAGAGCGACGGGCCCGAGCGAGCCATTGGAACTTACTCCACCGTGCCCGGCCGGCTTCTTCCTTGGAGGCTGGCTAGTAGCTTCAGGGCGGTATTGGGCGAGATACTCGTCAATTCCCCTGACGCTTTCGAGGGCCTCCGCCGGATATGTTGTGCTATTGTCGGCGGGCAAGGCTGGCTGTCCGCCAGTCGAGGGGCTCTGCTCAATGTCCATGCTTGAGGCCCGATTGCGCTTGTGGCTGGTTAGCTGTTGATTTGCAGGATTGGGAGTAAGAGCACAGTGGGCAAGCCTGTTGAGGCTAGGCTGCCGCTCTTGTTGTCGAGAAGGGGGGATTAGGTATGAGAGCAGGTCGTCCATAGCGCGCAGAAGCTGATGGGGCGAAGTGCAGGTGATTGTGCGCGCCGCCCCGCGTTGGAACGCCGGTTTGGTGGTGATTGTTGTCACCAACGCAGAACCCAAGAATGCTGTCCTGCGAGGGATGTTAGTCGGTTCGTTCGTAGGCGAGCATGAAGAGCGGGGATTTTGTGCAAATACGGCTGTGGTATGGATGGCGGAAAAAGAAAGCAAGTGATGGGTTGGGAGGAGGGGCGCTGACTGCTCGCGCGCTTGAGCGCCCCGGTACCTCCAGGGCTGGCGGGGACGTGGGCGTGTTTGGAGGGGTCGTTGCTTGGCCAAAGCGCCCGCCGGCGACGTCACTACCGCGTCGCCCGTTGCTTGCTGGGTCGGACTATCAATTCCCTCCCTTTCCCGCCCCCTTCACATTGAGCCCTTGCATGGCCCAAAGCCGCCGTAGCAGGCTCCCGTCTCAACACCGTCAAGGCTCTGAAACAGGCCACAACAAAAACGCTGTGATTTACCGCTTGTCAAAAAAGGTATATTCCGCCTAACGTTGTCGACGACAGATCGTACAATCGTCACGACAATCTGCTATCGCCATCATCGAACTATTAAGCCGTGTCCAAACACAGTGCCTCCATCACATTAAGCTAATAAGCCCTGCCCTCTCTCGCACGGTGACTCCTCTCAGCCATTTCCAGAATCGCGTAGCCGTGATCTTGCGATAGTCGGCCGTCTTTTGGCCGATGGTCTGTTCCGACCCCGGCGTCGTCATCGAATCCAGTCTGCAGCTTCCAAAGTCCCTGGCCCAGTTGTCCATCGTGCAATACGCCGTGCCCTGCAATGTCTTCGCCGACAGTGCTGTGGTCCGGCAGGTCGTGAGTTTGTTCGGCAGCGCGCTCAAACTGGGAAAGGAGGTCAGAGTACTGCCATGAGTGCTTGGTTGAATAGCAATTTGTCATTGTATCGCCCAATCCAAGGTCGTAGTCGCTCTGTGGTTGCTCGAATCCATGCGATTGTTCGAGGCCTGAGATAGGATTAAGAGGGGCTAGCGAAGGAGCATGTGTGCTGAAGCTCTCGTAAGCTCCTAGGTTGATTGCAGGCTCGAGGCAGATGTTGATGTGGCCACCAGCGAAATCGACGTCGTTCAAATCATGGTATTCGTGGTGCTGCAACAGATCCGTTTCGTGCGAGTCCGTGAGGCTTGGAAGTGAATATGGTTGGGAGTAGTCCGTGGCCATGCTAGGCGCCGTTGCGGAATTTGGATTGGAGAAATCTTCAAATCCCATCGTTGATAGGCCCTCAAAATCTAGTTGGGGCGGATTCTGTGCGAATGGTTGGCCGGTAAATTCCAAAGGCAAGGAGGAATAGATTGAAGTTGCAGGAGCCGAAGTATTGTTGATTGTTGTATTGATCAGGTCCTTTGATACCTCTAGAACATCTAGCTCCTCGGCGTCCATTAGTCTTTGATCTATAGGAGGCGCGAAATTGGCAACGCGCCATGTCATTCGGCCGGGTTCGTTGCTAGTTCTCGTCTGGCGGAAGCGCCAAAGGATCGTCAGCAAGCAGTGCAATTCGCCTGACTCTCGCTTGACGCCGTAGATGTCCTGTACCGCTGTCATGTAGTGCAAAGAGTCGCGTACACTAATCTCAATCTTGCTTCTTGCACTTTGCTCTTCAAGCATCCGAGCATTTCTCAGCCTCATACCCAAGCTGTGCATCCTCTGAACCCAAAAGTAGCTTCCAAATGGTATAACCGCTCGACCTGTCTCCGTATCGTACGTGCAATTGCTTCTCGTATCTTTCTTTACCTGTTTTTCTTTGCCTAACTGAGCGGGCAAAGTCTGATCGACGAGGTCTCCGCTGTCATAAAAGCGTGTTCGACATTGTAAAGGTTCGTAGGCCGAGAGATCATGGGCACTCTTGAGGACGACGTGGACTGATAGTTCTGCGCCTGATGGTTGCTTTTCCGTCATGATCTTGAGCGAGGCGTCACACACAAGCACGGCGCGGTCGTACCAATCTTCGGTCCTATGAAAATTGAACTCTGGATACTGTTTGCTCCATGAGGTGGTATCGGTAATGTTCAAATCTCCCAGCTTCGGACGGTCACCTAGCTGGCTAAGAAAGTGGATCGGTGTCCTATGTGAATCCGAAACCCACATGGCAAAGTCAGTAAATGTGTAGATAGGTGTTTGTTCTGTATCTTCATGACATTGCATTCCCGTAAGAGATTGAGAAGGCGGTAGCGAGTCGTAGCTCGACCAGAGTCTGGCCTCAGCCTGAGATGAGACATCGTATTTGGAAGAACCATGGTGACTGCTCCGTAGATGGCTAATATGAGAGCTAGCGTGACCTGATTTACTTTCATCTAGATCCTCTTTTGATAAGTATACCATGACTGATATTGTCAGCAGATATGTTTAAAACTCTTGCAACTTCCTTACTTTGAGGTTGATCGGACAGCATATTCTTGAGAACCTGAATATGGCTGGACACTTGCTTCCTCGTTCGTTGCGTGCCAGTCTCGTCCTTGATTGAATAGGCTATCAGTTCGTTTCGCCTACGAAGTTTCCCACCAAGCATTTCCGTCTTGCGATCCATGGGTGGCCATCGCACCAATGCTACAACAGTAAGCTAGTGTACATCAGGTATTCTACGCAGGGAGGATAATTACCCCTAAAGAAGGCATACTCTATATTGTCCGGCCATACTTGCTCCCTCTTCGCTCTATCTTTTCGTTGGCGCTCGCGATATTTTCGATACTTCTCACACTGCTGCAGTAACTGCCACAGTTTTTCTACCTCCTTGTTGATCTGATCTTCCGACTTCTCGCTGCTCAAGTGAGAAGCGAGGTTGCCGGTAAAGTAGCTACCGCCCAGGCTGGGTGAGTAAAGATTTTCGACAGGTGATGTCTGTGAGCATTCCCAGTAAGGACTATCAGCATACCCATACCGTCTATTGCTAGAGCGTTCTTGGAGCACTCGGGCTGGTATGGACGAGTCTGGCTCTAACAAGACTGGAGCGTTCGACGGCACAATACATGAACGCCGATGTACTTCCATTGGGGGGTGAGAATTCTTACGACAGAAAAGAATGAAAATCTAAGAATGTCTGAGAGAAAGAGCCTAGAGAGTTGAGCAAAAGCAGAGAATGTGGGAGGCAAGCAAGAAATGTAGGTGACATTCAAGTCATGATATAGCGAGGGGAGGCAACTAGTCAGGAGGGCAGGATGGGCCTCTTGAAGACACAACAGGTTACCACTGAGTTGGAACTGTCACCATAACGACAGAACGCCCAGTTGAAATTAGGCTACCATACTACAAGAGAGTCAAGAGCTACCAGTACTATTTCGCTTGCTTTCGTTCAAATTACCTCTATAATGTGGAACAACAATATTACTTCATCGGTCGAGGGTTAGCAATATGAGCAAGGGCACGAGCAAGTGCCGACGATCGTATGGTCATCTAATTGGAGAAAATGCTCTTCGCAATTTGTGTGCTAGGGAGACAAGGCACGGGAATGCTCCGATGTTGAAGAATGTCAGCGAAATGTAAACAAGCAATTACGTTATAGACACCTGGTGTCGTGGCAAACAAGCGTGTGAGATCTACAAATGTCTTTCGCGTCTAAGACATCGAGAGCAAGGTAATAAACGCGCGATGGCGGCCATTAGCCATGCGATAGATAAGACCTATGTAGGCAACCTGGGATCTCAAAGTGTGTGCCAAGGGGTGTGAGGCTGCTGCCTCAAGTATATGGGTCAAAGGGCGAACCTGTTATGGCCTCGCGTCCCAAGTCAGAAAGCAAGGGAGCCGACCAAGGGGACAGGATGGTGTCGCGCCGCAAGATTACCAGAACGCGTTTGCTAGTTTAGAACTTATCTAGATCATCGTTGCCTGCGACGACAAATTTCTTGCGGCTACCTCCCGTGAGGCGTTGAAGAGCAACCTTGTTGGCCTGCGCTCCCACCTTCTGTTGCATCTTCTCGAGTTCCTTTTCAGGATCGCCGGTTTCCGCCTCGGCAAACGCCAGAACAAGGCGTCGACCAAGTAAGTGGGTGTTGTGAAGAGCATCCATCGCATTCGCGGCCTCTCGTTTCGTAGTGAACTCTGCGAAACCGAAACCGCGTGAAGAGGAGTCGAACTTCTTGGGCACCCTGACTGACCGAAGTTGTCCATAAGGAGCAAACAAGGCTCGAATATCCTTTCTCTAAATCACGGTCAGCCGGGTCAATGTAAATAGGATCAATCAACCTACGCTTGATTCAAATGGGAGATTCTTGATAATGATTTTGGTTCCAGCAGCTTTCTTCGCTGCATCCTCCTTACGACGTTCTTCCGCAGCGTCCACTCCTTTGTGAGAGTTTTTAATTTGAAGCTTGTGTCCTTCGAGGTTGTATCCGTCCATTGCACGTAGAGCTGCGGTCGCCATTTCAGCATTGTCAAACTCGACAAAGCCGTAACCCATTGAAAGTACTCCTCGTTTCGGGTCGACCTTGGTCTTTACTCTCGCACTACGGAAGCCACTCAAAGGAGAAAATGTCTCCTTGAGCTGTTCTGTTGTAGTAGAGAAGTTTAAGTTTCGTATATAGAGAGTCGCTTTGTTAGTATATTCTGGCTCCGGGACATCTTGCAATAAGTCCGTTGCAGAGAGTTTGTTTGTAGCCGTATCATTCGGCATTGCAGGTGTAGTGATAGGCGCAGAAATACCATCTCTGAAGAGGTCTTTGGGCGCCTTTTCCAGGAAAAGAACTGAGTCCTTGATCTTTCTATATGCCAAAGATTTAAATGCAGAACCCGCCTGCGCAGAATTCGAAAACACCACAATTGCTGTCAGTCCAGCTGGAGGCATAAGAAATTTTTTAACCGTGCCATACTCTTCGAAAAGCTGTCGGATCTCGTCCGACTTGGATCCATGTGGAATATTCTTGATTAGGATGGCAATATCGCCTTTAGAGCTTCTCTTGAACGCTTCAAGATCCACCCCGTGCTGTGCAAAGTAAGACTTCGTTTCTTGAATGAGATGCGTTTCTGCATGCGCCTGCTTGACTGCGGCGTCAGACGAAGTCGGGTCCAGTAGCTCTAACTTGCTAATCCCGAGACGCTCGGCAATAGTAGACATGATAGAATCAGACTGACACCAGTTAGTGAATGCTCAAACTCTCGACATGGCGTCGCATACATTTAGATACAGTGAGTTCCAATTGAAAGTCGAGCTAGAAGCATTCGCTTTCCTCTGTATCTCCCTTTGTTTCTTCAAAGGTAGTTTAGAAACGGCGAAGTCATCAAGCTTTGCATCTCGTTTTGCTTTCGCTGATATTATATGCAGCAAACGACCTTGGAAAATGGTTCCGTCGTTTTGCGTATATGCCTTGACAGCGTGCTCGGGTTCCATGAATTGCAAGAAAGCAAATCCTTTGGCAGCTCCACTGCTGCTGCTCACAGGGACGTGCGCCTTTTTGCAATCAGCAAATTAATCCTAGAAGGAATACAGCAAAAAGAGGCAAAAGAATTCGCCAACATTCAGATAAGAGAGACATCTACTAAAATACTCTCCCAAGAGACCTCATATGCATAGCATCAGTTGTCCCTATCTATGGAAATTCATCAATGCGAAGATTATGAAACAAGCAAAGGAGAATCGGATCTCACCTCTTCTAGAGATCCGTATTTCGAGAAATGGTCACGCAAGTCATCCTCCGTCACATCATAAGAAAGGTTTCGGAGGTAGAGTCTGCCCGTCTCAAGAATTTTATCCTCTTCTGAAGGAAAATCGCTCTCGACATTGTCAACATTGGGTTTCGAAGCATTCAACTGCTCGACATTCGTCGCCAGAGACTGAACAGAATCATCTTGGCTTTCCGGCACCTCCTTATTAGAGGAGGCGACCTGGGTATTCTCCTCTTCCTCGTCATCTATTTCCAACGCCCTCTTCGTATGCGTCCGCAACCAATCTGTATCGGACACAGGGCCTGCTTGCGCCTTAGCAGTCTCCTGTGGTTCTTCCATATTCCCATCAGATTCCGAACTTCCCTCAACTTTTTCTATTGCGGGTTTTGCTCGATCTGCGGAGGGTTGCCGTAAGGATGTAGAAGTTTCGACTACTTGGGACGTTTTGGGCTTCTTGGTGATGACGTGGTATTCGTCGTCGCTCTCGACTCCCGGGACCGCAACTTCATCTATAGGATCCGTATTTGCAGTCGCCGATGGCTCATTCTCTACTTCTCTATTTGCCCAGACTTTTGTCTTCGACGGCGGCTGCATAACTTCGAGGAACTCCTTCAGTTTCGGGTCTTGCTCAACATCGAGCTCAGCCCTCTTCCGCTTAAGAGCATTCTCTTTCGGAGATGGCACATATTCAGTACTCTTCGGCACACTCTTCTCTAGTTTCTGTTGTTTTCGTGATCTTGGGAGGCTCTGGTCGGAAAACTAGTTTCTAGATTAGCATCGGGACAGCAAGGGCGCTATGAAAGCTCTCACAGGCCGCGCGGCCTCCACGAAAATCCTCGTCATCTTAATAAACGACTTGTTGAAGTATTTGACTGCCTTCACTGCATCTTCTGGGGTTTTGTACCCGACATAGCCAATCCTTCGGTGGGGGAAGAACTTGACGTCTGTGACGGGATATTTGGCGAAATGCTTCCGCAAATCGTTCTCAGTGAACTTGGGCGGCAGACCACGGACAAATATACGTGACGACTCCATTGTAAGGTGCTAGTGAGCTGTAGCCCGCTCAAACGATGAGGTTGAGGGTGAAGGAATTGTCGGTGCCGAAAGTTCGAGCTCGGGAAAATTTGGTGACAGGGCTCCGCGGCGGCTCGAAGCGAGAGCCTCGGGCTGGGGCTCGGCCGGCGTCAGGCCAGCTCGCGACCTGTGCGCGCAGCTCAAAGACGATCGAAACGCTGCCCAAGCCGCCGTCGAGCAACAACAACCATTGTCATTGAGCTGCTGCCTGCACCTAACGATCACCCACGCCCGTGAGCCTACACCACTGTCCCTCAATCTAGCATATTCGGTGCCTGAACCAGCCACAGAAATGGCCAGCGAGAAGTCAGATACCCTTGTGAACAAACAAGACGGTAAGAGTGGCGCTTCCATTTCAAATATTCGTCGAGGAATATTTGACTGATATATACTTGCAGCCCAGATCAAGTCTGCGGACATGGTAGTTCCCCTATTGTGCTTTCTCGCGCGATGCCTACTAACAGTTTGTACGACAGAGCGAGGAGATGCAAGCGGAGGCGATCGAAGTTGGTAAGTTCGCTGTGCCGTAGCCAGATTCGGGAACCTGAAACACTGACAGCTTGTACAGCACAGCAGGCCATGGAGCAATTCAGTATTGAGAAAGTACGATAGACTAGCTTCTAGATTCCTCTCGCAGTCTGCTTTGTGTAGATGGCTTCCAAGTGCAGCGCTAACCCCGTGACTACAGGATATTGCGCAGTATATCAAAAAGGAGGTAAGACGCCCTGCAGATCTCCCACAATAGAAGAAGTATTCATGATGTTTAGTTCGACAACCGTAAGGGTGCTACATGGCACTGCATTGTAGGGAGGAACTTTGGCAGCTTCGTCACCCACGGTACGTATTCCGCCGCGACCCAGCCGAAAAATACCGGAGCTCATGCTCTTCCAGAGACCAAGCACTTCATATATTTCTATCTCGGACACTGTGCCATCCTCCTCTTCAAGACGCAGTAGACGGGCACTTTTGTCCACCCTATCATGCGCCCTGCCTGGATTTCATCTTGCTCTCCGGCCCCTCACTACTCCCAACCTTGCCTCTTCACGACATTCTTGACATCCTAACTCCTATTATCTTGACATTCCCTACAGCGCATCCGACATTCTAGGGATCTGGTGTTATGGCGAGCTGAGAGGGGATTGAGGCCGGGTCTTGCATGGTGTGTTCTCTTGACGAAAGCTATTTACGGGACTCACAAGTCTCGCTCCATATGACTGCCACGAGTCTCCTTTCCAAAAGCCTTGATTTGGGGGGACCAACTACTTAATATATGATATATCCAACTGCAATTGTTCTATCTATTACTCTTTGCGCGAGTGAAGGTTCTCTCAACCCAGAATATCTCTTTGAGTATCTCTGGTCAATGCTTGTGACGCGAGAACAGGCGCCAAACACCAGCTTCACTTATACTCACAAACTGGGCTCGATATCATCAAGTGACTGCACCCTCCTGCGTCCACGTCTCCGGCCCGCATACCTCGCCCAAGCGGGGCACCCTACCCCACATAGCAATTTCCTGCCAACCCGGTCCATATACCCCGCCATAACATCCCACGATCACCGCCCAATCCCCTCCCTTTCCCCCAGGAGCGCACGAGCCTTCTGTGGCTGAGCTATGACGACGCCACTTGGCGCCGAGCTCTCGCCTCATCATCACGGAAATGCAGGACTGAAGAACATCAGACTTTCCACACCTCAAATGCCCACCACACCACCTCCCACCACACACGACCGAAACTCCGTGCCTACGATATTGACACTATAACCGGGCGTTCAAGATGTTCTTCTTCTTTACCTGCGGAACACAGTACGTATCCCCTCCCATGAATCACATTAGCCTGCACAGCATCGCATCACATCGCATTGCACGACACACACACACCTCACACATACCCCAACTCCTTCGCAGCCAGCCCATCCCGTGCACCCACAATGCGCTCCCCACCATACAATCCATCCACAACAGCAGAACCGCTTCCACTAACAAGCAGCAGCACATTCACCTCCCGCCTCAAAGGCGCCGAATCCCTAACCGTCCAATGCCAAAACTGCGGCAACTTCTCCGGCCACGTCTACAAGCGATGGTAAGCGCACCCGCTCCCCCATTCCCTCTTCTCTGCCCCGTCCCTGCCCTGCCGTTCCCCCAATATCTCACCCTTTTCCCATTTTAGCCCGCCCACTAACTCCTTCCCCAGGGAATGGTTCACATTCTGCTTCATCCCCGTGATCCCCTTCTCCCTGAAACCGTACAAGGAAGTAGGATGCCACATATGCAATTTCTACCAGGATATCAAGTATCGGCCTGATGTGCAGCAGCAGATGAGTTGGGGAGGTGGACAAGAGCAGGGCGGTGTGATGATGGGGCCGCCTGGTGGTGGGCATAACAATGGGTGGGGGGCCGCGCCGATGGCGGGTGGTGCGCAGCATCCGCAGTATAAATAGAGGAGGGGAGGTGATTGTTTGGGGAGTTCGGTGCTCGAAGTAGGGACATGCACGGAGATGCGAGTCTTTTGCTAGGCCAGGAAATCGTCTGACTAGGACTATATCGCGAACTGCGTGTGCGGATTAGCAAGGCGCAGAGTGGTTACGTTCTCTTTTGTCTAGCTATTGAGGTTTAGCATGCAGCACCATGGCGTTCGGGAGGAAAAAGATACCATCATTACTTTTTTTTTTCCTATGACAAGCAGAGTTTTGAATGATACTTTTCCAATTTTCTTCTCAAAACTATCTACTACTTTCTGCTCTACTGCAACTGTTTCTTCGCATAACCCAATGCCAATCAACTGCTCAGGAAGAAATGCCAACTGCTAGTCCAAAGCGCTACGCTCAATGCGTCTCTCCCGCTATGAGATTGTCCAACGAAATGTCGACATACCAATACCTTGGATCCAGCCATCATCTGCTCAAACAGTATTATCAACACCGCGGTTCTCGTCCACCATATCGAGGTTATCCTCTCTAGGTATCTTCTTCTCGGGGCTCTTTCCCCTCTCACCGCCTATCGTTCCCTGTCGTTTCCTCTTCATGACCGGACTCTCAAAATCTTCAAGCCCAGGCAGGAGTCCGCTGTCTATTGTTGTACTACCTATCTGCGTATCAAAGCTACTCGTTCCATCTCCAAGTGCACTGAACAGCTGCTGGCTAATTCTATCCAAACTCTCCATTCCACTACGGTGACCAGGAACAAACTGTTTTCCTTCGTCCGGATTGATAATGCTCTCAATGCGGGTAACTTCAGGGGAGGTCGTCATGGGGGTATTTTGAGGAGCTTTGTTTTGGTTCTGGATGGGAGTTTCGAAAGCTGGAAGCAAGCTCTTGTCATGACGAACTTCATTTTCTGCGCCTAGAGGAGAACCGACTCCAAGGCCTTCCTTCCGAGATTTGACACTACCTCCTGATGTGGGCAATGGAATGGGACTGCTCTTCCCGGCCGCCGAGAACTGGGGTCCTCGATCAAAGCGAGATGCGCTAGAGAATAAGGAAGACGGATCACGCATTTCAATGTCCGAGCCGTCAATAAAATACTTGGAGGACGAATACCCCGGTACTAGACCTTGGGCAAACGGGTGTGGAGTGGGAACTCGGTTCTCCTTCCCACCTACGAAGGAGGGACGGTGTGTTGATGAAGGCTTCTTCGGCTCGTTCCCGCCTTTCACTCCATCAGCTCTGGATGGCGACGCCTGATTCGATATGTTTCGAAAATAAGGGTGGAGGTTTTGGAGGTCTGGGTATGATGCCGTACGAGCAACCGCGGCAGCAGAAGGTTTCGTCGTAAGCGGCTTGCTCACCGGGCCAATAGCTGGAGTGAACGCGTGCGGATTGGGTTGAAAAGATGGTTTACGATCCCGCTCATGGCGGTGAGAATGAAAGTCAGGATCACAACCCTTCTTCGGTGGACTGAGAGCTTCAAGTAAGGTCCCAAATTGATCCTGCCTCAATGTCACAATCACCTGACGGTCACCCCTCTTTCCCTTTTTTCGAGTTTCGTCTACTCTCCTAACACCCTCTCTATCGCGCCCCTCAGCGGCCGCATCCAACGCTTTCCGAGGCTTCGATGCAGATGGGGAGACTATTAAAAGATCAGGCATGGAGGTATCCGCAGTCGAATGAGTTGTTGCTCGGTGAGTTGACCATGAGTCGACCATGCTAACATCATCAAAGGGATCATAGGCTGGAATATTCATGGTGTCGTCCCAGATCCCAAATCTATCCGGATTCACTTCAATCGGGGGCTTTGACAACTCGGAATATGGAGGGAGCGGTGCCGTGTTCAGTCTCTTGCCCACTTCTTGGATACTGGATCGAGATCCGGACCTAACTGGCTGCTTCGGTGGTGGTGGTGGTGGTGAAGGAGGATGACTTTCGTCAGTGGGGTGTCGTGGTTTGTTTCGTGGATTGGAAGTCTGCATTTTAGGGGAATGAGTGTCGACCATCGACGGGAGGTACAATGGGTTCCGGATTGGCCATGATATGCCAGCTTGTTCGAGGACATCTACATTAGTCAGTACGACTCAATTCAATGCAGTAATAAACGCCACTCCACCTCTTGGAGCATGCTGAAAAGCAAAGCAAACAATATCGTTAGAAGCCCCAAACTCCAATGGCTCGGAAGTACTGGTCTTGCCAATCAATTGCTCAGATAGAAATATCTTGATCCTCCCGTTATGATCACGCGCATCCCACGAGCTGCATAGAAGGACATTCTGACGAAATGGGGGGAACTCTAGGCACAATTTTCGTTGGCTTGTTGGACGGTCGGGATGACCGATTGTTCGCTTCTCGCTCTCTAAGATGGAGTTAATATCATAGAATTCGCTATGGGTGAAAAGAGGTTGTCAACCTATCTCTTGTGGCCACTTGGAAGAAATATCATAAAAATCATGGCTTAAGTAAATCAGCGTACAAGTAACAGAAAAATGTTCCATGGCGGAGTTGGTCCTCACAAAATTCTTGTTCCATCGACGATTATCTGCACAGTATACACGATCCGCTGATTCGCTTTCCTTTGGGACTCGATGATTGCGGTTGGCTTTGCTTTCGAGACCCATGAGTGGATCGACACGCGGAAGGGGGTTGCGACGGGCAATGAAGCAATATAGCTAGTTAAGCAGGGCTGTTGACGACCGTCTAGATGTAACAAGAACATTAGCAGTCCAACCCTCATCTCCCGACGCAATGATGGTATCGCTTACACTCATCCTGCGTAACATAGCACGCGGTCTTGAACTCTTGAATGGGGATATGTGAGTTCCTGGGGAAGAGTATAACGTCCCAATTCTCGTATCGCATGGCGAGCTAGCATCAAGGGCGGGATGCTGCCGACCCCTAGAGTTTGGATGTTTGGAACAGAGAGAAGAAGTGTCGGCGTGGATGTCCCTATTTTTGATTGGGGCAATTGCTGTTTCCTTGGAAGGGGCCACCATGGAAAGTGCAAACAAGGCGGACTAGCATAGAATTCCCATCAATGATCATAAAGCCAAGAACCAAACGTTGAGGACAGAAAGTGGTGCTCGATAAGCTCATTATTTTTGGGCTAAGGGAGGCGGTGCAGTAGAACTACGCTTTCGTCCATCCCATACATTGAAAGACCACTCATTTGAGGATACCAGTAAAAATCATACTACCTGTGAGGGAGCTCCATAACACCAGGCCAATGCAACCTCCAAGAGCGCACTAATATGGGAATGCAACCTCAGACAGCCATTGGGTATGTTGCGCCAGACTCCGTGCTAATGGATATGTAACTCCCCCGGCTAAACGCTCGAATAATGTCGCATGAACAGATACTCCGTGAACAGATATTGTGACAACGCCGTACAGATGATGTACAATCTATGCTGATGGTATTGAGTGCATCGAGGATGGAGCGAAGAGGCCATCGGAGCCACGTCCTTCCCCATCGAGGTGATTGTTGGACGATTGATTTTGCGCCATGTTGAAGTCGTTCATCTTCGGCCCCAGTGCTCCATCCATGGGGGCTGGCATATCGGATACCAGCATCCCTGGCGGGGCAGTCGACATGAATGGCGCAAGAGGCGGACGGTTCTGGATGGTGTAAGGACTGCAAAAAGGACTTGTTAGCTCAAATGCCCAAAAGAGCTAAAGAAACGCAGTAGCCATGAAGAGCAAAAAAGGATTCGAAAAGCGAACATGGAAGCTCAACAAGCGCACCGAATGGAAACAAGGCTACTACAAACAAGGCAAAGGCAAGCAGTCAAGCACTAAAATATGGAAATGTTGTCGAATTAAAAGTCGACCAATATTGCACACTCATGAAAGCAAGAATCACCCGACCCCATGACTCAAGAGGTGACTAGCTACAACCCAGTAACCCTCCCAGAAATACCAGACGTAGGCTGGTAGCAATTGTTATACAAAGTTCCTCTACGGCCAATCCAATAGGCAAGATCGGGAAATCGTCAAATTGCAACTTTTGTAGAACCGCCCAGTGCAGAAAAGAGGACCAATTGAGTGAGAGTCATTAGGGGCAGTCGTGAACGAGTCGTGGAAAAAAGCCAACCGAATGATCATTGGGCAGAGCTGCCGAAAACATGACATAGAAAGAATGTGCTTACTGTAAGACGTCAGCCATAATGATGCAACAGTTACTTAGGGCTACCAACCTTCATAGGAGCAAAATTGCCAAAAGGATGGGTCGGTGGCATGCCCATGGAGGGGTAGACGGGTGGGGGAGGAGCAGGCCTGTAGGGGGTACCGGCAGGTCCTGAGTTGTTCTGGCTTCGGCCCCAGGAAAGTCTGACGCGCGAGTTGCCGATCGGATAGCCCTGCATTTGGTTGATCGCCATCTCGGCAGCATGTCGCTGCACGAACTGAACGAATCCACATCCCTTGCCCGGAGGGATCTTGACATATGTGATCTCACCAAAACCTTGAAAGAAGGACCGCAGCTCGTCTTCAGTAACATATCCAGACAGACCGCCAACAAAGACGGTAGTGTTGTTCGGATCCGTAAATTGGTTCATAGGTTGAGGCATACCATAGTATCCCATTGGTGGCGCACCCATTCCGTACCCACCCATTGGGCCAACACCGGGCTGCATGCCCATGCTAGGACCGCCGGGTCCGCCGCTCTTGTTCTTGGGCGTCGCGGTACTGATGCGCATCGGACGGTTGCCACAGTAGACACCTTGCATCTCGGTCAAGGCGGCCTGCTGTTCCTGTTCACTGGTGAAGCGAACGAATCCGTAACCACGAGACATGCCCGTGATAGGATCTGACATGATCTTGGCAGACTTGCAGGAGGGGTACTTGTTCTGGAACAGCTGGACCAAGGCAAACTCATTCACTTCTGGGCCAAGGTCACCAACGAAGACGGAAAATTCAGGCCCGCGGTCGTCGCGGCTATGATCAAAGCGTTAGTAGGCATGGTCATGTGCGCATCAATTAATATATATAGGGCCACATACCTTCGGTCAGCCAGGCCACCACCTGACGCCCAGTTGAGCTTGAAAGGACGATTCGAATTCGGGATGAGTTGACCATTCAAACCAAGAGCTTTCTGGGCGGCGGCTGGAGTGGGAAAGTCAACGAAGCAGTATCCAGCATTACTCCTGTGTAATATTAGTACCTTGCTATGACGTACTTTTTTCATTCGCCCGCTTACCCCGAGAACTTGTCGCGGATCATCTTAACATTCACTTGCTCACCCATGTTGAACCAGATGTTGCGGACGAAGTTCTCATCGATCCAGGGCTCGAGCTCGCCCATCCTGCGTGCTGATTAGTATGGTATCGATCAATACGCGCAATGCCCGAATCCGCGAATACACAAAATGCGCCAACCTGCGCGGGTGCTTTTGCGAAGTGGGATGCGATGCAATCGCGGAGGGCGACTCACCAGAGGGTAGTCTTTCCCTCGCTGCCCTGCTGATCCGCACTCATGTTGCCGGTGGGAAAACCAGCAGCAGCGCTCTCAATGGACTGTCCCATGTCGCCTTGAGGGGTAGGCACGCCAGCTCCGCCGGGTGCACCGGTTTGATCGGTCGGGGGCTGTCCCTGGAAGCCGTCGAAGCCTTGGAAACTCATATTGATAATAACCTTAAGCTCTTCGGGGATAAGGAGTGGTGGGGTCGGTCGTCGGAAAGGAAATAAGCGTGTGGTGATAGTCTATGATAGAATCGAAGTGGGTTGCTGTGAAATCAATCTGCGCGATAGAAAGGTTTATATCGTTAGCGTCGGTGAGATAGTGCCTTGCGCCAGGCGCGGCGGAAACAAGCCCCGAGGAATTTCCTAGGCTGCTAGGTGAAGACCTACCACTGTGAACCAAGGAACGTCCTTTACTGCTGAGCGCGAGGTTGGGGGCAGAGCACGGGCGCTTGAACCAGCGGTGGGATCGTACAGCGCGCAAAATCGGTAGAAGCTGCGGTCGGAGGCGGGAAAGCTGGACCAAGGACGGCCAAAGAGATAATCCGGTAAGACTGCGACGGAACTCCAGGCGCGCTTCGAGGAGACAGAGGAGACAGTGAACGAGAGGCCGCTGAGTGAAAGGCTCGACGAGAGGCAGAACAAGACACTCGCGAATCTGCGCGGGTGTCAGTAGGGAGAGGTTGCACGAGAGATCACATGCATTGTCGCAGCAGCAAGTAGTGCTTGCAAGTAGCACGAGGCCTGCCGATCAGAGCGCAGACAGCCGCCGCCGCCGCCGCCGCCGCCGCCAACTCGCCCGCGCGCCGCCTTTGTTCGCGAGGAGCCTGCCTCGAGGAGCTGTAGTGAGCTGCGCTGCCCTAGGTACGCGAGCGAGGGTGCCGACCACCACAACGGAGGATTGCGCCGCAGTCAGCACATCGCCCGCGTAGTCCGCGCGCGCCAGGCAGCCCGCCGTGAGGGCTCAATTGCGCGTCGGCGACGGTTCTAGAGGGCGGGCTCGGCAGGCAGGCTCGCGGGGTGTGCGTGGTGGAAGGCGGGCGGCGGGTCGCGCAAGCTGGCTGCCAAGGCGTGTGGAGAGAAGAAAATTGTGAGGGGAGCTGGAGAGCAGACGTACCGCAAAAGGCCGGCAACGCAGAGAGCAGACAAGACAGAGCGCACTCCCGAATGGACAAAGCACGAACACCGCAACGCAAGGGAAAAGCAGCTATCAACTCCACACAAAAGGATGAGGGGGGAGCGTCGATGCGGGAGAGAGGTGGGTGCAAGGTGGTGAAGAGCGTAGCCAGCGAAGGCGGGGCCCTTGTCTTTTTTGAAGGAGCCGCGCCAATCCGCTGAGCGAGTGATCATGTGCAAGCCGACGCGAGCGCACCTGGGCAGCGCACGCCGGGGGCGGCGAGGGCAGACGAGGGTGGGCGATAGCGGGCTGAAATCAAGCTTTCTGCCGATCCCGATGCTCTCTCTGGATCCTGCTGGGCCTGCTCTCCTCAGTGGTTCGTCACACCTCGCCTGTGCCAGAGGACAAGGCTGCCACGCTGCGAGATCTGGTTCCAGATGGTCGACCACGCTGCCATTGGCTGGCGATGAGGCCGTTGCGAGTGGCCCTCTTGTTATTAATAGCCTAGGAGCCACACTACAGTCGTCGGGCATGCACGTAACTGCAGCACGCGTCCTCACTTCTCCTTGACTCCTCATCAACGAGCCGACTCTTTTCTGATGCCGTTCGTCGTTTCGTCGTCGCTAGCTGCTAGCTTTACAACCCCCCAAGGAGTATCTACAGCACAGTACGCTGCATCATGCGACGGTTCGTTGAGCATTGCTTCGTACTCGCTGCCACAGATTACCTCACCACGGCTCTGGCGGGCCCGCACGCACTCGCCCCGCCCGGGAATTGTGTGCCTTTATTGTGGGCAGCACGTCCAACCGCGCCGGCCTAGCCTCTGACGGTTTCGAGCATCATCTCCTCCCCAGAGCCTGCAACTGGCTGTGCGACCTAGCAACGGCTGCTCTCGTCTGCGGCTAGCCTACCGGCCGCCCGCCCCATGGGCCTATCATCGACCGCCGAGCGGCAACTACCGCTCAACAAGGGCACTGCAAAGGACACTTCGTGGAGCGCGTGCTCGTCTTCAGTGTGCATCCATTGCGATGGCAATATTCTAGCCCACGGTACAGGCGAGGCACAGGGGGCCGCGTCAATCGAATCACGCTGTCCTCTCTGTTCACCACTGGATAGCTTCGCCATCATTCATATGCCGAAGTCTGGGACACAATATTCAGAAACCATAGCAGAAAGCCTTCATTATTCCTGGTATCCTGCATCACAAGCTCGAGAAAGACAGTCTGGCCACTATATCAGCGTTGCGCCAGCCCATGAAGTCAAGACATGACAAAATCCTCGCCTCGTCAACGGCCTCATGCCTCTCCCTCATGTCTCGGTGGGGATGCCCGAGGCCTGCTTTGCTTCGCCAAACGAGTCTCGCCCGTCTGCAAACACCTTGTCGAAGTCGTACTCAAACCATCTGATGTCCGGGTTGAGCCCCGCAAACTTCCACTCCCCGTCCACCTTCTTATACCAGTGCGTGTTGAAACTGTGGGCGTGTCCCTTGACGGCGACCTGGGTGCAGGTCTCGTCTGTGTACTTCTGGTGTGGCACACGAAGCTGGTGATAGCCGATCATTTCATCCTCAGCGACTTTTTCCCACCGCGTGCCACCAATAAAGTGCTGGGTCTTAAGCAGCGGGTTTCCAAGCACTGCGGGGTCCGAAGCCATAGCGACGAACTCATCCGCGGGCATAGCCTCCCAGATCTTGTCGAGGAACGACCGGTAGTCAATCTGCACCAACTGTTTAGAAAAAAGAAAGAGAAAAGGCTGTGAGCGGTATTTGCTATTATACTGACCTTTAGTGTAGGGGCAATGCATTTGCGCAGGCGCTCCCAATCCTGGATCACAGTTAATTCCTAACTGGGCAGTGCGTGGTGTATAAGTGACATACCTTGCTATCGTAGCTATCCGCCCACTCGTAGCAAGCTGACTGGCAGCCCATCACATCTAAATTTCATTAGGCTTCCCATATACCCAATACGCCATGCCTTGAACAATACTAACCGTCGAATGTCGGCTTCAATTGCTGCTTGGCCATGATTGCACTGGAATGGATTCTGCGTTTGCAAATATAAACCTTCTCGAACGCTCAAGTATCAAAGGTTAGAATAATCGCCGAATGAACGACCACCTGCTACAATTTCTCATCCATGATATGTAAAATGGCCCCTCCATATATATATCAACTCCGCGTGGTGTTGCGACAAGCCTGCGCTTCCTACCTACTAAGCGGGACTGTGGGGAGCCGGTCCGGGTAAGGCTGACCACCTCCCCGAACACTTGTTTCGGCGGGACACTATGGTCGCGGATCCCCTACGGTCAGGGTGCATACGAGACGGCTGTTCCTGAACTCTTACCAATGTTGAGTGCGGCGTTGGGCTCGTGGGTTCCCGGTTCCGAGTGTGGAAGCGCGGAGGGTTCCGGCGCTGCGGACGTCGGCGTTTTTGCACTGTTTAGTGATGTTATGGGATTGGTGGACTGGGCATAATTCATTCCTGCTCCGGGGTAATAAACGGATTTTGGGAGTATGTGGGTTGATGAGGCGGATGGGGTGCTCGGAAGCTGGGGAGAGGCGAGTCGGAATGGAAGCGGGGCGCTGTCTGGCTATCGGAATCGTCTATTTGTTCATCGATGCGGTGGATTTGAGGCCCGGGATGGCGTCCGAGTCCGAATGGCGGTGCTTTCTACAGCGATGGCGATGCTTGAAGTCGTGTCTCCTGATGACTGGCAATGTGGAGATGGATTTATCGTGAAGTTCCTCTACTGCAAAGGTTTGAATGCGAGGACTTATAGCATACGCCAACTGACGCTTACGGAATACAGCAGAACGAGTCTGGTTAAGTCTATCCTTGAACTAAAGGTCTATCATTTCGCCCTGTGTATGTGCATCGTTTAGATCGAACGGTATGCAAAGGCCCGCACACGACTAAGTATACAAGCAAGCTCTAACTCGCTCGTTTCCAAACACAACCCGGAGCCTAGCATCGAATAGCAACGCAGCCTCACGACTCAGATACGCACTACCATGGAATTCAATTCGCTGCCATTTATCTACTGTACTAAACATACTACATAGCATTTTCCCTTCTGCCCCAACTGCCGCCCTCTTCTTACTCCCACACTATATATCCCCTACATATCAATACAAACTACAATTCCTAAAACACCACCGCTCAAGAGTTAGAGCAACGACCACAATGCAAATCCAAGCCTCAAACTCCTCGCTCGCCGAACGAAAGGCTCAGATCACCTAATCCAAAACGAACCTAACGAAATGATATTACAAGAACCTATACGCGCCGCAATGCCACCTAGCAAGCGCGACTAGAAACCAACATATGCAACATATATCAATTCATTAATCAATCCTCTTTCCGTTTGTCCTATCTTTTACACCCGTCGAGGCAAATTCCACGCCGGAACCTCACTAACGGCATAGCCCGGCCTCCACGCAGGATGTATATCACTCACACCCGTATGACTCGGCGCCACGCTCCTTGGCCGCGCCTCAACCACGTAACTGACGCCGTCCTCGCTCGCATAGCTCGGCGGCCGCGGCCCTGTGTTCTCCCTAATGACCTCCCCAACGGGCCCCTCCGCGCTGGCCAGCGACCCATTTCTACTAGGTGCGGGGTGGGGTGATTGCGGGACCGGGTTCTCGACGCGTTGCCAGTGTAGTAGATTTGGATTGACACGGACGGAGGAGCGCCACAGGCCGTAGGCCGGCGGTGGATGCACGACCTTGGCCGGCTTTTCTACATCCTGGCTCTCGTTCCCGGCCTCGAGGTCAACGTCCCCGAGCTCCTCGTCGCGGGCCAGATGTACGCGGATGGGTCTGACGGGCTGGAAGCCCTCGGGCCCCGTCATATCCGGGATGCGCGGCGTCTCGGGCGGCGGGTGCAGCGCGAGCATGAACAAGCGGATTAGGGAGTGGCAGAAGAAGATTGTGGTGGCCAGGATCACCATTATGAAGAGGACGTGGACCTCTTGGCCCAGGTCTTTGCGGGTCAGGGCTAGGGTTAGGTCTGCTTGGCCTGTTAGTATGATTTGGAGGGAAGTGTAGAAAGTTTTTGGGAAGTGTTACATATTGTTAGGACGGTCATGAGGAAGAGGCCGGATATAAGACAGGCGATGCATTTGCCGCGCGCAGCTTGGCTCTTGATGAAGGGGAAGCAGACCCCCTTGTCGGTTTTCCGGCGTACCCAGTGCGTGCTGCGGTGTCGGTGTTGGTGATGGTGTTTCCGCTTTCGGTGGCGGCGTCGTCGGCGTCGGTGGATGTCTTCTTGGATCTGTTGGGTTTCTGGGTCGACACTGCCATTGTAGTCTAGTGGTACGTCGGCTGGATGTCTGTTGTCGTAGACGAGTTCCGGGGATCGGAGATTGTTCTCTAACGGCGCAATTGCTCGCGTGTATGAGCCCGCCGTATGATGTGGTTGGAGAGGAGATCTCGAGTCGCTCGATTCACGAGGAGTATCGTCCTCGGGTATAATAACTGGAGTGGGTGGGGATTGAGGTCGGCGGAGGAAGCCTAGGAAGGGTAACTTTGGGGTGTTATTGTTCGATGGCGGCGGCGAATTCGAATAGATCGAGGAGCCATTAACCACTGTCCGCGCACTGTTGTAGAAGCCACCAAACCAAGCCGTAGATTGCGTTGCAGGCGTTCCATCGCCCTGGTCAAGTTGTGGCGACCTGAGAAAGGATGGGAGAGGCATGGCTACAAGAAAATCCTAACTTGATCAAGTCCTCCAGGGGGTCAACTGAGAATCAGGAACTCCAATTCCTATATTTCCCAAACCGAGCGTCCCAATTCTTGAATTCGAGAGCACCGTGGCCTCCTTATATCAATCCGTGTACGCCTGCCACGATACGTCCGTCCACCTTATCTTTATTCGAAAGCGGGGAAATTACTAGCGAATGAGTGGACAAAACTGCCGGCCATGCAGGAGCTCTGAGAGATAGCAGCCGCGAACCGTAGCAGGGAAGAAGAGAAGCGTGGAGAGAACGTGTGGATGACTGGAGTCCCGCTCAAGGTCACTAAGAAGCGTGCATATCGAATCGGTCCCGTGTAATGGCTCGACTCGAAAAAAAAAAAAGGAATGCGTGATTCCTGTATACTAGCACGGCCCAGCAGCGACCTCCTGTGAATTAGCAGAACCTGGGTACGAAGGAAGTAAAGAAAGTTATGGGGAGAAGGGGCTATCCAGAGCTCGCGGCCAAACGAAAGACAGTGGGTAAAGAGAGTCGAAACTGGTGGTCAACAGCACAGCTTCCAATAGATGGGGGTTAAGAGAAGGGACATGGGAAGAAGGGGAGCAGTTGCACGAGGGGTCTGCAAAGACGAACGCTCGTCGTCGAGATACCAGAGCATTGAGCGCCAGGGTTACTTCTGCTACAAATGGCGTTCCAGGCACCGGATCGAGAACAAGTGAAACGCGATGGCGCTACAACCCCCCCGCAGGCCACGGGCTTTCTGGCGGGCTTTGCCGCGTCGCAAATGGCAAAGATCACCAAAAAGATCAGAAAACGGTCGAAAAATGGTCAGAAAATGCCCTTTGGGGTCGACTTGGTACACAGATGGAGCAAATACAGGCTTCGCAAGCAGTTGTAGTTGGGCGTGAAACAACGGCCGGCGATCGCTGATTGGACACACAGTATTTGGCAACTCGACTGTATCCGAAACCGTAAGCCAATCAAGCTACAACAGCCGCGTTTGTCCTCGACGGCGGCCGGCAGGTCGAAGTCCTACACTTCCCTACATGAATTGGCATGAACTTTGAGATTGACCATATTCAAATCCTGTGATTGCTCTCCGGTGCGTTGTCTTTTCGCGTCGTTGCACTGCAGCTAGATACATGTTCGCGTCCATTGCGCGTTGTCGTAAGCCAGAAGTCGCTGTCAGCAGGAGCCTTAATTCTCAGCACTCCTTGTCGCACCGGCATGTCCATTGCAGGCCCGCTAACCCCTATGCTATGCGGGCGTTCGGCTCCCAGTTCAGAGTATCAGTATTTCCTCCTTTCCGCCATCGCACGACCATTCCTTCAAAACAATCGATCTACAAGCCAAGCACCGCAGGTTTGATCACTTGCCCAACTCTCCTACTATCAGCGTGCGATCTGACGATGCAGAGACAACTAAGAGCAGCCAAGTCAGCCTAATAGTCTTATTCGTAACACCTTATGTGCTTGAGACATCCTCTTATCCAAGATTTCAAGAAAGCCTTGGCAAACGAGGGTAGGAGTACTCGGGCCCGGCAGAATTGCCATAGAAAGGCTTGAAGCCAGTATGAACACCATCAATGGCACGAGGGCGCGGTGTTAGTCTGAAGAGAATCACACTTACTAATGGGTTCGTCTCGGGGCGAGAATCGAACATCGTTAACGGTTCCCCTATGGCCAGGTAGCTTGTTCAAAAGCTTTCCGGTGCGTGAGTCCCAGATCGCCACACTCTGATCACCACTCCCCGCGGCAATCTTCTCACCCTTGCTATCCCAGCTGGCCTTGATGAGGTTATTCTCCTCCCCAGTTGGCGCACCATCAAACGTGCGAATCCGTCGGTCAGTGGGAGCGAAAGGGCGGATATCCCATGTACGAACAGTTGAATCTTGTGCATTTGACAACAAGGTCTGCGTGTCTGGCGAGATCTGCAAGGATGTGATAGTGTCTGTATGGCCAAGCAATGAGTATATGACCGCTTGTTTCCTGAGGTCCCAAACTCTAATATCGTTGTCGATTCCACCCGTGAATAGCTCATTGCCAGCTTCCGCGAGAGTGATCGCTGTGACAGGAAAGTCTGTCTCGAGGAACATAACAGCATCTTTCGTTCGTGGATCCCAAATCTGTTGAGTTAGAATACAACTGTATTACACCCATTCATCATTGACATACCCCAATATATCCGTCATCTGATCCGCTCACGAGCATCTCTTCGCCGCGCTTGCTGACGTCCATGCAATTGATAATTTCCTCGTGCCCTGGATGCCTTCGTATTCGCTCGCCGGTTTCAACGTCCCAACTCGCAAGGTGCATGTCGGCGGAAGCTGAGAAAAGAACTCGTGAGTCCCGAGACCAATGAAGGTCTAAAACTGCTTGTTTATGCCCAGTCAATATGCCATAATTCTCGCAAGCTCCAGACGTTCGCCAAAGCACTATTCAAGGTCAGGCCCAATTCGCCTTCGATATTTGGAAGACACTGACATATCGACCTATCCATAGATCCGGAAGCTATATATTGACCGGTAGGATCGAATCGAGCAGCAAATATTTCTCCGGAATGACCAGTTAGTTCCATAACCGGTGATTGGAGAGAGCTTGTGCGCGGAACCTGGGTTGCAACTCTCGTGTTAGCTCATCGCTGCCTTAAGCTTCAGCACGTTTCGCAAAGACTATGAGAAATCATAGATCGTACGTACCGCTTGTATAAGCGCGCCATTTTGGATGGAGCCGTTCGCTACAGCCACCGCAGAGCTTCCTAGGTTGGCATCCGATTTTGCGCGTTTGACAAGCTGCGTTGAGCCGAATGATTCAGCGGCGGGTCGCTTCTCCCCGGACATGACGAATGTGCCCACTCTTGTCACGGTGGACCAAGATATGCTATTGGAAGTCGGATTTGAGGAAAAGTGTGGAGTTGAGGCTTAATCACTAGCAACGGCTCCTGGTCAACTTTCTAAACGATATGTGTACGCCTGCCAAGTCCCGTACTAGCGCGGCTTAGTCAAGGAGCTGTTCATCACTGTGCCCAGGACCTAGGTACAAACTTTATATCAACTACAACAATCCTACGCCGCGCCTACCGCCCAAAATCCGCCGCCAACTACCGAGCCTGTGCAAAGGTAGGCACTTGAAGCTGTACTTTTTGAAAGATGGCTTCGTCGAAAGCCGCCCGTTTGGGCGAGGAGTGAGCGCTCTGACGCATCTTGAATGTAAGCAGTGCTAATGTCTGTTAGGGTCTGGAAGTAAGTCTCTCTACTACTCGGGCGTATAGATAATGCAGTCTCTGACTCCTGTAAGAACACGGGTAGACAAGGTCAGCGCCGAGTTAGTAACCCTAACATATGGCACCATCGTCGCCCAACTATGCAAGGATTACGATAGCGATTACCTCGAGGTCAATCGGCAGTTGGACAAAATGGGATACAACATTGGGTTAAGATTGATTGAGGACTTCCTAGCTAAGTCAAATGCACCGGCCTGCTCGAATTTCCGGGAGGTCGCGGAAATGATCTCGAAGGTAACAACATCAACGATCTGACTTCGACCCAATCAAGGCTCACGCACGCATTACCAGGTTGGCTTCAAGATATTCCTCAATATTACGCCCACAATCACAAACTGGTCCAGCGACAATAAGCAATTCTCCCTTGTCTTCGACGAAAATCCCTTAGCGGACTTCGTGGAACTTCCCGACGATGGCCGAGCACAGGACGAGCTATGGTTCTCGAATATCCTTGTCGGTGTACTACGAGGTGCATTGGAAATGGTAAGATCCTATAATATTCCGTTTCTTAGACAATATTTTGTACCATCGAAATGGCTCTAGACGTACGGAGCTATCGGATTGACAGTCGATCTTAGGTGCACATGCAGGTCGAAGCGCACTTTATTAGCGATGTCCTCCGTGGGAACGACACCACCGAAATTAGGATATCCCTGCTCCGCTATATCGATGACGAGATGCCTCCGGACGACGAGTGAACGTCCAACAAACGATTTGTTACGAATAATGGATACCCTCTTTCATATTCTAGACATTATGCATGGCGTAGTGTCGATCAATGAGGAATCACGGTAAATGGCAGGCTTAGATAGCTGCTTGATGAGGGTGTTGAACATTATTGCATCTAGGTGCGCTTGCAGGCGACTGTGCCTAGACGCGTACCGAAGTGCAGAAATGGGGCTATTTCTGTCCCACGCTAAATCGTCCGCCAAGACATCTACGGATTGGATGCGGAGATGTCAAGTCACCCCACAGCAGGTAGAAGTAAGGTGAGCGTTGCAATTTATGGCTCATGTGCAAATGCCAATGAATGCTCGGGCCATTGAGAGGGCAATTCCGAGTATGCGTGATCGCGGACTGCCGACGTGTTCCTGATGTGCACTTCTTGACGGGGACTGCAGTCCCAATCAGCTGACACAACCAGAGCATCATGCAATAACCGCAACAGCCTACAAAGGATGTGTAAAAATACTGTGTAGATGCGCAACAGTGAATTACTCTTCTCGCATAGCTGCACCTGCGCCGAAGTGAAGGCAAAAGTGCAGAAGTGGCTGGAACTACTGCATTCACGTGATGGACCACTAACCTCTCTGGGGTGTGCCAAGCGCTCACTGGGCACCCCTCTTGATTCCAGAAGCCCTCGCTCCCCTACGACCTGCTTCTTGTGCTTGCTGACTCTTTTCTCCTTCCCGCCTCATCGCGCCCTCTATCGGCGGCCTGCATATTCCTCCCGCATCGCACTGCGAGTGCTGTCGTGGTGTTGTCGTTGTGTCTCACACGCCCCGTGTAGAAGCCGCGCTGCGACAGCGGTGATCGCGATCCTGCTACTGCCCTGCAAAGCCCTCACTGCACGCCTTCCGTCGCTAAGAACCCGCCTCCGCCAAATCCTCACCCATATCGGACACCACCGCTCGCGACCATCTACTCGTAGCAGCTCTACGTCGTCACCGTCGCCGCCTACTCCCAGATCTCCTTGCTACCGGCCGCCAGCTTATCCAGCAAACGACTCGGCGCACCGTCCTCCCGCCTCCGACACCGAACCTTGCCTGTCGCCACGGCTTGTCCATGCTGCTGTGATCCCACCTATCCACAGCACCCAGGTGCGAGATACGCCACCGCACATTACTATCTTCGAGCGCCTTCTCTTCTCCATTACTATCACACACCGATTGCGTCTAGCTTCGCCGCTCGTCCGTACCGCCCACCGCCATGCAGAGCCAACAGATGGCCGCAATGGGCATGAACGCGAACATGGGCGGCCCCGTCGACGGCACGCCCATCATGGCGAATGCCCAGCGACAGAAATCTCAGGATGACTCGCGCGCGCATCTCAACACGTACATCTACGACTATTTCAAGCGCAACAACCACGGTCGGCTGGCGAAAATGATGATCGAGTGTGACCTGAGCATGAACCTCAACCACGCGACTAAACGAAGTCCTAACGGCCGGAACGTCAACGGCGTAGATGCGATGGATGGCGACATGAAGGATGATCTTCCCGCGCCGAATCTGCCTGAGCATCAGCTTGCCGACAACTCCTTCTTGATGGACTGGTGGTGTCAGTTTTGGGATATATGGACCGCTGCCCGCCAGCGGAGCTCGAAACCCCAGAGCATGCAATACATTACCCATACGAGAGTAGGCTTGCGATACCTTACTTCCGAAGCGAATACTGACAACCCGCTTAGAGCCTTGCCCAACTGCAGACCGAGGGACGCAACCAGCGTATGATGATGAACAACAACGGCATAAACCCCGCCCAATACCAGAATATGATGCGTGGCATACCTAACGGCGTTACTCCAAATGACATGAAGCGAGCAGCGGCTATGAACAACCGCAACCCGTACGTCACCTCTCACAGGCACTCTCAAATCGTAGCACCCTATATACTTACAAACAATAGTGGCGGAAATCCAATGGCGAATATGAACCAGATGAAAAATCAAGCAATGCTTTCTGCCCAGATGCAGCGAGACGGATCGCAAATGGACATGAATGGGCAACGCCCTCAATCCCCGGGGTCAGCGGAGAATGCGCAATCTCCTAACAAGCGGCCTCGTGTTGATGGTAATTGAACTACCCTCCCGATGGATGTGGCAAGTAGCCAAGGCATGCCGCAATCCTCCACAGGACATGCTAACCACGTATTTCTCATAGGACCCGGCATGAACTCAGCTGGCATGGCTGGCAACCAATTCAATGAGTTTGGACAGCAGGGACAGAGCCTGCAACAGAAACCCATGGAGGTATATGCCCAAAGCCTGTCCCAGCAGCATAGGAACGTCTTGAATAACCAAATAATGTCCCAGCAGATGAATGCCGCTGTTCAAGGCTCCCCTATGCCTCAACAAGGCTTAGATGGTCATTCCGAGATATTCGCTGGTAATCAGCCCCGACCGGGAATGCCGGGTGCTGCTCCGGGTCAGCCCCAGGGCAACCACGCGCTTCAAGACTATCAGATGCAGCTCATGCTACTTGAGCAACAGAACAAGAAACGGCTGTTGATGGCCCGCCAGGAACAAGATAACATGTCGGGTGGGCCTCCTCATGGTCAAGCAGGCGTTGGGGCTCCCGGATTTCCGCCAGCAATGTCTCCCCAAGGTAGCCGAGCTGGACCTTCACCCAACCCTACGGAGCAGATGAAGCGAGGGACGCCCAAAATGAATCAGCAAGGTCTTCCCGGATCACCGATGCCGGATGCTGCCATGCAACAGCAACGCAACTCGCCGGCGCCGAACATGGGTTTTGATCCGACCCAGATGCCCGGAGTTCCTCCGCAGTATGCCGCTTTCCCCCAAATGCCTCAAAACCAGATGATGAGGCCACCTAGCTCGCATCCTGGTGCCAATTTCGGTGGACAGTTTTCAGCGGCACAAATGGAAGCCATGCGGCGGAACAATGCTATGCAGAATGGCGCCTGGCAAGGGCCCCCTCAGGCAATGATGCAGAACCCAGGTCAACAGATGGGTGGTCCGATGAACAACCAACAGCAGAGGAACCAGATGCCACCACCTCCAGCTCCACCTGCAGGTGAACAACCGCGTCCACAGGAACCGTCACCATCGCAGCCTGCGCAGGCACCGCCGACGCCGTCTCAAACCAATAAAGCGAATCCCAAGAAGAAACCCCAAAAGGAGAATAAGGTAACGTAGTGTGCTTTCTGTTATTATTCGGACATTGTTGATATTAATTGTAGAAGCCCGCCAAAGCGAAAGGGGCAGGAACAGGGGCTACTCCGGCAGCGTCGAGTGAAGATCCTCCGCCAACGCCAACATCATCAACTCCCATCACACCAATGCACGCCAAACCATTCGGGCCGAACGGTCAGCAACAACCCGCTCAGCCTCCTGTTCCTCAAACTGCAGCGCCGCCGCCACAGCAACAACCCATGGATAACTCACAAGCTCCATTTGGCAGCCTTGGCGATGATGTAGGCATCTTTCCCCATCAAAGTGGAACTAGGCTAACAGTTTTTCAGACAAACCTTGATCTCAGTTTTCCTGGTTTTGAGGGTGACAGCTCGCTGGACACCTTTGATTTCGACTCCTTCTTACACACTGGAGGAGACGATGCAGGCGGATATGGCAGCTTAGTTGGTGATTTCAATTTCGGTGATGGGGTAGAAGCTGGTGGCGAGTTGGCGTGAACCTGAACGATCAAAACTTACAGTTTTGGGCGGATTCTTTCGCCAACATGCCCCTCCTTCCCGTCGAATAACATGAATTGCAGTACCGATGTATAGACGGGAGATTAAAACGCTTCATATACCCGTCTTTCGACCTCTCGTTTCTCCGGAGCATGGGGTGGGAAAGGGGCGATCTGGATATCGGGCGTCTTGGCGTAAATTGCTTGATTTTCAGACGGCTATTCATCATTACGGCTCCCCTTTATTTATTTTTTTTTATTTTTATTTTTTTTTTTTTTGATCAGCTCCCGCTTTCTCCTATGTTTTCGTTTTGGCCGGAACGAAGCAATAGGTCTTTTCGGGTTTTAGATCACAGCACTACTCATTTGTTCATGCTTGGATCTTTCTGATATTCCCCCATTTCCATCATTATCGTAAGAGAGGGTGGATGTTGGAATAGAAAGTCACAGCTTGGTCTTTATTTTTTTTTTATTTTTTTATCCATCCCTGTCTTTTTGAGAAATTTAGGGATGCTATACCACCATTTTTGCGCGTCTTTTTTTATCAGACTTCTAATGAAATTTTTGGTGGGTGAGACTGGATGAGATGTGTGAGTGAGTTGAGTGCTATGCTGTGCTTTGATTTATATATGGGCGGCGAAGATTGTGTACTTGATTTATTTCACAGGCGTTTTTTTTTTTTGGGTTTCCGCATTTCTTTTAACTGAAACTTTTCTCGAATTATAAATTTTTTTTTATATCTCGAATCCCCCGCCTTCTTGCGTTTCTGGGACTCCGTTTTGGTTTTGGTTTTCCTAATTGGCGATGTGTGTGGAGGTGAGAGGTGCCTCTTAGTTATTATGAATATATTTTATTTGTTTGTTTTTCCTTGAGCATAAAAAGTGGGGGGCTGTGAGTGCGTGGGTTGGTTGGTAGGGGGAGGTCATAGTGAAATCTATATTTTTGTTTGGTTGTGAACTGGGTGAGCTTGCCAATGCCGTTGCTAATGTAATGCGGTTATCCCGCCAGCGCCAGATCTATTGCTAGGCCATTGGCTATTGCTGAGTTGTTTCGGGCCTGGAGAAGTCACTGGAGGCCTTATCTTTGGCTGATGGTGTGATTGGAAGGGATTAAGCGTTGTGTTTAGCATATTCCTACGGCGGTTTGAATGTCTGTGGACTTGAAGTAAGAAAGCAATTTGTCGGAATCGGAGAATATTGCTTTACCCTTTTTTCACTCAGCACTTGACCTCCATGCATCATATCTATAACCCAGTCTCCGTCTATATACATGCTCAAATACCCCACCATTAAGTACTATTTACCGTGTACTTCTCCAGCAGCAGCATATCGAATCCTTTTCCAGCATCAATACAATATCCACGCCCTTGAAATATCTTATGGAAAATATGCGTATGATCTAATAGACTAGATTTGCCGTACATCCCCATTATCTGAACAGCCAATGCGTCTCGCACTTATCCAAGGCCGCTATACTAGTCTCCCGCAGTAATGCTTCTAGAGCCATGGCAGTGGTGATCGGTGCCGAGCATCGGAAAAAGCCGACTTACATAGTCCGCCTTCGTCTCATCCTTAGGTGCCCCCGTATCCGGAATGGGGGTATCACAGAAGCAGCGGAAGCCAAGTTTGACTACAAGATCTAGCACATAGGGGTGGATAGGCACAGTGAATATGTTCTTGAGGATTTTATTTGGGGTTGTTAGGACCTTGCAGGATGCTGGGGTATTTGGAATTTAGGGGGATGCACATGTTACGGGAGGAATTCTGGGGGACTCTGGAGAGTAGTGAGGCGCTAATAATAGATGTGTTTTCGTTACCTAGTAAATACTGAGAAGCTAGAACGATACTGACTGGGGTATCTCTGCCACCCACACCCCACCCCGTTCCCCATCGTGATATGCTATTATTGTTCGTTAATGCTTTCTTATCATATCGTACACAAGGAATCCTGATGTTATAAAGATCTGTCCGAAATCGAAGCGTTAAATAAGCAGTTATATCTCCCTTTATTATTCCTTGCAGATTATTTCTTGGATTCTGGTGGTGTTGTTACGGCGCTTAGTTCTGGCATTTCAGGGAGGTTCTGGAGTGGCGGGCCCTGCTGGCTTTCAGGCGGCCGATAGGGAATATAGCGTCCGCCTTCTGTCGCATTTCCTTCGGTACCTGCCCTGTTATCAACCACACCACCAGTCGGCGCCTCGACGGGTAAATCTACAGGCATCTCGTGCGGACCTGTTTGATCTGGGGTTTGATTATGAGCCGCGAATTGCGCTCCATGCATGCCAGGCGAGTATCCAGGCGGCGCAGACCCCCAACTATTAGACACCGTGTGTCCCCCACCCACGCCTACAAGATGCGGAGCATGTGGAGTCGTACCCGGCGCAAAACCCGCTCCTGAATCGAGCTCTGCTCTTCCTTTAATCGTGGATATGGGGCGCCCGGGACCGACCCCCTGGCCCCCGAGTTCCGGAATACTAGCCTCGTTCCTGTAATACGAGGTGCCTGGTTTATGGAGTTTTGCTCCTCCGGCAAATTCAGGGCTTCCTTTCTCTGGACTTGAGCCATTGTTGGCGAACCCCTCTGCGGATTCGGCGTATGGGTGGTTCTTTTGCTTGCGGCGTTTGCGGAGGAGCCATGCGACGATGCCGACTAGAGCGATGGCTAGTGGGATGCCGACAGCACAGCCTACGATGACGCCGATATTAGAGTTTCCGCTGTCCGAGTCGTCGCTAGAGGGAACTTGTGTTGAGGTTGAGGTTGGGGTTGAGTATGTGGTTTCGGTTTCCACCGTTTCTGGGCCTCCTGAGCCAGAAGAGACGCTAGTTCGGTGGGACGTTATAGACATTGTATTATCAGTAGGGGTTGGGGAAGGGCTTTCAGAGGATCCATCTTGTGATAAGCTGGAAGATGCGGGCGTTGAAGGTTGTTGGCTATTCCCGTCCCCAGTTCCAGAAGCTAAACCTGTGATAGTTGCGACAGTTGGGTTCTCGGAAGGTGTTGAATCAGAGCCGATAGTTGCGAAAGCTTGACCTTGCGCAAGGTCAAAGAAAGGGCGCGGTTCGGGCCATTCATCACAGCATTTTACGTTTACGTTGTCTGCGTTGCAGCACCATTGATCGTCGTGGTTGGAGCATTGCCTTATGTCTTCGCCTCCAACGCCACTCACATCTGTGCAATCATTTATATTAGCGACATCTATAATACACAATATCGTAGTTAAGATATTGAGAACGAACATACCAGTACATAGATTCGAAGGACACCCGAGGGATTCCCATGACTGATCTGTACAACTATACCGTCCGTGCAAATCATCAGGCTCATAGTAGCAAAGCCCATTGTCTAGACACTCCCACTTGTCGGGACAGCACATAGAGCCTTCAGCCGTGCTGCATGGTTTCTCTGGTGCTTCTTCGCCATTCGGATAGTCTGATTTTGGTCAATATGTTTGTTCGACATTGAGATAAGAGAAGCTGAGGAGAACTTACAGCATTTTGCATCCTGAGCAATTGATAGCCGGACGAGCACTGCGATAAGCGCAATGCGCCGGCAAATGAGTAGGAAATCAGGTGTCATGTTGCACACCCCATCAATACCTCTCATATACCTTCAATTGATCTTCACAACTTTGTCAAGAATCCTAAATCTCCCCTTTTTCGAGAGCGAGAGGAGTAGGAGTGAAGGGCGAGAGAAACCAGGGACGATGCAGCAAACAAGAACGGGCTTCAGGCTTGGAACTGCGCCGCCCACCTGCACATCCGCAATTAGTTACCCGCCGCCGTGCCGTCCGTTTTTTGCCTCTGTGCTATGCACATGTAACGCTGTAACCAAAAAAGCGGAACATGGTCCAATTAGAAACCTCGCCACCCTCGCCTTATCCCTTAGGATTAATTCTCGTAGTATTAACACCGGTCGGTCACTCTGACGCCATAGCGTTCTTGACCCCTGCCGCTCTTCCGTTTACAGGTTCTTTTGCAAAAGTTACAGCTAGGGGTTACCTTCGGTTCATGAAAGAAGCACAAAAGAACTACAAGAATGGATCGACCCCTCCCTCCCTCACATACACAGAACAGAAATCAAAAAGAAAGGATGATCTGGGAACCCCAAAGGACCCAGAAACCCGCAAAACCTAACAAATCGACGATGAGAGCAGATCTTGCCTAGCACCTCGTGTTCGCATACAAGCTCAAATGGCTGACTACCCTGTCAAGACGAATAACGAGAAACCGGCTTCCCACCTGGTCTCCACGTCCGCCGCTCAAAATCGCATCTCACCCCGTTCGCTTGGCCGCCCTCCGCACTCTGCGCTGCCCGATTGATTGAATGCTAGCCCACATCGAACGCCCGCTAGTCGATCCCCAATATTGGAATTCGGATTGGCCCCTCTGAACGCGTCCCCTCGCTTCTCGACGCGAGATCTGCCAAAGGGCTTCAATGCCACAGTGACGCACGTGTGTAATTTATTGCCCGCATCGGGAAAGTGTTAATGGGAGATCTTTTTGTCATGCTGGGCGGCTGGGAGTACCTGGCATAGGCACAAGAATGTGGGTTTGTGGGACTATCTGGCACGGTTCCAACCCAACATCGCGGTTCCGGTGTGGCTGGGTGGTGTGGAATAGTGTGGCGTTTAGTTCTTCATCCAAACACTCCTAGTATGCTTATGGGGGTCATTATGATTGCCTAATTGCTGCAGGGAAAGCTAAGTATGTTTTACGGAGCGCGGTGATACGGCGTCATGTATCGGAGATGCTGTTGGTTCTTGAGACCGCAGAGGGCTGGTGGCGCTTAAAGAGGCGTTTGAGGCTACATTGTGTTGTTGATTCAGATGCGACCATGAGGCGTGGGAAGGATTTCATTATTTCAGAGTGATTCATCTGCAAGATAAGAGTGCCTTTGCATAGCAATAGTGGAGTCTAGGTCTAGTTCGTGTGCGCGAGCAAAAAGCCTTGGAATTGTTCTGAAATACTGAATCAGGTAACTAAGCAACACTCGAGCCGACCAAGTAGAAGATGATGCTTTAAGACGATAGCGTTGTATTGAGTTTTGCTTCTTGTCTTATACGTATGGTTTTTGGGTGATGAGGAAAATACTATCAGGATCGTCTAAACATTCCATCGAGCAAGGAGACATCAACTAATAGAAGCGAGACAGCACCTACATCCCATCACACAATCACGATCCCAAATTGACTTTCATTTCCGGTAAAGACAGCCAGTTATACCTGCTCGAAGTGTATTCCTACGTTAAGACTCATTGAAACGAGGCTCGATGACTAGCAGCACTGTACTCGCCTCATCCTTAACACCTGCATTTGCGCGGCAAATAGGTTTCCTTTTCCACTAGCCATGATATTACCACCCGGTAACTGCTCTTCTTTGGTATTGTCCATTTCTGCGTGCAGAATGCGGATTTGTTGCCTAATGACCTTCAATAAGGTATTGTCGACGAGATGCTCGGGAATGTCCACAGTTGGCATCGTCAACTTCTTGCCTTCAGCCTTGCTCTCTTGCTTAACTGAGACCTCTGGCGCAGTTTCCTGCGGAAGAGGCTTCTTGCAGGTGTTGCAAGTCTTTGCGCACTGACAGGTGTCAGTTTGTTCCTCTTCCTCTTTGCATGAAGGATTGGCTTCACAAGCGGCTTTTTCCTCATTTGCTGTCTCAGGCTCATTCTCAGCCTCGATCATTTCGTAGTCATCACCCTTGTGGCCCCTGACCAGGCTCAAGAGAGCCATGACAAAAAGCTCCTTCAAATACGCGAAACTGAAACCGTCAGTCAGCTTCGCGATGATTGGACAAAGCTCCTCTGGGAAGTCGATAGTGTCGTTCTTCAGCAGCTTCTTGCGCCAGTACTCAGCATAGTCGCCACGCTGCTCTTCTCCAGGGAGCTTGAAATGATACTTCCTGTCGAAACGACTTGGGCGCTTAGAGATAGCAGGATCGAGCCGGTCCAAGTGGTTCGTCGACCCAATCATCAGGATACCTTCGTTAGACTCAAGGCCATCGACTTCATTTAGGAAGTAGCTGCGAACATCGTCGCCTACTAAGCTGTCGAGGTCTTCGAAGATCAGCAGACAGGGAGCTGAAAGACGGGCGCGCTCAAAGATTTGACGGATGGAGTATTCCTCTCCATTGCATCTATCTCGGAAAGTCTTGACGTATAAAGACGGGATATGGTCTACACGATCATATAATGAGCTCATTAGAGCTTTGATCGAGACAGTCTTTCCATTGCCGGGAACTCCATGAAAGATGATGCCCCTCTTCCATGGGACAGCAAATTGCGAATACAGCCCCTGGTTATCAAAAAATCTCTGGACGTCTTCAATAATATTCTTCTTCATCTCCGGGTCCAGGATAACATCGTCCCAGGACGATCCTTTGATAGACTTGTAAAGTTCCTTGCTCTTCTCCCAATGAGTGTTGTCGAAGACCCAAATTTCTTCATGCAGAAGGGAAGTCCATTTGCCAACCGCCAAAAGCAACTCATCGGTATCAGTACAATGGCCATCAACGATGTTGGCATCGTTCCTCGGGTGTAAAACGTAGAACATGCGTTGTGGGTTGTCGAGCATGTCCTTCCACTCAACGTAATAGACGACGAACTCTTTTCCTTCCCAGATATACTGGAAGCGAGAGAATCGGAATTCATCCCTCAATACCCCAGGGTGGAGCTTCTTTTCCACGCGTTCACCAACGGATCTCCATACACGGGTGGCGTTAAACGACTCTCTGTTGGAGTCATGGATAGCTACAGCTTTGCCCGCTTCAGCAAATTCCAGAAGTGACACCAAGCCTTTAGTGGTCTCGGTGACATGGTACTCCGGATACTCCTCACGGAGCATATAGAGCACCGTTGTCTTGGTGTCTACGCGAGTTCCATGACAATGCTCCTTGAAGGACTTGAAGAGGGCATTGTCGTACCCGGCAGTCCTAGCAGAGTGGTCACTTGTAGCAGGCATGCTAATAAACGATATCCAGGAGAAATCGAAGGTAACAGAGAATTGGTGAGCTGTGATCTCGGAGATAAGGGGATGTACTGGAAGATCGGTAACAATAGAGGAGAATTGACAAGGGGTAGTGAGCAAGAAGTAATGGGACGGACTTTTTGAAGGTGTGACTTTGTATCAATCGATTCGATAGCCGTCTTGTCCGTACAAGTTCAACTTCACTGTGTAAGAAAAGAGGCAGCAAGAGTGAAATGGTTGCCTTATTTATACCTATTTAGTGAATGTGCGGCCTCCAACGCACCATGTACCACTAGCTATGGAAAGCAAACTGCCTGCGCTTCTGTTCAATTAGGCAGCAAAGACGTCCTAAGACCCAATAGCGATAATGAGTCCTGACCGGTGCGGATTGCCGCATGCAGCGATGGGAATTGAGGTCTTTGATTGTACCAAAGTTCCCATGCATTGGTCGGGATTGAGGCTGCAAGATCCCTGAGATTGTGATAGTACAGGTCTGCAGGGTATTGGTGGAACATTGAGCAACGTAATTGAGGAGCCTTCAAAATTGTGGCGTACCTAGTCTCGACTCCATCAAACTTGTCCATTTACAATTGAAGGATGAGAGACAGGCGTTAAAAGGAACATCCGGAGCGCAAGGCTGAAAACATAGTCATGCGCGCTTGCGGAGAGTTAGCGATTTCAGATTCAAAGAGGGAAGAGCTAAGCCTAATTTATCCTATACTCCAACAGACCTTTCCCGCATAATTGCTACTCGGATCGCCCCGTTGGACCAAGAGCCTCATGGTGTTAGGCCTGTGCGGAGAAGGTGCATCAAGTGGTCGGCGATTCAATCCTAATAATTCTGCACTACGCCGGACATGGACACCGTAAGCGAGAACATGTGATTGCTAATTGAAGAGCCTCAATTCATGCCCAGCCATCGAGGTTTCCCGTGGACTTCTGTGTCTTTATCACTCCCTAGGTACGGCTGGGGTGGGGCGGCTGCATGATCACGAGAACTAAGTGCTTAAGCAATGCACCGTACAAGGATAGCGTTACAGTGGAACATGCAGCAATGGGACTCAAGATTCTAGACTCGATTCCTACGGTTTGAGCCTCAATATTCAGTATCAAACTCTGTCCCTACTCCAAGTCGACGCCTTTGTATTGCAAAGCCTTGCCTGAGCGTTTTTGGGTGGACTCAACTCATCGCTTAAAGGGTTCTCAATCCCAGGCTCTCCACGGTAGGTGCAACACTAAATGGTAACACAATGCCGGCTTCACATAAATAGCGTAATTGCATTGTTTAAATATTTATTTATAGGATATAATATCCATAGGAACGTCCCTTGCCTTTTAATAGGGGCTATCTATCCATCTAGTGTAGGCAGCCATCCATTTTAGGCTCGCTCAGTCATGATGAAGTCTGTTTTCCATCCGCACCTTGTTATCGACTCGCAGTATGCAATCGTAATTCGTCAATCGGTCCGCTCAGTGCGCGACGGAGGGCCCCTGGGTAATGTTCTTGTCACCTTGACGCTCCTTGTTCTAAAGGTGTTGGTTAGCATTACAATTTGTATGAAGACATAATGCTGGATAGCATACCTCAGTTTCCTGGATCTCGCCTAACTCCAGGATCTTCTTCACGACGTCCTCCTCCTTGTGTGTTCCAAACTCTGAATCCAACGCGCCGTTGCTTGCGCCGTCTAGGATGCCTTGTGCGCCTTGCCTACGAGAGATGTCAATCGATGTCTTGTAGCGTCTTTATGCCTTGTCCAAGGTACCAAACCCGACGACCTTGAAGACAAAGAAGGGAGACTCACTTATGCGTGACGAACACCTTCCAACCGCTCACAACCTGTGCTAGCGGAACACTCGAATCCTGCTTCCAGTCCTGGACCGCCTTCGCACTATCAACAAATATGACGAAATCGTCCTCTACTCCCTTGTAGTGGACCTTGGTCTGAGCCTCGTTTCCGCGCATGATAGTTGATTGTATCTGAGTCTATTGAGTTGGAAGAGGCGATGAAATGGCGCTCGATGGCGATCGTAGAAGTACCTGCTGGTTCGTGGTGTGATATGATGCGATTCTAGAGTGGAGGGGTACTAGGCAGCTTTTGTACCTCGCTAGCATGAGCTTCACTCCACAGACCTCCAGTGCGTCATTGCCAAGACGCACCCACTCCATCAGCTCACCATATTCCTTCGTCTTCCACGAACCCCACAAGTACACCCCTTACTGATCGCTTAAATTGTGCCTAGATTTCATCACTATAAATGGGATGACGCTATCATCGCGATTGCTGTCTGATTCTGATTCTGTTACTATCTAATACTTGTCTGCCTCCGATGGTGAAATGTGTCGTGTGCCATATGACGTCATAGTTCCGTGCTCATTTCGGATACACGTGAACATGGCCTGCGGGTGTACCTTGCAGCAAAACGCCCCTCCTGCTATGATCTGCATGTCTGAAAGTGCTGCATCGCCGTTGTAAGCCCCATATTATACATCATGCATTCCACAAGAATACTCCAACAATTCGTGGGAATGGAGCCGAATCCATCATTATCCCTTCTTTTCAGTCAATTCATCATTCAAAAGAGAGAATCCAACAAGGTCTGAAACCAAAAGGCGGTTTACTGATCCAAGCCTTCATCCCTTTTCTCTCATCCAATTAATTTACCAAAATTTGAAAATACGGCTCCTGCTCCGCAAGTTCCGTTTTGCGGTTGTTGTGTCGCCCAGCGTAGTCCTCCCGGGCACGCAATCAGCAGGGCTTGCTTTCTGTCCTTCATTCTCCTGGTTGTCTTCGTTGGACACCGGTAGCTCGGGCATTCGTAGTATGGTAGCAGTTGACCCGTTGGAGATTGCTGCTGTTTCGAGACGATAGCTACAGTCTGTTCGCGGGAGACTGATGATGTGGCTTGAGAGGCGGCGCGTTCTCTTGGGCTTGCCTGATATGGTTTTCTCGCTGGAGCGCTTAGCTCCTGAACTGCGGTTTAGTCTCCGACGGCGGCTAACCGCTTGAATGTCCTGGAGCTCAAAATCCGACGGTAGGAATGCTGCCGGAGCATTGTGAAAGTCGACCACGGCCGGAGCTGGACGGCGTTCTGCGGCAGAACGAGATCGAAGGTTCCCTTGAGATTTCTTGTGGATTTTGCTACCGGATGACTCGTCTGATCGGGCGTTGCTCAGGCTGGAGAAGCTAGGTGAGCGACGGGAGAAATTACTGGCAATGCTAGCCATACTGAGCTTTCGCATAACCGAATTAGCTGACGCGCGGATTGGGTTCTCTGCTCTTCGATTACCCATTCCCGGAAAGGGTAAGATATCTTTTGTCCAAACTTCTTCTAATGCTGCTTCGAGACGAATTCTCTCTGCTCGCCTCGGAGCTAGAGTAGGAACATGATTTGTAGACATGTGTGATTGCGATCGAGCAACTAGAGTAGGCTGAAATGGGGCCAGAGGCTCTGGAAACTTTTGCGCTTGTGTATTCTTGATGATAACCTGGGTCATGGCCGTCTTCGAACCTAATGTCGCCGCCCGGTGAACGGACATCCGTCGTACTAGGCTATCAGCGTGGCCAAAGACTGGCCCAATGGATTTGATGTCCAAGGTTAAGGATGAGAACATGTCTTGCATGGTAACCTGACCTTCAACAAAATCATGCGTCTCGCATACAATGCGTTCGCGCAATTGCTTCTTCCATGTCTCTTCTTCCGGGGAAGAGCAGGCGCTTAAAATTACTTCATGTAATCGATGGCCATGTTCAAACACTAGTTTCCAACTGTGAGGTGCTGTATGACATTGAAGACCTGCATGGCATCAGTGGTAAACTACATGGATATGAGAACAGTACGTTACCCCGTCCATTGTCCGGTTCTTCAATACTTGCATTCGCGAGCGCAATCGATGCAACGACATTGTACGGAACAAAAATGCGGCTCGTGGTCGCAAGGACAAGACAGGACTTGTAGAGTACGCAAACCATATATTGACCCTTAACCCGATCAGGGGCCTGGTATGCAATATGAAGTACGCCGCAAGCAAGAACATGTCCAAGCAATCTAAAGACTAACGCTCTCGATAGGGTCTGTCACAGTCAGAATTGAATCGCAAAAATATAGACAAAATATCCCACCTGCTCTTGAAATGCTAGCCTATCCTGAAGATGCCATGAAATCTCTATCAGTTTTCGCGTTTTTGGATCGTCTTTCGCCTTGTTGACTTCGCGAATGGTTTCTTGGAGTCTGAAGAGCGCTTTTTCGAGTTCTGCATGTGCTTCGGGATCGTCGTACACAGGTGTATGGCGACACAAATCCTCAAATAAGAGCGGGTATTTGCACACTCGTTGTATTGGCTAAGTTTTGGATGTTAGGTAAAATTGCTGGTAATAAATTTGTCACCGTACCTTGATGAGAAGATCGGGGAAGCTCAAAGCTTTCCTGCTGCTAGATTCTCTATTGTTTTCTGAAGCAATTATCTTCGATAAAGCTTCGACACCACGTTCGTAATCGTACCAGCCTTGCAGTCCTTTACACACTGAAGTAAGGTCTTGGGACATTGTGGTCCAGTGTGCTCCGTACTCCTCGTATGTAAAGAATCGCTTCATCTAGTACATGTTCAGCTTTTCAAGATGAATCACTACGCAGGGCACTTACATGCTTGTTGAAAATCTTTGCGATGCTCCCTACTGTCTTTGTGTCGGTTGCGAGTGTCCGGGGTCGTCGATCTGGCGATCTACCAATCTCAAGCGAATGCCTAAGTCTTCGGGCCACTTTATTGTCAGCGAAGCGACCAGTCATATCAGCGCTGTGGAAGCGTATATGCTTTGCTTTCGTTACTGGATATGTTTCCTGCTGTGCGCTCTGAGTAAAATCCGCGTGAGGTACGGCTTGATGAAGTTCAGCGAGCAAGTCCTGGTGCAATTGCAAGATTTGGGAGATATTGTGTTGAATGGATGCCCGTGTATGATTCGATAATGCCGGAACAGAAGCTAAGATCATGAAGTAGTCCTACAACACTTAGGAGATCAATCTAAGACGTAGTTACGATGAACACGTACATTGATGAGAACCTTCAAATCCCCAATGTAGCTCTCCTCCGAAGATATGAGCTCCTCAATAATCTTCCGGCGCTGAACCGACCGCAGCCAAGCACTTTCATCAATGACAGGTCCAAGGGTTGGTGCATTGCTATCGGTAGATCGTCGAGCATCCGAGAAGTTGCTCCTGTTCTCGACCCGAATTTTACTTTGAAAGCGGCTTGCTTCTGATGGGGGAGCGATGCTTGCGCTCGCCGCAGTCATCGAAACGGACTTAATCGCCGTAACATAACCCAACGATGAGGACAAGGACTCCGACGTCCTCCGCAAGGATTCAGGAACTTGGGGGAGAGGGGGCAGCATCGAAGCATCGTCGCTGTCAACGTCGAAATACAAACCAGGCCCTTCTGCGGCAGTAACTTTTCGACGTTGGACATGGCGCCTCCTCAAAGTACTCATCCATCGTCGGAAAGGTTGTGGGCTGTCCTGGACCGGTCTGGGAGGCCCATGGCGCCCAACACTAATTCCGTTGGCTGTGCTATCGGTGAAGCGAGTTTCGGGTAGCGGAATGTTGATTGCTTCGTAAAGCTCATAGAACTCTGCGTTTTCATCGCTGCTAGCGTCACTTCCCGCATCGATGTCCATACAATCTCTAGCATCCTCATCATGGTCAGGGAGGTTGCTGCTCTGCTTCGGGTTCTCGGCTATATGCAAAGGTAGCACGGGAGGAGCATGAGAATCGGAGAGGCACTGTAGAGGGTAATTGGACTCATAGTTTCGCTTTTGGGGCACTTGACTGATCTGCCGGATATCTGGCTGCCGCTTTTCTCTTCCCTGATTGAGATCCAGCAGAGAGCGGGATGTGAGCGGTGGCGGAGTATTTTCAGTTCCTCGAAGCCAAGAACCTGCTCTGTTCTCGCCTGAGGAGTATAGTGATGACGAGGATGTATTTCGAGGGGCGATATTCCGAAGGGGGGCGAAGGTATTATCCTTCAGAGGTGAACAGGAGCTGAGGTACGGATTGTCACTGAAGGAGCGCTTCAACGGACTGTGAGGACGGAGAGACAGCACAAAGGCCATTGTAGGTGAAAACTCGGGCGTTAGCGCATCGGTGGAGTATGGGTTCGGGGCAGCATGGAAGATAAATATTACTTTGGCGGCAAAGGCGATGGCTAAAGGAGAGACAAGCGGATACAGGAAATTTTGGGAGGCCTAAAAGGACAGAAGTGGAGGGCTAAGAGAAACAGAGAAAGTGGAAATGGGGCCTGAAGAAACTACCAAAGAAAGGCAGGTCATCAGGATGGGCGAAATGGAAGCTGCATAGATATGGTTTTGTCAGGCAAGGGCTGTTGGGGATCAGAGCACAAGCGCGAGTGTGCGGGCGACCTGCACTATAGGAAATTGACACTGCCCTGCCTGGAGAATACGTATGGGCCGGCGTGTCACGATGTGTCCAGGGTAGTTGCGTACAAGACAGTACCAGCGGCAACTAGAAATCAAAGATAGGAGCGACCTTCGCGAGTCTTGAGCAATGGTGTACGGGATATTTCTTTCGCGAGGTCTCTTGGAATGCTTTCATAACGTTATCATGGTTTGGAGGAAATAGTAATATACCATCTTCGAAGGCACAACCCCCGTTCATTTCACTGACTGGTGAAAGTAAGATGACGATGTAGGCTGGCTGCATCACCGAACGTCACACGTGCCTTGGGATGGCAGCGCTCTGCGCGATTTAAACCGCTCCAGCTACGCGGGTATGAGTTCGACTAAAATACGCCGAGCTAATTTTTCTCCGCGCACCCCGCTTTCTGTGCTTCTCAGCGTGAACATCTCCTAACGCATTTCCTTAGCTTAACACATCCGCCTTTCCTGCACTTCATGGGACTACACATGGACGACATCCACGCTCCGACCGTTTCATCTGGTCCTACGTCCTCGGGGCACGCAAACGGCGTTCCCAAGGAGCAGCTGTCCCTGCGAGAGCTGATCGCGGAGAAGGATAGGGTCGAAGCGGAGCTTAAAGCTTTGGGTCAAGTGCTGGACTCTGTAAGTCACTGAGATTGATCCGAACTACGCCATCTAACCAGCGTGCCCCTAGCACGGCGTCAACATGAATACTACTCTCACGACCTTCGACGGCTTCCCACGGGCTGACATAGACGTTGCTCAAAGTATGCGAGGATTGGACGACCGTTAGGAGCCTTGCTGATGGGGCTGAACAGTTCGAACGACGAGAGCACAGATAATACGGCTGAAGAACGATTACAAGGGTCTTATGTCCCGCATCGAAGTCGGCCTCCACGAGCATCACGCTAAGTTGCAAGAAGCATCCCCGAATAACGCTACTACTACAAACGAGGCCGCAGCAGCAAGTAGCTCCGCAGCCGCACTAGAAGCGCCATTCGCGAAAGTCAACAGTGTCATTTCGGGGAGTCCGGCAGACTCAGCAGGGTTGGAAGTAGGAGATAGCATCACAAGATTCGGCTGGGTGGATTGGACAAATCATGAGAAACTGAGTCGGGTGGCGGAGGCTGTCTCACAGAATGAAGGGGTGAGTTGTCTCTACTCTGTACCATGCTTTAATTCTTGTGCTGTAGACCTGGGATGTCTTTCTGCTGTCAAGTATTGTAGTCCGACCGGAGACGATTCTGTGCATAGAAACTAACAGCTCTGTAGCTTCCAATCACTGTCAAAGCTCTGCGGCCCAATGCCTCAGGCAGTCCGCCAGAACCGGTCCAGGTGCAGTTAACGCCAAGGCGCAATTGGGGAGGTCGAGGCTTGCTAGGCTGCCATTTGCTTCCGCTTTAGACTTCGAGGACAGGCTTGTTATTGATAGCAGCTGTTTGCTGCGTGGCATTCACGGAATGGCGCAATATTTTTCGGTGCATGGCATGATATCCCGGCGTCCAACCTCTCCCGTAGTGCGGAAAATTAGCATACTGTATTAACTGATTTATAAGATTATTTCACGCTCTGTAGGTACTGTGCTGGCAGCCTCCAGCCTAGGGGGCGGCTGCCTGCCCAGAACAAGATCACGTGATGTATTCGGCTGCTTACATAGGGTCGCAGCGCCGGCCCTCACCGCCGGGAAAGCAAGTCATAAAAACATTGCCCTCTTTTTGCCCCACGACAACCCAATCTGTCAAACCGCCCTTCTTTAGCACCCCCACCCCCTCCAAGGTACGAAGTCGCGGCTGCAACTACCTGCTCTCTATTTGTGTCCTAGCGACCGTGGACTGACCACACAACATAGTTTATTGCGCAAAACCCGCCTCATACCCTATCACCCCGCCACAACACATCGCAGCCATGGCTGAAGCGCAAGCTGCCCAGCAACCAGCCGTAGCCACATTCAAGCTTGTTCTTGTCGGCGACGGTGGCACCGGCAAGGTAAGGAAATGTTTCTATTCTGTATTGTGGGCTGTTGTTGTCGGGGCTCTCGATGAGTTCTGCTCTCGATAAACATGGCAGTCGCACCCGATTATTCTTAGATCGCAACGCTGACCTTCACTTTGTAACAGACCACTTTCGTGAAGCGCCATCTCACTGGCGAATTCGAGAAGAAGTACATCGCAACTCTAGGTGTAGAGGTTCACCCGCTCGGCTTCACAACCGTACGTCTACCCTTCTCCTTCTATTCATGTGGCATGATATGGAATACTAATGAAAGTAGAACTTAGGCCAAATCCAATTCGATGTCTGGGATACTGCCGGCCAGGAGAAGTTTGGTGGTCTTCGTGATGGATACTACATCAACGGCCAGTGCGGCATCATCATGTTCGATGTGACATCCCGTATCACATACAAGAACGTTCCCAACTGGCACCGTATGTTCTACTATACCCGCTTGCAAATTCCACATACTGATTTCGACCATAGGTGATCTTGTTCGTGTTTGCGAGAACATTCCCATCGTTCTTTGCGGCAACAAGGTCGATGTTAAGGAGCGCAAGGTCAAGGCCAAGTCCATCACTTTCCACCGCAAGAAGAACCTTCAGTACTACGATATCTCTGCTAAGTCCAATTATAACTTCGAGAAGCCCTTTCTTTGGCTGGCTAGGAAACTTGTTGGAAACCAGACCCTAGTGAGTCAAAATTTCGTGCATTATTTGTAGTGAGAGACTAACACTTCACTTTTAGGAATTCGTTGCTGCACCTGCCTTGGCTCCCCCAGAAGTCCAGGTCGACCAGGCCGTTCTCGAGCAATACCAGAAGGAAATGCAGGACGCTGCCCAGATGCCTCTACCTGACGAGGACGACGCAGATATCTAGATATGGTCTTGAATTCGCCTCTTTAGCCACCCTGCGCGGCTGGGGGGATGTTATAAAGGGCAGGACACGATAACGGTATTTTGACAACTTTTGTGTCACTGAGCGGAGTGTGCATCCCGAGCTGGAAGGTAGTCTTTGTGGGGAAAAGGGCAAGACTTATGGGTGGATGGTGAGGAAACTATCGGTATTTTCTTACAGAGGGGACGCCGGATTAGCTGGCGTATCCGTTGAACAATTTTAGAGGATTTGTCAGCATACATTCTGATCTTTGTGAAGTGATGCATTTCCGCTTGTCTATGGCTGTTAATATCGACACTTCTAGAAGGCGAGGTTCGCATGATCCGAAAGGAGCGATAGTAGCAAAAATTTGCCCAGTGCCGAACCCTGCCATTTGCATTTTGACGTCATCTGTGGTCTTACACCTATCTGAACGCTGCTGGGTGACACGCACGTGGGAGCTAGGATCAAGCGTCTGACTGCTTAGCCAGGAACAACACATCACATCACATCGATACTAGCGAAAAATGAAGTAGGAACGCGAGCTCTCTATTTAGAATAATTCAGGGTACCCAGGTACATCCATCATGATCGAACGGTTTTCTAACCATTCCTATCGGCTCGAAACCGATGTGGTCGTGCCCATAAAGCTAAAAGAGGACTAAACAATAAACTCATTCCGCTTGCTTGCTTGCTTTAGGACGGCCACCAAATCCAAATGCCAAACACAACACTACATGATGTTTAATTTAAATCGAGAATAGATAGATAGACGTTACAAGGCATAGTTGAGAAAAAGCTGTGGTAGTGAGAGGGAGAAAGCCAGAACGCCTGCCGTCTGTGATGGTTTGGAGAGCTTAATCGTAAGTATATGTGGAGTCGATGGATATTGATAGTTTCAAAGTTGTGAGAACGGGAACTAGAATGGGAACTAGAAACAGAAGGCGCGCTAGATTACAATTCCGACGGCGCGAAGCCGCGATCAAAACAGAGTGAAAGTCTAGGAAAATCGTCATCGTACGCCGCGTTATTATGTGGAATGAAAGAAATATGCTCGGTTGACGAGCGTGAAAGTGGTCATCACGATGCAATTCAAGAAGGTAGCCGGCTTCGAAACGTTGCTATGACTTGAGCATACTTGACGAGGAATTGGTTAGCGGAAGGTCATGTTGTGAGGGTGGGGGGGGGAGAAAGGGGCTTACGGGGCAATGAGTTGGCTGTAGTTTTCTAGCGGCTCGGAGCCCCCATCCTCGATAACGCCGCGGATCACGTCATCTTGGGCAATGCTGCTCCATAGGTGGATGCTCATGGCCTTCTTGCTGTTGAACAAGGTGTGGGCCACGCCTCTTACTTGGCCGAGCACTACCGATGCAATTGGCCACGTGTGACTGTACTGTTGAAGTGTGCCTACATCTAGGCGTATTGACTGCTTGATGATGTCATCTTGACCATCGGGTACGAGGAAAGACCAGTAGGAGAGGTGGACTACGGAAGCCATAACTACGACACAAGTGAAGAAGGGGGTGTGATTGATGAGAGAGCCAGGAAGTTTAATAAGTGAGGAGATGTTTTCGGCGGAGGTGAGACATTTGGCTGTGTGGATCTCTCTTGTCTGCGTTGGGAGTAGAATTTGGCCTGGTTGCACGCAGACATTTACATTTTCCACTCTTGTGAATCCGAGATTTGAGCGCGGACGATGGAGCATGATTGTACTTCCCGCGTTGACCATGTGCGCTTGGAAAACTAGCTCGTCGATTTGACCCTCGCCGTTGACAATCTCCATTTTAGAGGCTGGCAGATGCAGACGCCAGTTTACGAGATATGAGTCTACGACGTCGACAGCGTGATATTCGAACGTGGAATCTAGTTTGGCGACTTCAAAGACTTTCCCGAGGATCCGGATGGCGTCGATGAGGTAGGTGAAGGAGGAAAAGGTGATCTCTTCTGGTGCGAAAGCGGCATCGTCATAGTCTTGTATTGTCCGGGAGAAAGGAATGTTGCCTGAGAGATACTCGTCGTTCTCGCAAGGCAAAGGGACATCCGAGTGCACATCCTTCAGCGTAAATCTGACACCCGGGTTTACGGCCGCCATCATTCCGTTGGCGGTATACATTGACCACCACGTCCTTCTCCAACTCTCTTCGAGGACAGGATCATTATTACCGTGTAGAAGAGCGAAATCAATTCGGTTCAGGCCAATATCAAGGGTCAACGCCTGAGCCATGGTGAATATTTGGGCCGCCCTTGGTATATCGTTATTAGCGTGTAGTCCAATAGCAAAGAGAAGTAAAGCTTGTGCTGAGTAGCCATCCTTGGGGTAATTTGAATTTGCGATCGTCCTATTCAGCGCATCCTTATACATCTCGGTGGGCACAGCTGGGAGGAAGCTCGATCCGATATACTGCACAGCGAGCTCCAGTAGAGGAGCACGTCGATGCTTGAACACGTCCACAAGTCTCATTCGAGGTAGACAGAATGGGTGAGACAGATAGAACCAATGGTAGAAAGCTGCAATGGGGTCGGCGGGCTGAGAACCTCCAAGATTCGGTCTTTGGGTTCCATTGAGGTTGAACTGAGGTATTGAAGGCGCTGCGGATAGGAGACCAATGGAAGCGGGGGCGCTACTTAATGGACCAGCTAGAGACAGCTCTGGGCTATAATTGTATTCGGGCGACGGTATTTGCGGAATACTATTGTGAGCCAGGCCATTGTTTAAGGTGCCCTGGAGGATATTTGCAGCGTCTTGCCCTGCCAAGCACGTTAGTTTCTAGGATGCAAATCCTTTGATGGCATGAGGATGCAAATCACGAACCAGGAATTTGGGCAGCTGGAGTACCATTTTCACCGGGTTTGCTCTTGCGCTTCCCCTTCCAGCCACGGCGCGACTTGATGTAGGTGCACTCGACGCCATCAGCCTTGCAGCGGGAGCATCTTACGCCGCCGTCGCATTTGAGGTGTCTACTCCGGCACGGTACACATGCGACGGCAACAGAGGTCCTGGTTGTCGCCGCATTCTGGGTACTCTGCGCATTCTGCGCGCTATGCGAACTCTGCGAATGGTCTGACTTGGGGGTCTGCGCCGGCGGTGTGGTGTCGTGCACGCTCTCCTGCGTCGTCGAACTGGCTCCTGGCGACAGATGCAAGGCCAGCGACGAAGAATCCGATAAGTCCTGGGTCCAAAATGCGGGATCTGCCGCAGCCGAGAGCGGGATGTGCGACGTTGAAGTGTGCGACGCCATGGAGAGGTCCCCGACGAAGGCCGGAAGCGACTTATAACACCGTCCGGACCCGTTGCGTGCCTATGACGACCGTATCTGGAGGAGGGAGGGTATGTTGAAGTTGAGACGCGGGACTGGGTTCCCACCTCACGTGAAGGGAAATGAGGTTAGGGCCGGGACGATCTAAACCTAAACCGCCGCTCGCGTACCCGACGACGAGAACCCGGACGCAAACAACAGCCCTTGCTGATCAATGCACATGTCCTCTCTTTGTTGCAATAATAACGAAGCACTCCCTACCATCCGGGCACGGCCAGATCCGCGCGCGCCTCTCTTTGCTCTCGCGAGCAGGCTCGATCTGGCCCATCGATGCTCTTTTTCAGAAGCTGCCGCAGCCATCGGCCGGGCGAGGGGCTGCCCTGTTCCAGCCGTCTTTTGTCCTTCAAGGCCCACAAGTGAACCAACCAGGAACAACTTCTCCCTCCGTGCCACCAAAACCTTCTATTTTGGGGCTGAGCGGAATCGGTCCAATGAGAGCGGATCGTGACCCTCGCCTCGCCACAGTACCACCGTATCACCGCGCTTCAGGCCAAGCAGCATCGGTGTACACCTGGGGCCCGCTAGAGATGGGATGCGTGCGCTGGGCGTATGGTTGTCGCACGGTTTGTGCCCGGCCATATTCCGGAGTGGTTCAAGATGTCTTATGCTTGATAAGCCTGGGAACAAGCCTGAAAAAAACATAGCCACGTGCAATGCACGCTCAATTCGGTCTGCTCCCTAAGACACTGCTGTCGTATGGCTCCAATCTATTTCAGCTCGTCTGCCAATAGCTCGGGTCCGCAGACTCTGTCTATAAGGTCTCGCCAGGGCTGTCGCTCTATCGGTTGGGCAGCGTCCTTATCTGAACACCATTCGCACCTAGCAAACGTCATGCCGCGTATGCCTCATCCCCGTCCACATCTATCCGATATCAGATGTTCTTGGGAAGCCAAGTAATCACCCACTTCTTAGTCTGGCTAGTCCCCCACGTTTCCTATTTCAAAGCATTACCGTATCTAGTCTATAACCAGACTTGTGAAAATTCCAGTCTCGATTCTTCCTCCATCCGTTTCCCACAGTTCCCATCTTCCATACAATGACCTCCATCTTCCATTCAATGACTTCTCTCTCCCTATCTCAACATTCGGCTGTTGCAAGTTTCCGATCCAGTTCAAATGTCCATAAGCTATCTACCAGCTCCTGATCATCCGATCTATCCGATACTGAGTGACTGTCTCCCCGCAGGAATCCCAATCTGGAGCCCTGGTATTGTGTTGCCCGGCTAAGACGCCGGGGGGAAGATCATCGGCACAAGCGATATACGTTCTGTTCGAGAAGACAGTTTCCTTGACTTTCAATAAGAGAGTGGATCATGATCAACGTTCACAAGTATTGGGCTATCAGGAAGTAAAGCTGGGGTTGCCCCTAAGCGTCGGACTGTCTTCGATACACCCTGCCATTCATTCACGCAAAAGCGCCCTGCTCCATTATCACTCGTTCCAAAGAACGGCAAATACGGGAAGCAGCACCTCTAATCCAAACGAGCATGGCACCAATGCAATTGTATTAATATCTGGGCCGTGGCTAGGGTATATAGTAGATTACAGTAACACTAGCTTTGGTATTGCGATGGCGCTCAGAGGTCTATAAAGTAAGGGCTACAACATGCAAATTTTCCCGCTGGTGAATCAAAGTTGGTAAACACCAGAACGCCGATGCAAATGACTACCAGAACCGCAAAAGAGGTACAATGACGCTGGAATGCAAATTCGACTCAGAATATCAACAAACCACTCTCGATGTTAGCAAATTATTTCATCAGAAGCCTGCGATTCACAACGAGTCTTTGTAAAGTTCCATACGTCTAGTGCGCAGTCTGGCAGGGACTTCTCAGCGCTCCATGCGAGTTCTGTTTCTGCTCTTCGGACCTCAGCCACGCAGAATCCTACATCACCAGCTCGCCGACCCACCTCCCTAACAGGGATTGTTCGACGCGACGTTTCTTGGAGACTATGCAGAACCTCGCGGACGGTGTGTCCTCTTCCGGTCCCTGCATCGACATTAGGTATGAGCCGCGGAGCAGCATTATTTTGGGTGTTTGATAACATACCAAGATTGTACGCCCGGAAAGGCGCTTTGATGCGACCAGCTGCCGATGCTGCCAAGGCGGCAATATGTCCTCGTGCCAGATCGACAACGTGGATGAAGTCTCGAACGGCGGTTCCATCCGGTGTGTTCCAATCAGTGCCAAAGATATCCAAGTGTGGTTTAGCGCCCGTCAGGACCGAGGCGATTACTGGTATCAAGTTGCTTGGTTTCTGTCGAGGATCTTCTCCAAGGATCCCAGATTCGTGGCATCCGACCTTTCATGTCTCGTCAGTGAGAGATACTAGCGCGAAGGGAATGTAACTCACAGGATTGAAGTATCTTAATGCTGTGATGGACCAAGAAGGATCCGAACGGGCGATGTCGGCAAGGATGGATTCACACATGAATTTGGATCGTCCATAAGGCGAAGTGAGGCCCATGACTCCTGGCAATACCCGGCGCTCGATACCGTCATCGTCTTTAAAAATCTCTGGATGGTGAACGCAAAGTTCCTCACGAAGTGGCATTCCGCAATTCGCACCCTCTCCGTAGACAGTGGCGGATGATGAAAACACGAAATTCTTGATCCCAAATTCTTCGAGTAAGCCAAGGAAATCTACCATTCCGCAGACGTTGTTACTATAGTATCTCAGTGGCATACGGATACTCTCTTCCACTGACTTGTAGGCGGCGAAATGGATCACACCTGTTATTCTAGATTGTCGCCTTAACGTATTTTGTTGCGCGTCTTCGGAACCCATATCGATACCAGAGTCGGTTCGCTGCAGTGATGAAAACGGAAATCTGCGAGGAAGAGCGCTGACGACGTCTTCCATTGCTATCGAGGGGCCTGCCTTGCTACTAATTGAATAGAACGAGTAGTTCGCAAGTACCGATCTCATGTGTGGACTTCGATAATCCATTTGTCGGAAATGGAGAGCAGGCATTAGCCGGTCCTGCGCTGCGAAGTGCTCTGTAGCTAAAGCTTTGATGCGATGGAGAACGCTCTCATAAGAGTTGCTGAGGTCGTCAACGACGAGAACGTTATAGTTCTCCTTCAGCAGCTCCAAGACAGTGTGGGAGCCGATGTACCCGAGCCCACCAACGACCATGATGAATTGAGAGCTATTACCAGCGATGTCAAGAGGATCAGCGATCACGTCGTCGTCGAAGAGAAGAGACCTGGACGTGCTTGGGGTACTGATCGCTGCCGGAGACTCAGAAGCCGACAGAGAAAAGGTTGACGAGGACGGTGATTGAATTCCTGAGTTCGGGAGATCCTCCATGACGAGCATTATTTGGGTAGCGGCAAACAAGCAACACGACTGTCTCCAAGACATCCCAGAATGGTATGTGGAAAATGCCTTATATATGTCAAAGCTTGTCGAAGCATCCGTACTGCTCAAGTCCCAATCAGGCAGAACAAATTCAATGCAAGATTTTCCCCCGTTCTATTCAATATCGTCTATGCTGGGCCGTTCTTGGCGCGCTCTGGTCATTTCACCCTTATTATTTTGGTCGGGAGACTGGCGCTTTGGTCTAGCACTTTCGAATATACACCTTAATCGGTTAATCCCTGTTCAATTTGTATGGCATCACGTTCAACTACGTACCCCTAGGGAGCGCAATGGCGCGGCCTCCAGAGCATTCCATTATTTTTATGAAAGATGCAAGCTGACAATTCTCCACAGTCCATCACCACATTTGGCTGCATAAACCTGGGATTCCGCAGCCTGTCCGTTACCGCCCAAAAGATTTTGAATTGTCGTCGCTCATGGACTATTCTAGCCGATCGTTCATCCCATCTTAGATATTTTACCTCCTGCATGTTAGTGCCATCTTTTGGCCTGGCTTTACTTGGGATCCCAAATATAGTAAGCCGCTACAATCGATTTCACGAACGGACGGCCATGGACACTTTTGTTACCCTGCCTCTCTACATTTACCCCTCCACAGACACGTGGGAGCCGGCCTGCTAGCTGTGTGCATGCCCCTTTCCACAGTTCCGTGAGATTTGGCCGAGCGCTAACGTTCTGATCATTGCAGGGCAGCATCCTACCCAAACCTGCAGTTCACGGCAATCGTTAACCCGCACAATGGCCTGGGGATGGCGCGTTGCCGAACGAGAGCTATACGCAAGCCATTCAAACATTAAATTCGTTAAAGAATGTCCGTCCTATCGGTTATGCGGCTCCCACGTGGTGCTCCAAGAATGTCAGCTCGGTACTCGACAAGATCGTAGTTTACGCAGGATGGGGTAACCAGGACCCTTCACTAACCATGAGTGGTATTTTTCTCGATGCAGCACTCACCAATTACTCTTCAGAGTATGTCTCATATTTGCAAACTTTGTCGCAAGCCATCCACAGCAGTGCCTTCCTGAATGATGGCTACATTGGTAAGGAGAACGCTTTCATTTCGGCATTGGGCGTGCTGTGTGGCTTCGCGGCAGCCCGAAGTCGGTGGAGCCCCAATAGATGGGCACCACACATTATACCGCCCTTTCTGTTCCGTTCTCATAGTATTGTGGTTCTGCTACTGGAGGAACCGGAAATTGTGGCACTTGATCTCGGCAGTTATAAACGTCAAGGCTGATTGTGCATTCTAGTCCATAACCCGGGCGCTCTACCTGAAGCACAGCACTTTGGCGACCCGAACTTCGCCAAAGCTGCGAACCTTACAGTGGTTTTTGAGGAAATTTTGCGAATTGGTCCAACCGTGATGACGCAATCGTGGAAGCCACTAGGTAATATGACCATGAACCGCTTACACTGATTCTTCGTTTAATCCCTGATTTGGAAGACACTGAATCAATCCTGAAGAATTCAATGGCAGTCGGGCATAGCATCTGCTTCACCGGAACTAATAATTACACTGCTTTCGACCCGTCCTGGCCGGCTTTCGTTGATTGCCTAGATGCGCTGTGCGGCTAGATCGAGAACGAATTCTGAGTGAACTGTGCGACCTGGAGTGTGTTCCGATACTGCGGGTGTCGTACATGAATATAGAATGCATAGGAAATTGACTCATGAGCACTCCACTATTGAATGACCTGGATCACACCATGACCTCTGCACAACTGACGTGCTGGATGCGTTCATACGAGGTCCGACACAATGGCAACACCCGATAGAACCAACGGGCAATATGTTCCTGTCAATCATTTTCAGCCCCTTTGGCGAGCGTGCATGAAGCACAACAGCGAGAAGATCGCGGAAAGTCGCGGACCAGGCAACGCTCATGGGCATCTGATGCTGCAGGGGTGGCAAGATCGAGGCTGAATGATGTGAGAAATCGTGGAAATGGCTTTAGGATGCAGTTGGTAAAAGGAGCGCTATCCCCAGCGAATATACGGACCGTAAGCCGCCGGGAGAATCTCTCGTATTCAAATCCCAGGAACAGCTATAGCTAACGAATAATGTTGAGCAGAAACGAAACAAGCAACGATCGCCGCCGACCTTGCCTTTGCCCCGCGAAATCGTCGACGCTTTTCCGCCGGGTCGCCCACTTCAAAAGTGCCGCTGCTTTTATGGAGCAGATCTGCAGATGGGTGTTGCCCCCCTGCACTGATCCCCCATGTCGGCGCGCTAATTTCGCGTGATCACTTTATTTCAACGATCCTTTTCATCTGTCTGCATCACAATAGATGCACCGCCCCTTGACAGGCGCTGTTTTCATCTTCCCTATGCATCGAGTCTGACAGGCCCACTATACCCTCTGCAATCCGTCCCCAGGCACTCTGTACGCGCACCAAACGACAGCATTCCACATCGCTTGTTATGTTCCAACTAGCAGCTTCAGTACTCTTTACATCAGGCCTCCTTCGTTGGACCAAAGCCGTATTATTTGCCCAAGGATGGTTTTAACTTCCCAAGTCGTCAATGCGGCACAGGCTTACCCGTTGCTGGGACGGAAGCTCCAGCAAGCTGGAGATCCCTAATCCCGGTCACCCACCCTAACCACCCTATTGGATTGTCAGCCGCAATGTCATCCAACCATCTTTGCTGTTGCGTAACGCCATGTTCTTACTAGCGGGCTTCGTTGCCCAACCTTCCAAGATCACAACCACTGGGTGGAGCATAATATCGGCAATGGATTCAGCGCCTACAGCTTGAATGCTTTCAGAAACAGTGTCACACGGACTTGCAGGATATGGTTCTATCCAACGCCAGCGGCATATTCTTTCGGCCCACCTTTACGAGATCGTGATCTTACTCGGCCACCCCGTGCTTGCATCCAAAGCTCTATTCGCATGGGCTTCGTGAAGTCCATGTACGCAAATCTCATATCCTTCCATTTGCGTACGATTTACTTGACTTCAATATTTTTTTTCCACCAGTCGCATTCTGCGGTGTTGACCGTAGTTTCGCCGCCAAAAGTGTCGGCGTTACGACCAACACAATTGTAGTCATTCACATCACATGGGTCTGCATTCACGTCCTAGCGTGAGCGTCTATGTCCGTTGCGTATTCGGAATCAGCTTCGGGATTGAGGGTCCCCCAACAGTATGATCTCGACTTCGGCTCCATGGTATCCCTTGACATATGGAGTCGTCTACGCGAGCCGCATATTACCAACACGTGTGCGACTAAGCACGCCTTTCATAGTGCTCCGCTGTTGTTATTTTCATCAAGAGTCCGTAAAGTCCATCTTGAATGGTTCATTGTCGGTACTACCAGCTCCGTCTTGTACGTCGTACCTGTACGCATATGCAGAGCTTCTGAGCGTTTAGTTACACGACTGTGTGCCTGGCCCAAGAAGGACCTCAAAGGCGTGCTTGGGGACGCCTCCGTCCTGGAATTGTTCATGACCTGATCATTTTTTTTTCTGTTTGCCCTGTTCATGCATGAATAAACGGACCCGGGGTATTGGGCCGCTACACACGCATGCTGGCAGGCTGGCCTAGAACATCCACCAAAAACATGCAAAAAGTGAGGAGTAGTACTAGGTGTGCTGACTGGTTCCTCTTAGAGACTGCGAGGCCGGAGAATAGGGTAAATGGGACCGCGACTAGGCATCGTCCCGCTCTCCATACGGCCATCACTCTAAATCGAGGTGTTCACGCCTTCAGTCAAGCCCGCCTACCAACACCAGTTGAGGACCATGTATTTCCGGGTCGACCCCCGAATTTGTCAGACCGCGTACGGCTGAGCTCGAACTGCTTCGATAGCGCCACTTTCTCAAACTAGCAGACTGTCCAAATGACTCCGAATGAAGTTCATCCGCTCCAAAGTTAGAAATTCAAAATGAACAGCAGCCACATCTTTGAGAAGTCTTTTTCGAAGAATTTATCCTTGCTTACGATGCCTTAGTCTTAATTGAGGACGCGTAGCCCTTGTTTCTTATCTTTGGTTTGGGAACAGCGGTGTACTATAGCCTTGCCCTTCGGTACGATGTTCTTGAACCGCAGCCATGAGATCTGGCACGATCAAGATCTCCAAGAATTGATCCGCATTCAACCACTTATATACTCTTGGCTTCTTTGTACTACTGATGCGATCTACATGGAAACATGCGGAATGCGGTATAAATTCATCACTCAAAAGATCTTTCTCAGACATGAGTTTTGAAAAGCTGATATGGGTCGCTGGTGCCATCTTTGTTAACCTTTGACTATTGCATCTCAACATTATGGGTTTGGTAGTGCGCGACTTCCCCAGACTCGCTTACCCGGTTGTTTTACAGAGCCGGTATAATACATCCCAAGAGGAGGGATCATCGCCTTACAACACAGAGGGCTGTTGCCGCCCTACGGTCGCGCGGAAGTTGGGCTCTACCACAGCGGTATCATCACTACGAGTGTATAATGCATGATAACATTCGTATATCTACGTCGATCGCTCATCAGCCTCGATCTACAAAGTAAAGGGCCTATCGTATTCCATCGCGGAAGTTGACTACATTCAAAAGTCTCGTGAAACTTTTCTTCTTGAGCGCCATCCCTGGTTTTCGTCTGCCGTTCTTAAGCTTAGAAAATCTTGCCTGTTTGCTTAATTGCGCTGACGAAGCTCATCTAGATGCCTGTGACAGACAAGCATTAACCCCACAAGACGTACCCCGCAGTTCCACCAAGGTTGCCTCGGCAGAAGAAAGAAAAATTTCAAGAGTAGTTCTGAAATCTTACCTACACGTACCTACATGCGGCGTTAAGGTTCTCGGCCCGTCTCTATTGGTGGGCTTTGCGTCATTGGAGAATTGGGATGCCCTCGTGCGGAAAACTATCGAAAATGAAATTCGGGCTTTGGAAAAACATGCACAATATCTGGTCCGTGAATCGGGAACTCTGATAAATCCCTCCCCCTTTTTTTTTTTTTTTTTTTTTTTTTAAATTTTTCTGGAACTTTTTGATCGGACATTCTCAGTCACCAGAGCTCGTAGCATTCACCGAAGTCACCTCTATCTTCGAATCACAATATTCCACCCACCCATCCAGATCCATCTTTTTCAGGACCGTGCTAAATATCTCACTACCCCGCGCATCCCCATCGTCTCCACAAAATTTCTGCACCACACTATCCTCCAAACCATCACCCTCGCCTGCGCCATCCGGATACTCAATGTGGAAAACGGGTTTGCCGGCGTCGATGAATGGCTTGAAAGTCTCGCATTCGCCGTACTCGACGCATTGCTCGTTGACAGAAAATTGGACAATGGGAAGAACTTGAGGGATGATGTCGCCGGCATTTTTAAGCCCTAAGGTGAGGTTGAGCGGGACGGTTTGATTGGATAGGTAGGACATGAAGGAGATGGAGTCTTCTTCGTTTAGGTCCAAACCGTTGTCGTTTTGCTAGAGGTAGGTTAGTATATCCTTTGTGTGTATACAACATTCGAGCCCCTCGTATTATCCACCTCTAGGGCATGGATCCTATCGCCATTGTGTATCCTACAGTCCGTGTTGATTCTAGTGGGTGATCTCAGTAGAGAACCATTGTGAGCGCTGAAAACCTCCGTAGTAGACTTGACTCGGGCCCGCATGGAGTAGAAGCGATTGCGTTTCACAGTCCACAGCTTTAGGTGGCATCCAAGCAATTTCCGGCCTAAAAGAAACATCATACTCACATAGCCATCAACATTATCTACATCAACTCCATCACACCCTTTCTGACTCGCCAACTCAATCCTCGCCTTCATGATCTTCCGCACACTCTCACTACTCAGCTTCAACCACCTCTCCCCTGGCCATCCATCTAGCTCCTTCCCAATATCTCCCTCCTCAAACTGCTCCGAGTCTGGGCGTCCCGGCTCATAACTGCCCCCGCTAAAATAACACAGCACTCGCTTCCCCAACCGGTGGAGGGTATCGATAGTCTCCTTCGGCGTATCAAAAAGATCGATATCGAAAATCGACACGTTGGGCGTGACAGTCGCCGCGTCCTGGGCCAGAAGAATATTCGCCTGCAGCACAATCTGCCACGACTCGTTCACGCTCGGTGTCCAGGGGAATCTGGATGTCGGCGAAGGAAGCGGGGGTCCGGTGGACGAGGGCTGGGGTCCATTCTCTTCTTCACCATTGTTGCGCCCGATTGTTAGGCCCAGTCCGAGGCCCAGTCCGAGGCCCAGTCCGAGGCCGAGCACCACAACAGCAAGTACAGTGCCGAGAATGATTTTCCGTCGAAGGGACCATGGTGCTTTTATAGGCTTTTCTGCCATTTTGGATGCGTTGATGGGATGGGATGTGTGGATGGGGAAGCGTCCGAGTAGTCAGTCCTGCGGATGGCGGATGGCAAACTTATTCAGGAAACGATTGACGCAGAAACCTAGCAGATTTACCAATTCATAATGACAGATGAATATTTCTTGTAAAATGAGCCTTGTCACTCTTTCTATAGCATGATTTCTGAGGCTTAGATGGGGCTGAAGCTGCCGTGTTCCAGATGACGCGCAAGAGAGTTTTCAGGACTCACGATGCGGTGGTGGGCGGAATGGACGAGAAGGGGAATCGAGCCGCCGGGTTGAAATATCCAGAGGGCTAAATTGTACAGATTGGGGATGGGGCGGGTGGAGGATTTAGATTGCGTGTGGCGCGGACGAAGACGTGGGATTGAGGCTAGGGAATTATTGGTTGAGGGATATTTCTTATAGGCTGTTCAGCTTAGAGAACACCACTACTCAACGAAGGATGCGAATTCGGGTCGTTGAATGGCAGGCTCAAGACGAAGGGCGGTGTGAGAGCCGGGCATGAACGCAAGTGCAATGACAAAAAGGGGCGAGGGATGGAAAGACGACGTCTGGATCTCCTGGTGGCACGACCAAAGTTGACCCTCGAGATTGGGAAGCATATTGCGGGAAGCACCTCCAGACGAGATAAATGAACCTGACGTGCCTTGCAGCAAAGCCACCACTGCGACCCCGCCGTCTACTGTTAATTTCCATAGTGTGGCTGTGTGGCCATGTCTAGATGCTCTGTCGACCTTCATTCTTCGTATCCGACCGCTTAATAGTTGTCCGGCGTCGCACCTTCGATGTTGTCGAGCTGATCGGCGAAGGTTGGATTAAGCAATTGCGGCGCTGTGATCAAGATTGCAGATACGAAGCTAGAATACGGTTTGAGAGTACGGTCGATCCGCATGGCACCGGTTGAGTTTGTGGTGGGTCGATACGGGAGAACGACGGCAAGCCGAGATCGGTGGTGCAGAACGGGACTAACCGGATTTGGACGACCAGTGTTGTGCGAGAAGCGATGCAAAGCATGAACAGAGCTTCGAGACGAGTACGAGATGTTGTGTTAATGACATCTCAGAAATTGAAACCTCTAATTTCCGCTTCCGTATTGTGCTGCCATTTCGGATTGTGTGTTGCGACGAATTCAGAATTTCCGTTGCTCCTATGGAAATACCTCGAAGCGACATCAGGGCCGCAATACCGTAGACGAAAGAAGTATTGACAACCTCGGGTTACGAAGTTTCTTGGGTTGAACAAAGGTGTTTCAGACTTGGGTTGCAATTTGGGATTGCCCTTAGAGTGCCTAGCGTTGCATCAACTCGAGAAACACGAAAGAAATTCGCTCGAATTAGTGAAACACTATGATGAAGCAATATCACTCTTGATTATGTCAAAAACTACCCGGCGTTGCTATTAAGGTCACCAATGAGAATGCTATTAATAGATAAGTGCCACTAATCTATCTATACAGTCTGCGCACCAGTACTGCAAAGAAATATGTACACTGAAGGCGTCGTGTGACGAACCCCTGCTAGGAATGCTGATCGAATGACTGATGCAAACAATAGCGAACCATGACTTGAATTAAAATGCAGATAGCTTTTAAACATGCTTGTCTCGACAAAGGTCCATTTTTTTATTGTGGCGATCTCGTATGATTCCTTCCTTTAGAGTAAGCTGTAAATGCGTGAGGACATTAATATATACATAAGATACATTTAAAGAGGAACTGCCTTGGAGAATTTGTATGTGCGGGATGCACCGTTCATAGTCACCCAAAGTGTCAATGGGTCGCTGCCGAGCTGCTCCTTTGTTGCCCCGGTACTCGAGGACACGGCGGCCGGCACGGTGATAGGAATAGTTGTGCCACATTTATTTCCCCCAGCTGTGTAGACGGAGATGCTCTCGATGCTCTTGCCATCTAATGATGTCGTCCATGTGAGGCTGGGTCGGCATAAATCTCGAGTTCGTCGATTGACGAATTGTTGAGCAAGATCATCATGCTTGAGTGTTTTCATAGGCCAGGTAGTACTTTGTGAATGTAAGAAAAGGCGGGATGATGGCATTGAGAGATACTTACAGCCGTATTATTTCTTCGGTTATAGTTTCAACCCAGGTCATTAGAAGTGACCATTGGCCCCTTTTCCCGTTCACAGTGGTGGACGGGACATCGTTGACTCTCATGTTCGCTTGGTGAAACATGTATCTGGGGTAATAGGTAAGTATATATGTGATTTAGGGCATAGGAGCACTTACGGATCCCAATGTAAACCAAATAAATTGCGTATAGCCGTATTCTTAGCATCGAGGAGAAGGTCATCAAAAGTTCCTTTACCACCGGAAGTATCGATCCATTCCTGCAGAGTGCAGGCAGGAAGATCGCAGTTGTAGTAGATCGTTGATGCCCATCGTGGCATGACGAGAATGCCGTCGTAACCATTGCCTGCGACACTAGTCGTGAGCGGCCAGAAGCGGTTTTGTGTATTCAAAAGTAGAGGTCGCGTGTTGTCACCAACAACGTTCACAATTCCATTGTCTTTCCAGGCCTTGAGAGCGTCCGCATTATGCAAGCCGGTAATGGCTGGTGGAATGATACCCTTGGGGCTAAACCGAGCGGCCGCATCGAGACCAACCTGCTTGAGCCAAGCTTGGTTGAAAGATATTTCTTTTGAAGTATCACTATATGTAGCATTTGTTAAGTCTTCATGGGTGCTTTGAGACGTTAGCCATGGTCATCCCAGGAGCAATAAAGCCTACAAGGTGTGAGAGATGTGCGCAAAAGCATCACGATTAGCTTCCTCAGCGAACCAATTCTGGAGTACATCAATTTCCGCACATTGCAAACTCCAGGTGTATGAGGTGGGTGTAGCCGGCCAAATATCCTTTCCAGTTCCTGGGGGTTTGGCGTAATCTGGTGGTCCGTCAATTTGATCCGGATACTCAATGCCTACATTGGGATTGCAGATATTCCATCCTTCTTCTGTGTCAGTGGCAGCTTCAATATCTCCGTTGCCGTTATGACCAATCTCAATAAAATATTCTGAGCCCTTTGGCATTCTTTTGTTCACATCAGTCTGCCAGTCCACATGCATGGTGAGGTCGTCCGGTTTACAGCGGTACGACTGACCTTGCGGTCTATATAGTGGAGTTTCTAGGAACATATCGTCAACCTGAGTGCTGAAATAGGTTCTACGGAAGCCAAGATATAGACCTCTAGTGATCCAGTTAATCCATGCATGCTGGAGGATATTGCTAGAAGGAGCCCAATCGAGAGCGAATGGCATGAACCACACCATTTGTTGGCGGGTGCCAATCTGATTGATGACGGCGGCGGTACCGCTGCCACTGAATCTCGCAATTTCCCAGGCTATCGACGAATTTGTGATTTCTGCGGGGTTGTGGAAAATGTTTGCGATGCTAACACTGGCGTCCCTGCCAAGTCCGTTAGTCATCATGCTTATATATATAATTGACTGCATTGTAAATCGCCAGGGTCTTGCAGGGACCATAGAAATTTAGCCAGAAGAGAGTTGTGATAACTTACGTCTTCAAGCCCGCAGTGGCAAAACCGGTAGTGTTTGTGAATACTACTGGTTCGTCCTTGACATTGCCGGCAACACTGCTTTCAACGCCCATGTCGCTCGTAGGGAAGACGTCTAGACGAACCATACGTACCCCAAACTGGGTCTGATAGTCCCAAAGTGCGTACCATTGTCTCCTTGTGAGGGCGCTGTAGTATTGATCGCCATAGTTGTAGCCTACGTCGCTAATGACGAGGACGCCTCCATAGTTGCCGTGCGTTGCTGAAGAATTCAAGACTGGGAGATTGGAAATTCCCTCCTGAGGAACCGTAATTACTTCGTATGGAATACCGTAACCTTGCAAGCCTAGGTAACCGCCGTTTTGTGCTGCGGCTTGGTCCCGCGCTAGAATTAGAATTGTGCTGGAAACAGTGGCGCCGGCAATGGAGGCAGCTTCGGCAGAGATTCCTTGAGAAAACGCAACGAAAGCAGCGACGGCACATGCTCTCAACGACGAAAGGAGAGAAGGCGCCATTGTGAAAGAAAAGTGAACAACGGCGTGAGATACAAAATTTTGGGGAAGCAGAGCTACTTATTAATAAAGAGGGACTCGGCAATAGTACTGCGTTCGTTATTGGCATTGGACGAGTATTGGCCTAGATGCAGAATATACGATAGCCGACTAACTATCGATTTTCGTAACTCACTTCTCGAGTTTGTGCATCTAAAATGGGACGCTTCAAATCAAGTTCATGCTCGAGCTATGACGCGGCAAAGACGATTGTGTGTGATTCAGGTCGCGTATACTGTAACGTTGAAGCTACGCTTGATATGTAAGATGCTGCAAGACCATCCCTAGGTGACGTCCGGGCGAGTTGGGAGAACAGGGACCTTGGCGGGCATCCATCTCAACGAGACAGCGGGGAAGAGAAAAATCTGGCGCCACGTGTGAGAGGAGTGGCGCCGAAGCAGGGGAGCGAGGCGTCTCTGGAGATGCTCGCATCAAGAGGTGCATGCCGTGGTAGCTTGCAGCCTCAGCAATCCCGGTAAACGCCAGCCCACCTGGCTCACCATTAGGGAGGGTCTGTGGCCTCGGGGCCTGGAAGGGGCGCAATGCCAGGTTTCATCGCGGCTACAAAACCGTATAGAAGAAATCTGGCAAGAGCTTAAGGCATATTGAGGCCGACGCGTCCCATGGCCGAAAGGAGTCCTTTAGCATGCTTCCACGCAAGCCGGACTCCGCTCGCATTTTTGACAAATGAAGCATCATATATTGGCTTCAAGGATTCATATGCAGGCTGCGCGTTGTGCAACTAGGTCGACGGAGAGAAGAGCAATGAGCAGCGCCAGGGTATGAGGTTTGATATTAAAGAGGTGATGTGGAGGCGGTCAGGCTAAAGAGGGATGCCGACGCGAGGCCTGTTAAAACAGCAATACGCACAGGCCAGCAACTAGCGCGGACTGATGATTTCAGCCTCCTCTCCCTAACGTCGGCCCATGCTTCCTCCAACTCCACCACCCCCGCTACTCTCAGCCCCATCCTTCCCCGGACCTCGCATCACCACGGAGCCCTGTAGGCAGATGGCGCCCACCCTTGTCCTATAGCAGCCCTTGTCTGCTTGTCGGTGATAGATTGACGCCAGCCACGCATCTCTCTCTGTCCTAAGCTTCTCTAGCAACGGCGTGCCGATGCCCGGTCGAAAGGCTTCTGCGTCTGCCAGGAGACGCATCTTATGACTGCTTCTCACTGCTTCATTGGGCCGCCAAGGCTGTCTCTGGGGCCTTCTCGAAGCATGTCTTTGCTTCTGTCGCTGCCGTGTCCCGCGGCCTTGTGGAGCACCTCCGCCGGCTACTGTGCCATATGCTAACGCAGACTGCGGATCAGCAGCCAGCCAAATGACATCTTATAGTCAAGTAGCTTGTGTGCGTATGTCCGGTCCGTGGCCTAGTGCGGCCATGTGTCGGCCCTTTCTCTCCATAGTGTTTGGAAGCCTTATAGGAGCAAATTTCTTCCTAGCAGATTTTCGAGTGTTTTCTCACTTTACCTAATTATCACAACCATTCATGATGAAACAGTGCGTGTTTGTCTGTCTTTCGTTTCTCCATATTCCTTAGTCGATAGTCGCGCCATTATAACAACGGTTCCCCACGTTTCTCGAGTCCACCCGCTAGGGTGTTCTCAGTCGACACTGTCCGAATTTCAAATACCCCACATTCCTCGCAGTTGTGGTCGGTGACACCATGGCTAAGATCTTGGGAATTACTGCCTTCAGCTCTGGAGTTCTCCTGAAGGAGTGGTGGGAGTGGACTCTCGTGGCAATCATCGGTGCAAGTGGGCTGATAGGTGTCATCGCATTCCTTTGGGGATTCTTCCACACAATCCGCAAGCTACTTAGAGTAAGAACTGCGCTATAGCCAATGACATCCTTTTTCCTGGCTCACATCATTCTGTATAGACCGATGTGGACAACACTACCTTGCCGCGTTCTGTGCAAGAGCGAATCCATTTGCTCTCAAGAAGTGCAACTCCAATTCGAACAAAGCAAGCTCTCCCCTCCAAACCCGCATCTTTTGGCGTATACCTTGGTCAGTTGAATACACCTGTGACGGAAGAAGAGGTAGCAATATTGTCCAAATGGGATGCTGTGATACTCGACCATACCGAACCCGGGGTGCTGGAAGCTGTCAGTGACGAAACCATCGCTCTCGGCCCGCACATAATCGCGAGACTGGATTTGCTTCAAATCCTTAGTTTTGTTGCCGCGAACAATGAAGTCCACCTTCTTCGCGCAGTGTACCTCGTTTCAAAGACTATAAAGCAGTCTCTCAGACGCCCGGACCAGCGCAGGTATTTTACCGGCGTTGTCGTAGCTGGTTGGAGGGAACAAGCCTCAACATCTCTGTTGATTGGGCTTGCCAAACTTTGTTCCGCACATGGACTAGACGTCTTTCTCGAAATAGGGCCTCCCAACTTTCTGGATCAAGTTGGAAAGCTCGACTTGAAATTGTTCGCCGGCGTTGTAGTTAGGAATGGTACTATACTTCAAAACGGAGAACGTCGGGATTTCTTCGCCATGGACAAGATGAAGAGCACGACCAAGGCATTCGTCTCGCAATCTTGCCTGAGACCATTTACTGTCATGATATGGGACACGGTGGATGACGACGCTGAATTGTCCCACGCTGTGGCACGGAGGGCCCACATGTGGTGCAATTATCATGGCGCTATACCGTATCTCGCCCGCCAAACAGCAATTATAGACATATCGCAAGTTCGCACTTGTGAAGAGCCCCTTGCCGCTTTTCAATGGCTAAAAGATCGACGAGTCATGAGTATCCATGAGAAGTTTCGGACAACTAGGATTGTAAGCTTTGACATATTCGTTCCTTCCCATACGTACACTAACTTTCCGTCAACCAGCTTTCTCATGAGTTTTCCAGCATTTTTGATGACTATCTCCCGTTACAAGATATCTTTCCCCTCCTTGGACGCACTATTGCTGGTCTAGATAGCTCTGAATCTGAGTCCGATTCGGAAGACAACTCTAGTGCATCCACTCTGACGGTCCAGTATCCGGAGATTGACGAGAACGGTGCTCTTTTGACCTCAATTCCACATTCACCCCTTTTACCGGGTTTTGAATGGAGTGCAAGCATGGAAAAGCAAGCGGCAAATCCCCTCTCGTGTTCCTTTGCTGGAAGGGTTTACGGTCCCCTAGGTTGTTTTCCACTTGGCTTTGATGCCTCTCAGACTGGATTTGACCATGTGTTGAGCTCACAGCAGCGATTGCGCAACCTCGGCCTCCTCAACAAGCTCCCCGCAAAACAGTTGCATGAAGGGGCTACGGCATTAAGCAGCTACGGCATTGCAGGAAGTCGGTTCATCAATATTGTAACGTCCTCGAGAGAGGCGATAATGAACCTAGCAAACGCTCTCTCTCGGACAAACGATGATTCCGATGACCCATACCAAGTCCAAGTGTATATTGGGCTTGACTCTGGATTTCATACTTCTGCTGGAGAACAATTCTGGGCCGTGTATGAAATTGATCCGAGGACATCCGCGCTCATATTCTACGTTTCAAAAAACGTGCAAGATATCCCAGCCGTCCTACTTCACGCCTATCTTAGCAAGTCAAATTTCTCCAGATACCAATGCTTCCTTGTTGAACATGGTTTCAGCGAATTTCAAGCCAAATCAGATTCTCTGGAGTGGTTGTCCCCACGCTTAGAACAGGACCTTGGTCTACTTTCTTCTTCTGATCTCCTGTTATACTTACAACATTTGCAATATTCGGAATGGGACGAAGGCTGTTCATTACTATCTGCAATTCGCTCGCACTGCGAAGAGCTTCTAATCGATGTCCCAACATATCGTCAACTGAAAAAGCTCAGCAACATGGATTATCTAAGCGGCGCCATCAATGACGAACAGCTGGTGAATGCTAGGATAAAATGGTACCGTCTCTGCCGCCTCCCAAGTCTCGAACGGCATGATGCATTAGAGCTCTTTCGTCATGTTGATTACAATTTTCGGAGATTGCTATGGTACCGAGACTACCAGAAATTGGATAGTATTACCACCGCATTGGAGAGGTTGGCAGGCAGAAGTAGTATTGATTCTGCGTCTGACTTTGTCTTGTTCTGTGTATTTTGTGCGGCCAGGAAAGCAGGGTTCGAAGAAGTATACATCGAAGTCTCTGACCGAAACCCTCTTTTCAATCAATATTCAGACCAAAGTGCAGCATTTGCTGAGCTCTTTGCGCTGGGTTCCCGATGCGAAGCTTACTTTGATATTACTCCGAGCGATATTGGAGTGCTGCTTTCCAAGAAGCATCGGCACTACTACAACCAGACTGAGCATCAACCACCGATGTGGATATTCAACGCCCCGTCCTTTGCATCTGCGTACGCTGCTGCACAGACTGATATTGCCCCCGATCAGAAACCATCTATAATGCCGGGTTATCGTCGGTTCACTTTCCTCAGTGTTTTTGCCATCCCAGCGCTAGTCGGTAAGATTTGACTCTTATGGTTATCATGTGGCGTAACTTACAGTCCCAGATATCATGCTTCTAACAACAACTGGCCATGGTCTGTATCTGAGTGCTTTCATGTCCTATGAGCAGCGTGAGTTTGCGACGTTGGCTTTAATGACTTCGTTGCTACTCTCCGGCGCTATCGGAACATGGATCTCTATCGGCGGCACATATTACCTCATCTCCATGGCATTCTCGGCTGCCAATATGTTCGTTCTCACCCGCTTGATAGGTGGTCTTGCCTTTACAGCCGCTGCCAGCCTGATAGGATTCATCGTGATTGCATCTGTCCGTGGGGTGGAAGCAGGTGCTGTCTTTTTCTTTTACCTGTTCGGTTTGACATCGTATCTCTCTGTTTTAGCGGTTTTGTCAACGTACCAAGTCCCAGGATCCAGCTTTCTCAATGGTAGGCGGATTATTATTCTCGTCATCCCAACACTCGCCATCTCGCCCATCCTAACGCTTTGGATCGAGGGATATGACATCATCATCTACCTTTGTGTTATCTATTTCTTTGTCGCGTTGCTGGTATTGGGAGCTAGATACGTGGGCACACAGTGGGTTACTTGGTTTCACGACATTAAAACGCTCAACGATGCGGATGTTAAGGATTGGTATATCCGAACAAAGTTAACACGCGAGCCATCATTTAGCACTGCTAGTAAGTTAAGTCTTCCAAGAATTAAGTCAGCTATTTATTTATTCGAATAGATAATCACCTAAACAAGGGGGTGAGAGTATCGATTGCTGCATCATCCTCTCTCGCTCCGTCCACCGGGTCTCTTGGCGAGTCTGACTTATTTTATGGCCTCAGCGAACCCGCTATCCTTGCGCTTTGTCGAAAGGAGCTCTACGATGCTGTTATGAAGGAGAAGCATCGCCGGTTTTGGAGGAAGCCCACTGAAGATGCCCTAATTAAACAGTTAGCAAATTGTTGGGACTCAACCCTCTTTCTGCTCGACTGGTACTGCCGGCTCACGGACACCAAGCGTCCAATTCCCTACAGTTCCACTTGGAACCTAGAGACACAAGTAGCCTTAGAAAGCATGCAGCAGTCGCAAAAGGGCATTCGACTTCACAATTCCTTTATTCACTGGCGAAACGCCGGTGATGAGGTGGGTTGTGGAATTCTCTATTTTCTCACTGCCCTGATGGACCGCTGGCTCGACTTGGCTCATGGCGGACACCTCGTTGGACTTTCCAATGCGCTCGACAAGACGTTTCGTGTCTCAGTCGGGTTTGGATTAGCATACTATCTGGTTGGAGCTGTCCTTCTGGATTACAAAGCCCAACATCTTCACACATTGTCAGAACAATCGTCTCCTATCTCCATCGAGTCCATCCCTCAGATTCGAAGAGCAAAGACCAATGACCAAAAATTCCGGCGCCATCTTTATTGGAACACACTGTGTCGTTTTATTGGTGTCCATGTCTGGGCCTTATCTCTCAGTGCTGCTTTGGTTTGGATTTTCAATGGGTCACCATACGCAATGATCATGTTCCTCGCCTATGTTGGAGCGTATAGCGGCCTCCTTCTCTATCAGTACAACAAGATATTCTCGGGTCCCCATGCTCTCTTGCCCCTCCTTATAGCAGTGTTGACCGGTTTTATCCTGGGCAGCATACTAAGAAAAGTTTACCCAAAGTTTGAATACAACAACGTGATTGCTCTTGCTGCATCGACATGGGCTGCAGCTTTATTATCTTTCCGGACAGCCAAGTTGGGTCTACCAGAGGCATTCGATATAAGACAGTGGATTTCTGAGGTTCTTTCAAAATATAAACGCCACAAGAAGCCATTCAGCTCTAACGATTCTGTGAATATAAGAGACCTTCCGTCGCAATACAGAATACATTGGTCTACCTCCGAAAATTTCCACGCATACACCGGCGGAGGCATTGACCAAGAGTGGAGCCAAAGTGAGCTCCAAGCTTCCGTCGACAAGCTGCGCGCGGGACCAAAAGAGAATCGGTTTCGAGTCCTTCCTTTTGGACATCCTGGGGACCAGATCACTGCTCTTTTGCTATCCTGCACTCATGACTCGCTCTCCAGATTGGCCCTACAAGCGTTTCCGGCGATGCCATATCTCGTCCAAAGAATCGTTTTAGCGTGGCAGAATGGCTTGATTAAAGTCTTCATCGCTCCGTTGCACACAGTCATGGAAGCAAATACCGACCTTAGAGCGATATCGCACTACTACGACGGCCACTTAACTCTTTACGTTGCTTCTGACTCTAAAGGCTCCGCCTCCGCTCAGTTGAATATCAGCAGCAACTGCCGCGCCATTGCTGAGACATTGATGCATGCCTGTTCTGAGACCATGTTTGGCATGCCCCATCACCAGGCTGAGGTTACGGAATCAATACTAATATGTCGACCCGTAGGCGATGATCCATACGCAGTCTCAGAGTGCAGCAAACGCTCAATGCCTTCAGGCAAACAAGATCTGCAGAGCGCTGAATTTGAAATTATGTGTCGCAAGGATCTTCTGCGCAGTCTCTGTTTAGGATACAACGCAGATACGCAGTGGGACGCGCTCCCCTTGGAAATTCGGCGATTATTCCTCAGACGCTGTCTTGGTGCCCATGGTCCCTACACTAACACGGAAATGTCGTGGATCTATGCAAACGTGGCTGCAGAAGATGCCTGCACTATACTCTCTCGGGTAGCTCGATATGACCTCGGGGCATATTTGATTGTCAACAAATACAACTACTTTAAGAATCGGGGGGATCATTATATGAATAAAAAGGAATATCGACAGAACACTGCCGATATTCAACAGTCGCATCACCCGGTTCTCAATCGGTCAGCAACTTCGATCTTTAACATTTTCAAGAGTTATACCCGGAAGCCAATAGCCTTCATATATCATACTGTAGGAACATGGGTAAAGTTTTTCGTTCTTGCAACAATGGCGGATCCAGAGTATCAGAGAGAATTGAATTGTGCAATGTCAAAAACACCCCGATTCCTGGCCAAGCCAGCAATATTTGTGCTTACAGGACTCTGGATGTACAGCCGAAAAACTATGTCCTTGAGTCTCCCTTTCTTCCTCTACCACGGCCGAAAAGACATTGCTGCGCTTTCTAATACCGTAAAAGGCAGTCTAGTAGCGCAAGAGAAAGATCGGCTTATTGTTCGCAGCTATGGGGATATGGAGACGGCCTTCGTTCATTCAACCGATTATGGGGGCTTTAAGTTGGTCTTCTATCAAGGCATTCTGAAACAAGAACCAAAATGGGGCCACACGAGGATCACGACGTACGGAAAAGACATGCGAGTAGCCTCGCGAGTGGAGTACAAAAACGGCGAGGTCACAAACGAATTTGTCTATGACTACCCGGCAAAGCGGACTCAGCGTGTGAGCAAAATCACCAAAATTCAAAATACTAAGATCCCTTTGACTCGGCACTGCGTCCGCGGCAATGATGAAGGTACTAAAGTCCAGTACAATTACAAAGGACACATCGAATCCGGCAGCTACATGCAGCATGGCAATCTCGTCCGATTTAAGTATCACTACCGCAAAAACGCCAAGTATGACGATGAGTTGCTTAGGGCAGAGTTTGTGCTTCCCCACATGTCTGCTAATGTTAGCTGGTGTGCTCCTCCGATTCGTCATGCGGAGAAAATGGAACGTTGGATTCCGACCCCCCGAGTCCATGAAGCCACCTTCGTGCAAGGTGCAGATGTTTATGAATGTTCATGGCTTTACGACCACAAATTTCATCCAACCATTACTACAAAACTCAATGGGGAATCTGTCGACACACCTGATATGATACGCCACGATTGGTTAGGCGTACTGAAGAAGCCTACCCGATGCACTTTTACAGACGAAAACCCTTTGCTGGCATTCAAATCCCCAACTTCGAGCTTCATGAGTCGATTATTCCGCACCAACATCAAGAGGCAAGAGATTTCCACCTCCCGGGCGCGGTCACAGCTTTGGAAAGCTTGGAAGAAGCGCCTTGACCTTGATGGCGTAGTCATTCGTTGGGTCGATGAAGAGCTTCTCCGTAATGAAGAGCTTTTAAAGCCGTATTGGCGACGTAGAGATCGCGGTAGCCTCCTTAAAGCTGAAGATTATCTTGCTCTCCACGCGGACGCGGTCATGGCAAGTTCGGATCTTACAAGCGATATAAGCGCGTGGACACCACTTGCAGTTCGGATGAGCGATCTGTTTAGTTTTGGGCAAGGTGGTGATGCGGTCATATACACACGAACCAAAGTCCTCTCACGGGATACTGACCGGTCGCTTCATGTCGTCGCTGTTGATACCGGAACTTGGCCTAACGAGGGTGGTGGTGTATCTGCATGTCGCCGAGATCTAATCAACAATTTGCGAACGATCAAATGGCACATGGTTGTCGAGTCGGCCAATGACTTTGGATTACCGAAACATCAAACAGAGGAGAATGTTGAATCCCTCAAGATAATTCCTTTATGGGGACTGGACTTTCTCCATCCCTGTCATGGAATGTTTACGAACAAGCTGGACAGCGAGGTTGACCATTTGGTTCAAGAAGCTACATTATCAGATATCAAGGTGAACTTCATCCCGACATTAACGGCTCTTGTTCGCGGTGCGCGAGCCATTAATATGACACCAGCCGATGTCAGTCAGGCTACGCGAGCGTTGGTTAATTTAAATACGTACTTTCAGGATTCACGTCACTGGAAGGAGGTGTGGACAAGCGATATTGTCAAAGATACTTGGCGAAAGCTCTGGCTTGCTGACGATATGCCCAACGCTCAGCCACCATCAGAATGGTTCAAGACAGAGCTACCCACCTTGGGACACTTTGATACAGCTTTGGAGCTATGGTTCAGATGTGAGCCGATGTATCATTTTCCAAAGCGGGGCAGAACTAACAGATATAGACCTCTTCATCTTCTCCATCCCGATTCCCGAAAAGATCCCGAACGTCTTTCAGGCCTCTCATCACAGTGTGTCAGCTTCATATGGCATTGTCTGTAAACTAAAGCGCAATTGCACCCTGCAAATCTGGGATCATGCCATCTCCTGGCGCGAGACCAATCTCTATTTGTCCTCTGCTATGTGCACGCTTCCGCCATTCATTAGAAACGCACTCCTTGGGCTTATGAAGCTAACTTCTTGCCTTATTCTGCACCATGCCGATCAGATTCTTCCATGCGCGGGTAAGTGCAACTCATGCCGAGACTTGAAGAATAGTATTGACAATATTCGGAAGATTTTTTCAATCCTGGTTGGGAGGTGGAAATTGGATCCTCGAAGGGCGAACTCACACACCGCAACGTTTTCCGTCGTAAAGTCGACCCCATTGTCAATGGCATTACTGACATGCAAAAATTTGCCCCAGTGACAGAAATCAAAACAAAAACCCCTACAGTGACCATGCTATCTCACGTGTGGTTTGCAAAAGACATAAAGACCGCGTTGCTTGCAGCCGATATCATCTCCAATGAATGGGGGTTTAAAGACTACAAGCTCGATATCTACGGCGCACTGAACAAAGCCCCCGTGTACTCTTCAGAGTGTCAGGAAATCCTCGCATGCAAGGGCCTAGGTCAAAGTGTTACGCTGAGAGGAACAGCGGACCCAGCAATGGTCCTTGCCAATACATGGCTCTTCCTCAACTCTTCCGTCTCGGAAGGTCTACCGCTCGCTCTTGGGGAAGCAGCTTTGACTGGAGCACCTGTTGTTTGCACCGATGTTGGAGCATCACTTCGTGTATTGACGGACCCCGATACTGGAAAACGTTATAGCGAAGTCGTTGCTCCAAATGACGCATACGGACTTGCTAGGGCGCAGATAAACCTACTTGCTATGTTGGACGAATGGGCACAATTTGCGGAAGATGATCCAAATGTTCCTGTGCCAGTTCTACCTCACAAACCCACTCCTGAAGATGTCGAGATCATTACAAAGAGAATGTACGAGAAGTCAGAACAACGCCGCAAACTTGGAATGATGGCTCGTTCAATAGTGCAGAAGTCTTTCGGCGGCGAACGCTATCTTCGCGAACATGAACAAATGCTCTGGGTAGGCAAGGCTTGCTATGAGATGCTGGGTCTCGAGCGTCGCGTTCCACCACCCAAGCACCCAGGTCGCATGCTTTCCCTACGACTACGCAGAGCGCAACAGCAGAAACAACAAACGGATACTGCTTCAAGCAATATCATTGATCCGCAGCTGGAGAAGATGCAACATCCGCGCCCTCCTGTCAAGCATTTCTCTACAACCACTTCATTCTCAAGCATGTATATGGACAAGCCAGGTCCGTCGTCAAACATTTATGGCGAAGATTGGGGTCCCACTACCCCAGGCTCATCCATCCTATACCCGAAATCCGAATTCACTGATGCATCAAGCTACTTTGCGCCTCAACGCCCCCCGCGCGCCTACGCACGGACATTGGCGTCAGGATCTACTACCGGAAATTCTGCTACTGCTGGAGGAAAGAGGCCCGTGCAGTATGGCCTTGGGCACGGCCATGCTGGATTTGGGCATGTTGCTGTCAACGGCAAGGTCGTAGAAGGAACTATAATGGATCCAAGGAGGAGTGTCCTTATGCGACAGGCCATAAAGCCCAATAGTACAAGAAGTAGTGTGAGAACTAGAAGCTATTTGTATGAGATGGAGCTTGCGGAGTATGGAAACGTAGATGGACGATTGTAAGAGGGAGTCGAGATGCAGAGGGTAATGCGTCTTCTAGTAGGATTTGTGGCTTGATTCGTTGTTTCCTTGTAGGATTCGCTGATTGCATTCATGCTCTTCATTCGCTCTACATTACATTGCATATATAAAAGCAAGCATTTCGGCGCTCAAGTGTAAATAGGTTCGTTAAATCATTTGAATATTATCTAATATCATCAAAAGTCGGTAAGAAAGGTAATATCGGCCTCACCCTTCCTAGTCATGCGAGTTGTTTGTGAATAGTATAAAATGCAATGCGGCTAGAGCGACTTCTGTCTCCGACTTGATTTGTGAAGCAGCGACATTGTACATATATTTAGGTATTTTCTGTGGCGTGAAAGCTTAGATCCGAACCTATTATAAAGACTTTGGAGCAGCCATTACTTGAGTCCGATCCGGCGAAGCGTGTTCCTTTGGTAGTGATGACTAGGATAATGAAAAGAGGTGGTGGTGTTAGTGCAAGATCTCCCGATCGCGGCGGCTCGATGCTATTGACTTAGAACCAATGGCATCATCTAGGCAGGAGTCATCACAGCATTTCGCATTCCGTGAGCTTGTAACCATTGTTGAATGCTTGGTGTGTAATGGTGTTTCCAAGAGATGGCCTCATGGTATAGTTTTGAACTCACTTGAAGTTGCCGGCTCACACGACACTGCACCTACCAATGTGAAGAAGTCGTGATGTACTATCTTTTGAATTTGCAGCATACGCGTGAGACTAGAAAATGTAGATATATTTTCGTTTGGGATATCTAGCCTATAGAACAAGGACACATTGCTGACCTTAATCCAGATGATGTATAGGTATGTTCGTCTATGGACTCAGCACTCTTGGAAAACCAGGGCTTTCAGACTATTGAAATTTAACGCAAGGGCATAGGGTGAATAAACTACTTTCTATTTCTTCTGCTTCGCTTCACGTGCATATATCGGTTATGGCCACCCACTCTACCACTGATCGCGCCGCAGCCTTCACGGTTGCTTAGAAGCTTCTCTCCTAGTCACCTCTTCTTTTCTTACTTCAATTATGCTTCATCCCCTCTCAACGCTCTCTCCTCCTCATACATATCCCTTTCATTTCCAACTTCTGCTCGGCGCAGAGCTTCGCTCGGCCAACAACATCTTCCTGCTTCCTACTACTGCAGCAACACGCCTCTTCCACCGGAGCACTGAATTCTTACATTACGTCAGGTATAATTCTGAGAGTGCGCTCGACGCGGGGGAGGAGGGGGGGTGCGCTTTCTGATACCCATAGCCAATTCTACATCTACACTCTTATAGACAAACAAACAAAATGGGTGCCACGTTCCCCTCCAAGGTCAGCATCCTAGCGGCTCACCGAGTCTTCCACCTCTTCGACCTTCCAATCGAGTTGCGAGTCCTCATCTACGAGGAAGTCCTGGTTGTCAGCAAAGTGTTCTTCTTTCCAGAATACTACCGTGACTGCACGGAGGATCGATTCATTGACCACTATCTCTACGCCAAGCCGCAAGTGCAACTTCTCCGCATCTGCAAGGATATGCACAAGCTAGGCGAGCCTATGTATCTCTTTAGAAACTTCTTCGTCCTGCTGCATCAATGGTACCTTTGTTCACCTATCCGCGAGGTACGGTCTGACGACTCGCTTCCAGAGGCACACGATAGGCACATGCTGTTCTCTGCAAAAGGCATGGAATACGTCCAGCACATCAGCACCGCCTTCGCGACCAACAACACTTTGAAATCTCACATTACTAAAGATGTTTGGGACCTTAACCTACCAAGTGTGGCGTTGTCATACCGAGGATGGTTGTCGTGGACTGCCAACCACAACATGCACAGGCGGTCCATCGAAGATACGGTCGAACTTTGGAGCATCCTGACCAAGGCCCTTGACGTCTTGCAGGCCTCCTTGCAAACCCTAGAACTCGACTTCACCAACGCGTTCTGCGCAAATGAGCGCTGCCGCTTGACCATGAGCGATTTCAAGTTCCTAGCTAGCGTCAAGCCGAAGTGTAACGCGGGTGCTGGGGATGCGCAAGGGCGAGAGTAAGGCGTAGGTGGCTGCTGCGAGGAATGATCTTGGACTGCGTAAAATTGAAGATTTGGAGTAGTTCAAGGTCTGGTTTAATCCCGAACATGATCCGTTTGCGGCGTGGAGGGACAAGAGATATATACGTGCATATAAACGAGATGAAGAGCCGATTGAGTATGAGATTATGCCTGAGGCTGAGGCTCGTGCTGAAGTTGAGGAATTGGGTTATACTGGGACCGACACTGAGTGCTGAGTTCTAAACCGCATATTCCGTTTCATACCATTTATACTAACATTTACCAGACCGCTATCTAGCATAGATCTGGGTGAAGATACAATTAGCTTATCACAAAATTGCGGATTATTTGACACCGACCTTGCGATTGGGAGAACGGAATTCTTTGGCTAGCGGTGGTGTCGGCCTTTTCAGAGGGTTTATTGCATAGCGTGGTTAGAAGTTAGGCATAGGATATGAATTAGATAGATCACGGTGAGGTTTGCTCAGACAAATATTCCGCATTTTCAAAAGGGCTCTTCACAAAACCTTTTTTTTTTTTTTTTTTTTTAGCAGAGGGTCTAAATCGGCACTGAGGTACTCTATGCAGACGATGGTTTGAGGATTTTCTTTTTCAAAGAGTTGCAGCATGGACTACCTCACATTACTCATTAGAGAGTAGGTCTCAACGTTTCAAAGGTGTAGCACAGGTCAAGTCGTCAAGAACATGCAAGTAGCACATTCCTCTACAAAAATCTCAGACCTCGCAATATCTAAAGTGCAATACACCTCATACAGAATACGTTATCAAGCCTCACAATCTCAATAGCGGGACGTTCATGTTATTTCTCATTTAATTTAGCGTCCTAGTAGAACAGATAATTCTCACAATAACTCAATCTTTAGATCCAGGCCCTGGATTTCCGTCACCATGTTTGTATTTACACAAGGAAAGCTATGCGTGGGTAACCTAAGCGTGCCAGAGCTTCGACACGGCCTCGGTAATGCCAACATCATTCGTCTCGAAAGAATAGAGAGCGACACCGAGAACGAGGGTGCCGGCGCGGAGCGCCCACATGGAAATAGTATGGATGGTGGGAATGCGCTTCTTCGGGATGTAGTCGATGATGCATGCCCTAGGATATTGTTAGTATTGGAAGTTCTTTGAAGATACGCCGAGATGCGGGGTTCGATGTATTGCTAAGTAGAAGGAAAAGTACGTACTCGAAGCCAATGTGTGAGTGGATGACTAGAAGAGCGCAGAGAATGGAGTCAGTAACGGGGTTCAAAGAGCCTGCAGCGAAGGGGGCCATGGTCAAGGGAATGAGGCCCGCAGAGACGAGTCTACACAATGCCCGTTAGTCAGTTGCTCCTTATTTCTCCGTGTCTTCCAAGTTCACTCCAATAAAAATCCAAATCAAGCCACATTCTTGAGAAGAGTAGACGAACCTCTCGAAACTCCAGTGATAGCTTCCGTGGACAGGTGACGGGTCAGGAACGGGCACGGGCTGGTTCAGCGTTCCTTGGATTTTTTGGGGTAGTGGAGGTAGGATTTGTTGGCGCTGAGTGGCATGGAAGGCAGCAATCCGTGCCGACTTGGGGATCGCAGAGCGCACGAAGGCCGGGCGGAGCTGCTGGGCTAACGGAGATGATCGCTTGATGGACGAGCTTGTGAAGGTCGACAGCATGCGTTGGGAGGCGGTGGGGGTCTGACAGGCCTGTCTGAGAAGGCCCGGACGTACGATTGAGGCCATTGCTACTTGCGGGAGCTTCTGCAATCGGGAGCAGAGAAGATGTGGTTGTAAGAAGACGTGAAGTGGGAGGATTCGGATCATGAGGCTCTACCCTCGGCTGGCCCTCTGATGACCTCTGCTCGCTCGTTATTGGCCGACGCGCAACCGGAATATGCCGACTGCAGATTTGTCGAACCTCACTTCATCCTAGCCAAGCAACACAGCTCCAAATCCCTCATTTGCAACCCCATCACCCGCCCATCCCCCATCTCCTCGCTCACCCGCCGAGCTGTACCAATGGCTTCCCGGCGGCTTGCCCTAAATCTCCAGCAGGCTGTGCGCAGCCGTGCTGCCATCAATGCCGTCAAGGCGCGGAACCAGTCACCTTTGCTGAGAGGCTTTGCTACCCCCGTCTCTCACGGCTCTAGGACCGAGTCTACCACCCTCAGCAATGGCTTCACTGTATGCGCGATGTCCTAGGAGCTCTCAGAATTCCAATTGACCTGTTTGCATAGATTGCTACCGAGCACTCCCCGTGGGCCCAGACCTCGACTGTCGGCGTGTGGATCGATGCCGGAAGCCGTGCAGAGACGGACAAGACCAATGGAACCGCACACTTTCTAGAGCATCTTGCTTTCAAGGTACGAGATAAATGAACTGGCAATGAATAGCGGTGGGGAGCTAATGTTCGGCGATAGGGAACCGAGAAGAGGTCGCAGCAGCAGCTAGAGCTTGAGATCGAGAACATGGGTGGCCATCTCAATGCTTACACTTCGGTATGTCTATCTGGTGGGAAGCGAGCTTCGATGAAGTATCTATTGATAGGATGGAACAGCGCGAGAACACTGTCTACTACGCCAAATCCTTCAACGCCGACGTCCCCGCCACCGTCGATATCCTTGCCGACATCCTGCAACATTCCAAACTTGAGCCTGCTGCCATCGAGCGCGAGCGCGACGTCATTCTCCGCGAGCAAGAGGAGGTTGATAAGCAGCTCGAAGAAGTCGTCTTCGACCACCTTCACGCCACCGCTTTCCAGGGCCAGCCGCTCGGGCGAACAATCCTCGGACCCAAGGAGAACATCGAGACTATCCAGCGCTCCGACTTGGAGAACTACATCAAAACCAACTACACTGCTGACCGCATGGTACTTGTCGGCGCTGGTGGCGTCCCACACCAGCAGCTCGTCGAGCTTGCAGAGAAGTACTTCTCAGGCCTTCCATCCGAGCCCCCGAACTACACCGCTAAGGCCATCGCCGATGCCCAGAAGGAGAAGCCTGATTTCATCGGCTCCGAGGTCAGGGTCCGGGATGACACCATGCCCACCGCCAACATCGCTATTGCTGTTGAGGGTGTGAGCTGGAAGGACGACGACTACTTTACCGCTTTAGTCACACAGGCTATCGTCGGTAACTGGGATCGCACCATGGGCAACTCGCCGTACCTCGGTAGCAAGCTCAGCTCCTTCGTCTCGCAGCACAACATTGCGAACAGCTTCATGAGCTTCTCTACCAGCTACTCTGATACCGGGTGAGCATCAAACAACATTATACGTATAAATAGCATTTACTGATAGTTAATAGTCTCTGGGGTATCTACCTCGTTTCATCAACCCCCACCCGCGTCGACGACCTCGTCCACTTCACCCTCCGCGAATGGTCCCGCCTCTCTATGAACGTCACGTCCGCGGAAACCGAGCGCGCAAAGGCGCAGCTTAAGGCCTCGATCCTACTCTCACTTGATGGCACCACGGCTGTCGCTGAAGACATTGGCCGCCAGATCATCACGACGGGCCGCAGGTTAAGTCCCGAGGAAGTCGAGCGCGTGGTGGGCGCCATCACGGAGAAGGATGTTATGGACTTTGCCAAGCGGAAACTCTGGGATCGCGATATCGCTATCTCGGCAGTTGGCCAGATTGAGGGGCTGCTAGATTATAATAGGGTTCGGGGGGATATGACAAGGATGCTTTCGTAAGTTTTGGAGGGGAAGATGTTAGAGAGTGTGTGTGGAGAAGGAGTGTATAGTTCTGGAGTGAGAAGTAGAGATACTTATTGTATTTTGTGTACACTTAGCTGAATCGAACAGAGACTGAGATACTCTAAGAAGGGACTCTGCTTGGCGCGTTTACTTTTTGTGGATTAAGTGGTGTGCGGTTAGCCTACTTTGCGGCTATGTGAGATAATGGCTGTGTTTTGTGAGACTGGGTGAAGGTTTAGAATGTGTGTGTGATTTGTGTAGAGAAATGATATTTCGTATGGATATTTGGGGGGGTTGGGGGTTGATTGGTGATTCGAGTTGGAAGTAGAAAGGTAGATGTGGTAGTTTGAGTTTCGAGGATTTTTGGGTGGAGGCCGAGACAGGGAAGATCACACGCATATTTTCTTTTTCAGCATATGTTCAAAAGGTTTTTTTTTTTTGGTCTTAAGGGTTGGAGATGTGTGGGATGGATGGATAGGTGCGTCTACTGTGTGGTAACTGTATACTACGTAGTGCAGAAAGTAGCACACCCGTTCCATCCCATTCTCTCTGACTTCCTTCCCATGTATCTAGATTTATGTATTATGAAGCATGTAATCAGTCTCGGCGTACAAAGTAAGACAGATATAATTTGACCCTGTGTTTCTGTGCTATCAGCTTTCGGCTGAATCATAGATCCATGTGTCATACTCCTATGCTTTGGTTTTATGTTGATGGAGGTGAAGGTAGGTGTATATAAGTATGAGCTAGCCCAACCCTCTATAGCCTTTCATGAGTTTACTTAGTAATTAAGGAAGGATGATGGTGGTAATGATACTACTAAGGGTACAGCTAGCACACATAGTACACTCTACGTGACAAACATACGTACCAATACATAAACATCATTCACAATCCTGTTTCTCGGTCTCATACAACCAAAGCATTAAGATACCCTAGGCATACTCAGAAGACTGTCCCGGCGCCCAACCGTGGTTCGATTTATTTCTACTCCACCGCACTTTTTATTGTAAAGGTAGTCAAAATCTATTCGAAATCATGCTGTCCATCACGCACACATAAAACAAATACAATATCTGAAAAATATTTTTCTATACTCTAGCTGCGCTACGCTAAGCTAAGCCGCAACCCAAGAGCCTTGCCCACCTCGTGACAACAACTACCACACCAATACACTCGTCTAGGTATATCCGCTCCATGCCCCCCCCAACATATAGAATCCAAAAAAGGACACAGATCCCAAGCACCACAGTCCGACACAGCATCGCAACCAAGCGCTAAACACCAACAATGTGAGCGTAAGTGTGTGGGTCGGAGGAAATTTTGAGTCCCAAAGCGCTGCATGCCTTGACACCCGTACATGCATTCTAGCTGCCTGCCTGTGTCCCCTCGTCAAAGCGAGTGTATCAACCTGGGAAGCTAACCTTGCATGAATCTCCCAAGAAAAGAAAAACATCCCTGACAAACGGACAAAGGTGCAAACAAATCTTCGCACTGTCTTTGCAAGACGCCAAACGCCAATATCGCCCGACACGTCCGAGCGGCGGAAAGTCTGTTTAAAAAAAAAAAAAAAAAAACATAAAATAAAAAAAAGAAGCGAACTCCCAAGCCCCATGGGTGAATGCTGGGGAACGCGACGGAAGAATTTTCAAGGGGTGGTTGGGCTGAAGAAAACGGGGCCTGGGCACCCACTCACGTCGGTTTCTAATGGTGAATAGAAGTATAAAAGCGGTGTTAGGTTGAAGATAGTAGAGGATGGCGGATGAAAAGATGCGCGTGGTCGAAGAAAATGGGAATAATGTAAACGCCAATAAAACCAACCCATGCCGCTATGCAACGCTCGTAAACGCGAACAGTAAGTTGTTGCGATATTCAGTTTTTGCCTGGTATGAGACGATATATAGTCATGATTGTTTCGTAATGTGGATTAGTTGAGCATGTCGTCTCGATGATACTGTGGTGGTGGGGTGGAAGGCCGACGTCGAACACTCCGCGGCGTTGATGGGCTTCATGGCCAGGTCGCGCGGGCGGTGAGATCCACAATTGCTATTTTATCGTTCGGCCTTTGCCCTTAGCCTTTCCTCCCTTCGCTGCGCCAGCAGAGGTGATCTTGCTCGTCTGCATGAGCTCGCCAATGTATCTTAAGGAGCATTAGATAAGCCTATTAGAAGTAAAAAGAAATCATGGCAGCGACTTACGATTGAAGAAACTTGTTGCCGCCTTCGAGCTTCTCGTGCTCCGACTTGACAATCTCGACGCGGTCTACAATTTCGAGGAGGCTGGCCTGGAGAGCCTTTGCTTGCCTGTAAAAGGCGGTCAGTCTGATCGAGGACGAGGGGCTTATTGCGGGGGATTAGCAATTGGGCACGAGGTTGCGATAGAAAGAAGGTGTCGTATCCCGAGTCACACCATGGTACCGACCGACGTCATTGTCGGGTGGTGGTGCTGTCGACGTCGAGGATGGAGCGACAGAGCCTGGGAGGGCGGTGGGGAGGGGTGCAGCGCAGCGCAGTACTCACTCAATCAGGGCCTGGCGGGCCTCCTGTCCCATCTTCTCGATCTCCTCGCTGCTCCGCCGCGGGCTCATGGTCCTCGCGTCGCCGTCGTCGTACTCCTCCTCCTTGAGCTCGACCTGCGGGCTGTCGCGAGGTATTATAATAGTGCCGCTGGACTTCCTGCTCCCCAGGCGCGGGCGGGCGAGCTTGGCCGGGTCCTGGTGGTTGGACGGGTCGGGGTCGCTGGCGGACGACGATGTCGATGTCGAGCTCATGTCGTCTGCGTAGGAGTGCCGGCGGTCGAGAGGCTCTGGAGTAGCAGGCACAGGGTCGCAGGTGAAGGTCTGCTCCGACATCTCAGAGTCGCAAGAGCAGCGTCTGCGGCTCTAAGAGATGGGTGGGAGTGTGGTGTGCGCGCAGGGCGTGAGATGCTGGGAGCCGGCAAAGCGGCCGTTAGTCGAGGTAGCGGGTGGGCTGCCAAGGAAATTGAGAGTGGGTGGTCTCGTCGACAAGATGAGGTCGTGCCGAGCAAGCAGGGGCTGCCTGACGCCCGCGACGGACCCTGAGCGCGCGCTGGTGAAAATGGTACTGTATTATTGGTATGCTAGGCGGGCCCCCTGGACGGAAGGGATGGGTGGGAATGCGATGCGATGGATGCGGAATCGTCGCGCACGCGGACTGCTGCTCGGGCAGGACGAGTGCCGATTGTGGGAACGGCGCGGAAAGACGAGGACGCGGTTGGGAATAGGACGCCCGCAATGGCTCAGGCCTCGCGAAAGCTAGACGGGATTGCGGGTGCGTAGCGATGCGTACTGTATGTACGTACAGGAGCGGTGCGGCGTGGGGACACGACCCGCCGAATCTGTGCTGTGAACGTGGTGGCGCGCCGCCTGCAGCCAGAAGACGGATAGTCGGGTAGGCGATGGTCAGATTTTGTCCATCACCTGAAGCGTCGTGCAGCCCAGCACCCAGCACCCAGCAGCGGAGAGGCAGCCCGTGTCAGCGCCAGTGCCAGGCCTCACCAAGGCGTCAAGCTTCCGGACGGCCTCCGTCCAAGTTTCTGAGATGACGATCACCGTACCCCGTGCGCCGAAGAGCAAAGAGCAGCACTGCTAGACCACACGCCAGCCAGCACCAGCAGTACTTCTGCCAGAAGACGAGCCAATGCGCGCGCGGTGGTCGTGTTGTTGTTGACAGCGATGAGGTGAAAAATTGTACTTCGACGATGGGCGACCCGCGTTCCGGGGCGAGTGTGTGCGAGTGTATGCAGCGTAGAAAGGAGGTGCCGTGAAGCCGTCCAGCAAGCAGCGACGGCCAACGGTTCTTCAACCCCTCTACTGCGGCGCAACAATTCGCAGCCACCGCCCGACTACACAGTACCTACTGGTAGGACAAGGAGCGACGCCAGACAGCGGGGCTCCTGATGCTCTCCTGCTGCTGCTGTTGCTGCTGCTCCTCCTCCTGGTGCTGGTGCTGGTCATGAAGGCCGAGCGGGCCTATGACGTCTGACGGAGCCGCCAGACCCTGCAGCAGCCGCCGGCCGTAGCCAATCTGCATTGGATTGGGACTAGCCTGCTCCGGACCGGGACTAGCCTACTTCCAGCGCCGCCAAATAGCCGTGTCCCCATCGCCTGCGCCGCCGCATCCTCGTCGCACGACCAGCACACCTGACGGCATTCTTGACATCATTATTTGCCCGCCTCTCTATGGATCTTCCAAGGTTGCAAGGTTGTATGGCTCTCTGCCCGTCGCCCTTTGCCCACCCTAGCCTGCTAAATTCACTGTCGACGACTGACAGGTGGCTCTAAGCCAAGCACACCCACCCCACTTGCTGGCCAACTAACTGCGCCATGAGTCCCCGAGCATGTACCCTCAGGACCCACGCTCCGGTGCCCACCAGTAGTCTATTCAATAACCACTGTAATGATGCGTCCCGTAATGAGGCCCCCCCCCCCTCCTTTTTTTCGAGAAGCTTCAGTAGTTGGTGCAAGCTGTGTAGACCCTGGAACAGCCGTTCGCACCTTGGTTGGGGATGAACTCGCATCGTCTTTCGCCGTTCCAAGACTGCCCTGCCCCTCTCCCTTGGAATCGAACCCCTTCCTTCCTCGGCGCTGATCGTCTTATTATTGTCGCGCGGCACACAGCGCAACATCTTCTTCTGCGAGGGCGCACGTCCAATCAAAGGCAGACATGTCCAATATACCTCGGCAGCATTGCGTTTTATTCCATCTATGAATATCGAGCGCCCGGTCACCTGCTGAGGCGGTGGCCCTCACTATCCAGTGTTCTTTCTTTGGATGAAGAAAGTGCATTCATCTCTGCTATCGAAAATGATGGCCTCTCTTGCAGCCAGCGCGCTAGCTTCCCACTCCTTTGTGGGCAGCCCACAACGGCCTGTGAAACGCATAAAGCCAATAAAACGTGGACCCAGTTTGATCGTCGCCCAAATGAGCGACTTGAGTAACGACTGGTTACCTGCGCCCCTACTAAATCGGCCTTCCGAGTCAAGGACGCTGTCTAATCATCAAGAATTCTCCGCAGCAACTGCGAATCTGCAATAATCTGTTTCACCGGACGACACTGACCCTGAACCACCTAGGATCCTATGTCACAATCAGCAACATACCTTCCCGTTGTATACCTGAGATCCGTTGATCTAGAAAGCAAATGACGTTCGTTTATGCGGCCTAAGCGGCTGTTCTTCGACGGTGTCACTCCGAGAGCAATGTTCCCATCCAACAAGTCACAATCATCTAATGTTAAATGTCCTTCCAAAAGGAGTCAACCCTCTTTGTCGCGCTCTTCGTATAAGACAGCAGTGCTGGAGCAACTGCGGAAGGGAGCAACGTCCGCAATTTCAGCAAGGCGTCTGGGTCACCGCTCTTCTGCTCCGCGACGATCAGTCAGAAGGGAGGAAGACGCCCGGCATACCCAAGAAAAAAACACTCTCACGATAGCTTTGGCCCCCTTAACATGACCTGTTGCATGAGGGGATTGTTGTCCGTCTATAGGGAAAGTCTCACCGTCACACTAGTTCGACTTTGGCCTGATATAACGTCGTCCATTACACAAGGATGCGGCCCGACGATTCTTCCCAGGCCTCCAAGGAGATAGCTAAGCTGTTCTCCTTATGCAATTAAAGATCATGAGAATCTACCACAGCAGACCTGTGTTATCTCTCAAGCTCAACGGAGGATCCGCACAATAGACTTGAGCACTCTCTGGTCCAATCGGTCACCTTATTTTTCCAATAGCGGGGTACATTAAGAGACTCCACATGACAGCTCCACTGTTAGTTTTGTCTATCAAACAATCAAGCAACGAGTTTCTGCACGGTAAGATCCGACTATAGCAAAATCTGGATCTGGGATAACGCGTCTCTTGATCGGCCGTTATCTTCCAACGTTACTTGTCATTATTCTTGTTCTACTTACGAGGTCGCCACCTTCCCTCGCCATCAGCCCAGCCTCCGTAATCACGCCATTGGTATATGCCCGCTGATCATTTGAGATTATCATTACGAATTACAACTACATCCCCAACATCGCCAGATTCCTCACGAAAAGGCCTGCATCTTGTCCACATTGTCCTGCGATATAGGATACATATGCTTATTGCTTTGCAGTGTGCACAGTAAGCAGGTTTCTATCTTTTCTACCATCTTGCATGCAGCCCGATGCCGCTCACGCCGAATACGAATGCAGGGAAAGACCTGAGACCCTTTGTGCTGGTAGCGAGGATTTAGGGTCGCTCTGCTATTCGTACGCTGGTGCTTGCTATTTGGGAGACGGAGGGCTCTGGGGGTTTTGCTCCGGTTGCGCCCGGTAGGCTATAGGCGGACTCGGCTATGTTTGGTTGGGCAGCTTGGCGTCGGGAATTTAGTCTGGTAGGTTTTATTTGGGTTTGCCTAGTTCCAGGGTTTCTAGGGTGGGTGCGAGATAATTAGGTTGGAAATCTGGATATTCTCGTAGGTGGTGCGTGGGAGGAATGAGGTGGGCTAAGTGCTTTAGAGGGAGAGGGGTTTGTGCAGTGGTTTCTATGCGATGATGCGTTGAAAATTTTTTCTAGATGGTATATGAGATGTGTACTGCTTAGATCTTACATTATTCTCACATTATTTTGTTTTTCTCGTTCCATCGGCATTATATCAAAGAAACGATGCCCAACCGCTCAACCCGTCGCAGCAGAACCCGCATCTCACCATAACGACCGCATTATCACATAAATCTCGGCAAACGCACGCCTATGATCGAAATACACAGTTCGTCTAACACGAGTAATGTAGCCCGAAAATAGCAACCAACCTTCCACGTGTCGTCCCCGAAATGAGTTCGGAGCCCCAGTTTTTCCGCTCCACGGCAGCGCGCCCCGATCGTGGCGGCGTGACTAGCGGGTGGCGCTAGTCTTGCAAGTACGCCAGAGCTTGGACCTCGCATCGCGATGACAACAGAGCGACTGCATCATCATAGATGGGTATACTAGTACATACAACACACGCCTTTCGTGGCCTGTAAGTTTTATATTTCCTGACTTACGGGTCGAGTGTGCTGTGGGGAAGGCTCATTTTCCCTTTTTCGAGAAAGAGAAAAGGGTTTGTGCGGTGCAAGCAATGAGGTGGTTGGTGGAGGTTTGTTTGTGGGTGTTGGGGGTGGATGATTTAGTGACATTTGGTTGGCATCGTGAGCTAGATCAAGTGTCGGGCAATGGCCAGAAGGGCTATGAGCGTACGTATATGCCTTGTATCTCAACGATATTTCTTTTGAGTCAGAAGTCAGCTAATTAAGGCGAAGCTACCAGTACAGCGGCTGTTCCTGATTACTTTGATACTACGATCGGGGCTTTCGCTGGTGAGTTGGAGATTTCTGAAAATCGGGGAGTAGAGTGTCTAATGAGATTGAAGGTCCGACGCAGACGGGGGATGCGCCATGGCTCGCGCAGACTAACATGGCGCCGTTTCCGGGGGTGTCATATATCCCGAATGCGCCTCTTGAGACTCAGATTCCGATCTCAGGGAACACGCACAACCGCAACATCTTCCAGCGACTAGCTAACCTAAGTCCCTACTTTCCTAATCCCCGTGGCTTCGGAGTTGATGAGCATCCTGTTCCACCGGGCTCCAATGTATCATGGCTGAACATGGTCCATCGCCATGGTAGCCGCTATCCGGAAGTCAGCGGTGCTGCACCTGAGCGGATCCTTGGTAAGAAGATCATGGATGCCAAGGGCAGATTCAAAGGCCATGGTCCACTTTCGTTCCTGAATGACTGGAAGTTTATGCTCGGTGCTGAGATCCTGGTACCGATTGGGAAGCAAGAGCTTTTCAATTCCGGCACATTGCACTACTACCAGTACGGCCATCTGTTCTCGAACAACGGGAGCAAGATCATTGCGAGAACGACAACGCAGAGACGGATGCTCGAGTCGGCGGAGTACTTTCTAGCAGGCTTCTTTGGGCTGGGCTGGACTCAGAATGCGACGTTGGAGTTGGTGATTGAGAGTAAGGATTTCAATAATACGATGGCGGGTTATAAGCTTTGCAATCATTCTAGCTGGGATATGTCACAGGATGGTATGTTCCTATTCGTACTCGGGGATGAAGGAGCTAACAGGATTAGTGGTTAATAAATGGATTAATATTTATCTAGTAGATGCTCACTCTCGCATCAAGAGCAACATTTCAGGAGACCTAGATTGGACTATCAGCGATACCTGTAAACCCCGCTTTCTGTTCACCCCCTCTCGCCTTTGTACAACACGATTTACTAACAATCATCAGACAACGCACAATCCTTATGCGCCTACGAAACCGTATCTCTCGGCTTCTCGCACTGGTGCAGCCTCTTCACATACGAAGAGTGGGAAGGCTTTGAATACTCCCTCGACATCGGCTTCACCGCTGGCGCAGGCTTCCAATCACCCGTTGGCCGCGCCATCGGCATCGGTCGGTCCCTCCTTCCCCTTCAAACAAATCTCTAACCCCCAAAGGCTACGTTCAAGAAGTGCTCGCCCGCATGCAACACCACGTCATCAGCGACCCCTCCGCGCAAATCAACACCACCCTCGACAACAATACAAACACCTTCCCGGTCAACCAGTCGCTTAACTTCGACTTCAGCCATGATTCGAATATTATATCTATCCTCGTTGCGTTCGGCCTCACGCAGTTCAATAAATTTCTACCACCGACGCATATCCTGCGTGAGCGGGAGTTTGTGCTGAGCTACCTCGAGCCGTTTGCCGGGCGTCTCGACATCGAAATTATACGCGCCCCGGCTCCTATAACGCTCAACCGCTCCCACCTCACAAACACAAATTCAGACCCAGACACTAACTTCTACCTCCCCGGCCCGCCCACATCCTACGTCCACTTCCTCCTCAACCAGCGCACCATACCGCTCGGCCGGAGCCTGGAGGAATGCGGGCAGCGAGACGACGGGTGGTGCGAGTTCGAGACTTTTGTAGAGGTGCAGAGGAGGCAGGTAGAGATCGCGCAATATGAGTATGCGTGTTTCGGGGATTATGAGCACGGGGAGTATGGGTTTGTTGATGATGGGCGGCCGAAGAGGGGGGAGGAGGTTGCTAGGGGATAGGATGAATCGGAATGGTATTAGCTGGGATTTGGGAGGATTGTGCTTTTCTCGTTCAAATATGAAAACGAGATTTTTTTTTTTTTTTTTTTTTGGTTGTATAATACCACCGTCTCTAATCTCGACCTGCCCCATATACGATGATAAATAATTAAATGGGATCTGTAGCGGTTGTGTCGTACAAGCCTTTTTGCACAAAGGGCAAAAGCCGGAAGATTTCTATTTTTTTTTTTTTTTTTTTTTTTTTTTCCAAGGCTGTGTCGGACTACCACAGTGAATATGCTTGCCGTCCTTAGCGGCTTATATCATTTACGAGGCTAAATAGAAAATAAGTAAACCGCATACGTATGGCCTTCACCCAAAATTCATGCCTCCCCCAACCCGCTCTCGCCCTCTTTTTTCTTTACAAAATTTGGTCGCTCAGGCTCGGGTAGATGCACGGTAGGAAGTAGCTTAGCACACGACGGCAGCGGTGAGGAACAGGATCAGATGAGTGGTATTCCTCTCCGACTCTGGGTAAGCGGAAGATACGGTAGGGTTTGGAAGCAACGGAGATATTTCCTGATGAGGGGATTTTTGGATTGGAGAGGTTTGTAGGATGGGGAGGGATGGGTGGCTATGGTGCGTATATCGAAGGAGTTTGGGCTCTAGGAAACGGGGTCATTTTTTGTGTGGTGGTTGTGCTGGGAATTGGACGAGTGAGTGGACGGTATGTATCGGTTAGGAAATTGAAGAGTTGGATTATAAGGGGGGAGATTAGGATCGTAGATATGAAGTAAAATTTTGGCGGGCTGATGTTAAGAAGAGGTGTGGATGGTATGGTCTCAGGGGTTTCTAGGCATTGGTGAGCAGGGTTCTTGGAACGAGGGTTTGTGAGATAATAGTTTAGTAGATTTTTGACGATTTATTTTACAGGGTTACTTTAATTTAAACGTAATTTACGCTTAGATAATTCTTTATTGATTAGAGGTTTGTGCTTTGTACTGGGTAGTTTCCTCAGAGCTAGGTTCTAATTTATTTTACTGTTGAAGACAGAGGGTCCACGATAGGGGGTTTTCTTATGAAGGAAAGCAAAAATGAAATAGAAAAGTTAGGGAACCAAAAAATGCAATAGCGTAAAAAAATAATTAAGATAAAGAGCAAGTTTCGAAAATTTCGCTCCTTAGCGACCCACAGTTCCAAGGTTGACAATAACGAACTATGGCTCAAAATACGGTTCAACTCGCATTATTCCATAGAAATATATATATATATGTATATATTTCAAGTATAATAGTAATTCGAATGGGCAGTGTCCGTGTCTGAATACTTCGAATTACCCCCCTTTTCCCTGCTGGTGCAATTATTCCCATCACCAGAACACCCGCAGCACAGTCTTCTCATCTCACAAAAACTTCGCGTTGACACAGCCTCCTTTAGGGCCTCAACAGTACGGTCTTCTTATCAAATCCTGCTTAGCATTAAATACCACTTGTGCAAATTCTCGAAGTTAATTGACGGTCTAGCTTTCTCAATCAAAAGCCATTAAAAAATCTACTCGGGCAGTAACTCCTACTACATAGACTCCGATAAATTAAATCGTCAGTCCAGCTCTTTTTAATAAAAAGTCATCAAAATCATCTACTTAGCATGGCTTCGAATCTCTTTCTCCTTTAAACCGCGCCGTTTACGGCATCAAAGGTGTTTCCGACGAAAAAGAAGTTGCTGGGGAATTCTGCATCTGTAAAACTCCTCTCGGCGAGAGAGACCACGTGCCCGACCGTGGCTTCGACTTAGAACGTCCCCTTATCGGAACCGTGCCATGCAAAGGCACCCCAATCAAGACGGAGTGCGGCCACAATTTTCATTACGGTTGCCTGCAGCAATAGCTAGATTCCATCGAGCTCCTAATATACCCAATGTGCCGAAGAGACCTCGACTGTAGGCGGGGACACCGAGGGTTTGAGGCAGGGATGACGCGGGTATCCGCAAGGCGATGACGAATATAACTACGACGAAAGCGAAGACGACGATAAGTACCTCTCTGAGATTGTAGACTCATTCGAGTCCGATGCCGTGCTCTTCCGGGACCTCCAGAGAGAAGACTTCCTCGACCCGGCTCCCGGGTCCGAAGTACGCCCACCCGGAGACGTCAGCGTGCAATGCCTCGGCGTCTTTTACGACATCACGCTAAGAATTCCGGTACCAAGGAGCGAGTTTCCGCCCGACGAGATTGTGTCGCAACCGTTTAAAATCGAAAAGTTGGATGGTAGTATGTTGTAGACCACAATCCTCGAATCGATACGAGTGTGGAATATGGCAGCCGGTGAAGAGAAAGAGGAGATACTGGATTATAATCCACATCTCTGGACCTAGTACTAACTTGAGCGCTCCCATGGGGAGATTGAGTATTGGTTTTGTGATGATTATGAGAAGCGTTTCGTACCTGTGATGACTGATGGGTATAGCGGTGCAAGAAAATATAGTGTGACTTTTCACGAGCACGATTAATGGTGGCGCTAATCTCGGGCCCCTAAAATATTGAAATGAGAATAGAACAAAAATGTCATATGAGTATTACCGTTCGTGAATGACGGGTAAATTTGGTAGACCGTTTCAAAGCAGTTGAGGAACTGTCGTGATGGGAGATTTTAGTGGCCATGGACTAAGGTGGTTTACGATATAATTAAACGAATTTCTGAGCATACGATTTTAATATTGTGAGGTGTTTTCTCAAAAATTTTAGATATTCGTTCGTATATGTATGATCTTGACATAGGATATGTGCTTTAATCGAGGACACGTTAGCGGGCAACCGCAACAACAAATCGTAATTCCATGTTTCGCACATCTAATAACCAAAACAGTACAATCGTATACCTTCTGGTATGTGACATGATGCTTCACTGATGAGCCGCGGGTTGACCACTAGGAATGGCGCAAAATGACTCGAATACCTCAAAAGCAGTCTGATCTATCGTAGAATGATAATTTCGCAGTATTCGAGATTTATCTTGGACTTAGTTGAAATATAAATTAGAACGGTCAACACCTCTAACTAGGGGGTCCTTGCTTTCTATTCATTTGTCAGTAGTCCTCCGAGGCATTCGACCACGCGCATCCTATCATGGCATTCCAATATGCGCCTCCCGATTCGACTCCACCGAGACTCCCTGATCGCAGAGTTATCATCTACGGACTCATCGCCGCCGTGAATGCCGACATCGAGGACGACCAAATCTGCCCTATCTGTCAAAGTGCTCTCCAACGCCCATTCACGGAATCGGGGGTCTTTACTTCGCCACAAGATCAAGCTATGAAACTTGTAGCATGCGGACACGTATTCCATGACTCCTGCCTTCAACAATGGGCGAACTTAAAGTACACGTGCCCCTTATGCCGTAGACCGCTGGAGGTAGAGTGCTTTGCATGTTTTCTGGTTAGGCAGCATACAAGGCGGCTTGAACAAATGGTTATGGAAAGTCGTCTCCTAGTTCAGATACGACGGATTCAAGTTGAGGTACTACGAATGCAACTTCGGATACGCGAGCTTGAGCTTGCAGGAGGCATAAGTTTGGTTCAGAGACAACAAGTGGAATTTGCGACACGACTTGCTCGAATCCGAATACTCCGATTTAGAATTGAGCAACAGCGAATTACAAATGAACTCATATAAGACGATGGCGATGACATAGACTAAAAGTACGGAGACGAACGGAAGTGAGAAATTAGGACACACCCTAGAGAAACCGATAATTTATCGAAGTCGACAATTATCGCCTTTGAAAATAGTCTAACTTCTCAGTAATTTAGATAGAGTTATTAACATGCTATACAAAGTTCAACCTTGATGACTTGGATATGAATCTTATGTTGGGAGATAATATTTGCCTTTAGCCATCTCTACGTCTCCCACGACGTGATGGTCATGATTCGTACTTATAGCTCATATACTCATTAGAGTCCATGCTATTTTGAAAAATTCGCTTATATGCTCTGGACACTGGCTACTTCTGCGATCGGCTGTTAATACAATGGAAAACTTGGGCTTGTTTGTAATCATGCTTGGATCAACGAACCAATGCCTTCGGTATATTTACTAGGAACCTTTATTATTATTATTATTATTATTATTATTATTATTATTATGCGGACGTTAGCTGGCGCGCTCTATGGAATCATAGGCTGGAAAGAAAATATCCAGCTTCTCTACGAATAAAATTCCCATATAAAGTTCCCTCGTAGCTGAGGGGTGGGACTTGCCTGTATTACCACCAGGCATCCACGATACCGCCCTTATCATAGTGCTCTTTTCCATCTCAAAGCTATATATGCCCCCCCTTACAATCCCAACTTCTTGAGATACATAACTACACTACTGCACCCATCTACACTGCTCAAGTTTCCCTCAAACCGAAGCTCTTTAGTGACACCACTTCACAATGCCTTCCCCAACCCACCTGCCTAACCACCGCGGCTGGGAGATTTGCATGTATAGCCTAGAACGTGCTTTTTCCTCCTCACCCCACGCTCTCCAATGCGCTATATCCTTGACCAGCGCCCCCTCAAGATCCGGCGACCGCAAATCACCGCCACCAGCCCATGCGGATAAATACACACACATCTTCCGTCTCTCCTGCATACACATCTGGACATCCCTGCAACTCTCACCAACCTGCCCGATATGCCGCTTCATCATCGACTGCGCATATTACACTACGCCCTTCTCTCCCACCGACAAACAAACTCTTCCGAGGCCTTCGACGCTAAGAAGCCGCGCCTGCAGCTAGATGACCGGTTCTACGAGGTTGTTAGCCGGGATCTTTTTTTTTTTTGGGTTGGGGGGGGGGCGGGGGGAAGGGTTTACGTGTTTGTTAGTGTATGGGTATTTTGGAGAGGGGATCGGATGGCTTGGTGATTCTACCGCTATCGGAATCGACGTGTTGCATAATGGTACCGTGGTTGGAGCTGCTTAGCATTACTGGATATACTACTTCAGTATCAGATATGCTCTGGTAATATGCACCTCCTATAACGCTCAAACGACACTTGTTACTGGTAGATGGATTTAGATCCAATTTGTTCGCTAGGAAGCTTAAACTGGACAACTATCCGCCGTCACCTTAACTCCTAACTACCCATCCATATTTAAATATCACAGCCCTCCTCCATCCCCCCTCTCCAACCCCCATCTATAAACCACTATCAAAGCAGGCTAAGCTAGTTATACCCTGTTAATCTGCCATCCTCCTTACAATCTTCCATCGACAACCGTTAACAAACATGAAACACAGCATTCCATCACATCGACCGGACCTATACATAGGACATAGTTAGATATCGAACATCACATACAACATCATGCATTTCCAAATCACGTTCTTCTACATCTTGCGCACGCACAAGATACTCGTAAAATCCCATTCCTACCAAAATCTCCCTCTTAACAATACGAAAAGCCACCCCAACCAACCTAGTCCTCCGGAAACTCCCTCACCCAATTCAAAAAGTCCACCACAAAACATCAAGTACTCCAAATCATGCTATGAATAATAATAATAATAATAATAATAATAATAACCCAGTAAAACACTCTCACTCAATCAGCCAGATGGGTGAAAATTCCAAAATATGAAGCTCCTACTTCCCCAGCCGCTACAATATGCCCGTCACCCATCATCCCGAACCTCACAACTTGTACAACACAACAGCCCTGGAGGGGGGGGTATCCGCAAAAAAGCCCCTCCAGTTACGCATTCAATATCTGTCACCTGTTGCGTGGCCCTACAGCCCCGCCTTTGAAATTTAATCACGAACAAACCCGATTTCTTCAACTACTATGCGACCTCAGCAAAAGCTGCCAAAAATAAGCACATTTCACAAAACTCATTGTTCGGGGAAACATCTCACACTCACCCTGTCCACCGGATCCGACTGATCAGCTGCCAAAAGCGATGGACTATCTGCCGTCGCCCCGCGCTCCGTATACCCTCTCGCCTCCAACTGCGGCCTCCGCGGCGTCCCCTTTGGCGTCGACCCGGGGCTCTCGGGCGATAGATTGATCTCTGGAGTTTGCATATGCTCCATCGAGTGCCTTTGCTCGTGGTCGTACAGTGTGCCGCCCAGCGTCGCGCACCGCAGTATCGTCTGAATGAGCTGATTCTGCCGTAGCGGCTTCGACAAGTAGTCGTCCATTTGCGCCGCAAGGCATTTCTCGCGGTCACCTACCATGGCATGGGCGGTTAGGGCGATGACGGGCGTCGACGGGATCGCGTTTTCTCGCTCCCATTCGCGGATCTTGGCTGTGGCTTCGAAGCCACCCTGTAGCATTACATTAGCCATGCGTTTACTTATAAGCGTTTCAAAAACTTACCATTACAGGCATTTGTACGTCCATGAGGATGACGTCGTACCGCTTCTTCTTTATATGCTCAAAGGCTTCTAGGCCGTTGTTTGCCACTGTCACTGTATGGTGATACTTCTCTAGGATGCGGACGGCGAGCTTCTGGTTCACCGCGTTGTCCTCGGCAAGGAGGATGTTGAACGACTTGGAATGATCCGAGACAAGAGGTGCTGCTCGGCCATCCAAAGCTGGGATCAAAGCGTTGCCCAGATCGATAGGGAGACAAGGGACTGTCATGTAGCTGGAAATGCCATCCTCGAGGGCCGATTTGAGGGTTATGGACACACGAGGTGTGAGCATAACAAGCGGAACGTATTTAAAGCGTTCTGCAATTCTGAGCTCTCTCGCGGTCATAGCGTTATCCACAATGATGCAATCAAACTCCATATCTGCTGTAGGTCTCTTGCTCGCAATTGGAACTTCTTCGGTAGAGTGAATCACGGCGGGCGTGAGGTCGAGAGCCTTGAGGTGTTCTACGACCTGCTCCGAGAAGCCCGTATGGCCTTGATCGATAAAGAGCACGGTATGCCTGCTGTAAGGTGTAAGTTGGGGCTGAATAGCGCTCAGATCCGGGTTTCCAAGTCGAACCCTGCATGTGAAGTAAAATATGCTGCCCTTTCCGTAGTCGGATTCGACCCACATACGTCCTCCCATTAGAGTGACAAGTCGCTTCGAGATGGATAAGCCAAGGCCTGTGCCACCAAACTTCCTTGTGGTCGAGCCATCTGCCTGCTGGAAAGTGTCGAAGATGAGGTTGAGCTTGTCGCCGTGGATGCCAATACCGGTATCTGACACTGCAAATTGGAAGACATATTGGTCCTCCGCACAATCCTGCTCCCGGGCCATTGAAATCCCAACCCGGACTTCTCCATGCTCAGTGAACTTGATGGCATTGCCAACAAGGTTAAGAATAATCTGCCTTAACCTAAACGAGTCGCCCACAACATAATCTGGAACGGAACTATCGACATCATAAGCTAGGTTTAATTTTCGTTCATTAGCTCTTGATGTGAGTGACTTCATAGCATTGAAAATTGTTCCTCGGAGTGAAAACGGTATCTCTTCCATGACCATGCGGTTCGCCTCGATCTTGCTGATATCGAGGATGTCATCAATAATTGTCAGGAGTTGACCGGCTAAGTTGTGTACAATCGTCAGCATCTCTCGTTGAGCATGCGTTAGATCGGTGTCGAGGGTCAGTTGAGTCATTCCGATGATTCCATTCATTGGCGTGCGGATCTCATGAGACATGTTCGCTAAGAATTCGGACTTGGTTTTGTTGGCTAACTCAGCAGCTTCTCTGGCTGCCGTGTTCCTTTGAATACTTTCCCGTAGGCTGGACACCATCTGATTAATCTTCCTCTTCAACTCGTCCATTTCGCCGGATGCCTCAACCGTGATCTGTGTAAATTTACCTTCCATAGCTGCGTTCGTAATATCTCCAAATGCGCGGACCTGAGATGTGAGATTTTGGGCCATAGTGTTGACGTCAGTCGTGATCTCTTTCCAGCGTCCGTCAATATCCTGAACATCGGCTTGACCACCCATCTTCCCATCGACACCCACATCGCGTGCGACCCGCTTGACCGCAAGCGACCAATCATCTAGACGAGTAACCATCTCGTTAATGGTGTCCTTGAGCAGTCGGATCTCGCCTTCAGCGTCCACATGTACCCTTCGGCTCATATCGCCCTTTGCAATGGCCTGGGTGACCTCTGATATACTTCGTACTTGCAATGTGAGATTCTGCGCCATGGTATTGACATTGTCGGTCAAATCTTTCCACTTGCCCTCGACATTGTCTACTTTTGCCTGGCCACCTAGGATACCGTCTGTACCGACCTCACGGGCGACTTTGCTCACTTCTTGCGCAAATGTATTTAATCGGTCCACCATGGTATTGATGGTGATTTTGAGGGACAAAATCTCGCCTTGGACCTCAGCCTTGACCTTCCGGCTAAGATCACCCCTAGCGACGGCTGTTGTAACCTCTGCAATTTCTCGTACTTGGGTAGTAAGGTTCATGGCCATACCGTTGACATTCTCTGTCAAATCTTTCCAGGTACCCTCGACTCCATGGACCGTAGCCTGTCCACCGAGACGGCCCTCGGAACCCACCTCTCGAGCAATCTTTGTGACCTCATGTGCGAACTGCTGGAGTTGATCGACCATGAGGTTGATTGTGTTCTTGAGCTCGAGAATCTCGCCTTTGCACTCGGCTTCAACTTTCCGCGTAAGGTTTCCCTGTGCTACAGCAGTTGTAACCTGAGCGATATCTCGGACCTGAGTAGTAAGGTTTTGGGCCATGGCGTTCACATTCACTGTCAGTTCGTTCCACATGCCTTTTACACCATCTATCTCTGCCTGACCACCGAGCTTGCCTTCTGTACCGACATCCCTAGACACCTTCGTTACTTCGGTAGCAAACGATCTGAGCTGGTCCACCATAGTGTTGATAGTCTGCTGTAGCTGTAGAATCTCGCCCCTGGCTGGTCGTTCGATTTTTCGACTCAGGTCGCCGTGAGCAACAGCCGTCGTCACTACTGCGATTTCTCGCACTTGCTCGGTGAGGTTCTTGGCCATGACATTGACTGCGTGTATATTAGTAAAGGTTTGAAAGGATTTGGCTTGCTAATATATCATACCGCTATCGGTAAGTTCTGCCCAGATCCCATCGACACCGGGTAAGTTAGCCTGGCCACCAAGCCTCCCTTCAGTGCCTACTTCTTTCGCCAGGTACGTTACTTGACTAGCAAATTCCTGCAATTGGTCTACCATTCTATTAATAGTTCGTTTAAACGATGTAATCTCGGGGTCCATTTCTTTCGCATGAATCAAAACTTTCTTGCTCAAGTCTCCCTTGGCAACAGCGGTGACGATGTTTCCGATTTCCCGGAGGGCTTTCTGGAAGGCTAGGTTCGCTTGTTGATGCTTCACCAGCTCTCGCTTGAGAGCGCCAATGTCTTCGATACCATGCTCAAAGGCTTGGTTCTGGTTATTCAGTTGTTTGTTCACTTCGGCACTGAGGTTATCTATGTGTTCGCGCTGGTTCTTGATCTGGTCGGCCTGCTTATTTAGATGATCTCGGAGGTAGCTCAACTGTTCCTCTGTGAGGGCGGCCGCGGGCGAGTCTGGGTCGCCATTGGTCTCCTTCGCAGCTAACCAGTTGCTGACCCATGTCGCTCGTTGTTCCTTTGTGGAAGTGCGACGGCCGTTTGCACCACCGTTGCGGGTAGCGGGGGCCGAGTTGGGACCGTACAAGAAGGGCGGGTTGACGGGCTCGCCAGGGGTAATGGGGAATGTGTGGTTGTCGACGACGTTCGCCTTGGCTTCGAGGTATTGTATGCGTGCCGCAAGGGCAGCCAGCTCTTGTTCGAGGTTCGCCTTCTCTAGGCTGTTAGGGCCTGGTAGGATGAGGGCGTTTGCCTTGGCGCCATTTGCCGCAATTTGGCCGTTGAAGGAGGCATCGAGGGCCGGGTCGTGCTGTTTCGCAAGGTTCGACAGGAAGTCTGATATGGCGACATGCGTCTCGGGGGTGGACATCGCTGCGATGGCGAGTGGTGGCCGGCGTGTCCTAGAAGTGCATTGGGTCGCAGATGAAGGGCGGGCTCAGCCTCGGACTCGAGGGTCAGGATCGAGCAGCCGTAGCACGGGAGAGAGCGACGGCCGGCGAAGAAAAGAACAAATATTGTTGGGGGGGTTGAGGTTGTATTAACAAAAGTGCACTGGTGCCAGCAGGTCCCCGCGGTAGGGAGACGTAGGGGTTGCCCAGCAGACGAAGGTAGGGCAGGGGCGCTATGGCACAATGGCACAATGGCAGCCGATGCTTAGCCGTCGAAGGTCGGCGGCGACAGGAAGCAGCAGCGATGGAGCCGCAGGGGCGGACGCTCCCGGAGAAAGAATGCTACGTACGAAGCTAGAAGAGGGCAGGGCAGGGCAGGGCAGGGCAGCGTAGTGGGAGGAAGCGGAAACGAAAGCGGGCGCGGGCTCTGCTGTGCGGTGCGAGTCTTGCGTCTTGGGGGAGTAGGTCGATCGGCGATAGTAGTGGTAGAGGTATTTGACAGCCAAAGCCCTGCACGTCCAAATAATAAATGACAAGCGAGCAGCAGCAGCCTCTCGCCGTCTCCCTCTCCTCCGCCGCCCTGCATGCCTCCTAGCCCCGTATCTGCCAAGTGCAGGGCTAGCTAGCCTACCGTCCGCCGCCTGTTGCGCGGGCCCAGGGCTCCGCTGGGTTGCGGTGTGCGCTGCTTTGTGGGCGCCGAGCGCTGCCGAACAACGCTAGCACAAAGGGGGTGCTTTTAGGGAGGCTCAGGCTGTCAAAGGCTCAAAGGAGAGAGCAAGGAGAGCGAGTCTGAGAGGCGTTCAACGCTTGCACGCCGCCCGCACCAGCCTGCCGCCGGTGATGTCATGGCGAGGCCCGTGTGCGCCCACCGCCCTGGCCTGCTGCACTTATGTACTACTCCTCCTGCAGCCGCAGCAGCAGCACTCCATGTGCTTCAACTCCTCCTGCTGGCCGCCATCTCTAGTCTCCTTCCTGCCTGCCTGCCTGCCTGCCTGCCTGCTGCCCCTCCCTCTAGCACTACCCTCAATGCCCCATGTGCCCATGCCCGCAGAAGCCGTCGTCCTCGGGCCTCAGGCGGCGGCGGCCCTCTAGCAGCGTGACTGCGCTCGCCTCTCCCGATTGGTCTCCGCTGCGCTGGCCTCGGCATCGCGTAGCCCTCGTAGCGTGGCTCGCGAGCGGGACGAAGGAGCCAGTGGCCAAATAATAACGGCATCGCGGCAAGCCGCAACCACAAACCCCCCCGCCAAAACCCCCTTCCCCTCGTACACTGTACCCTCACCGGTGGCCCCCCTTTTTCGTCCGCCCTGCACTGGCGGGCGGGCGCACGTCGTCCCCAAGCTACACCTATCTTCCCGGACCCTGAGGAAAGTCTTCATCTCCCCCCAGCGGGGCCCTCGATCAACATTGGCGGCGGCGGAGAGTGCTAGGTCTCCGCCGTCGTGTGAAGATGCCATGAAGATCCCTGCCTAATGCGGATGGTGCTCAGCAACATGTCGCCTAGCTGTGTCTGGCTCTGTGTCTGTCTGTAGCTGACTGGCTCAGATTCTGGCAGCCCACTATCCACCGCTCGCTTGTTGCAGCGTCACATTATACCACTGCACCGCTACTGCTGCAGCGCGCCGACAGTACGGGCGCAGCATTGTGTACAACGACCCTGTTTGATCGCTGCGCACGCAAGCGAGCCACAGCGTCTGTTGAATTGTTGGATTATTAGCCACTATTTCAGCGACCTAGCCTATCTAGTCAGATCTCGCGCTTGCTATTTTCGATCAAGGTCCTCCGATGTGGGGCTGTAGTAGTGGCCGCGCGACGGCTCCGCGCTACTGAGAAAAAAGGGTTCAAGCCATGCGGTGGCCGGAATCCCTCTCCCAATCTCCACGCAATCTCAATTGACTTTCCAGCCTAGGACCGTTTCCCTGCAAAAATCCTGCAAGAGGATTGCCTCTGGGCGGGGATGCCCTTGTCGGGGTCACGTGCACTTGCGTTTTCCAGCGTCGCGCCAGTCGGGCAATTGTCACTCCTACCGGATTTTCTTCGCATGTGCAACCAAATTCTCTATGACCGACTCGAACGCCTCTTTGTCCCCTAGTGCACTCTCCATACGTTTTTGCCAGTACTCGAATACTTCCCCTGCACGCTCTTTAAGCTCTTCTAATCGCTTGACGTGCGAGCGCAGCTCCTCGTCCGTAAAATTGCCGAGCGCCGCGTCCGTCGTAGAGCAGAGCATCGTAGTCGAGCTGATATCTAACTGCGGGGGGGCCGGCGGGCCCTTTCGTTTCCGTTCTGATTTGGATGCCGACGAGTCTATTGATGCTGACGATGCATTTTCCCTCTTGACCCGCCCAAGCGCACCGTTCCGCTCGTCTGCAGATGGTCGCGGCGACTTCTCTCCGGGAATATGTATAGAGGGAAGGATTAATTTCTTCTGCTTTGATGCTGGAAGAATCTCATCTAGATCGACCGGTACCCCGAGTGAGACGAGAAATAGCCGCCGTATCCGAGACCGGACCCAGTCTGGAGGCTGTAGCGGTGGCGGGGCAATGAGCTGAGACCATAATGACAAACTACGCTCTGACAAGAATATGGATCTAGTAGCTTCGTACTGCGTCGTAGATATGCTGGGTGTTTCTTTCATAGACGGGTATATTTCATCAATGTAGGGTTGGGTTGCACCGACGACATCTTCCAGCGTTGTGAGCTCCTCGAAATCCAGGACCGGCTGCGCAAGTCCTCCGTCAGTCAAACACGTATCACGGAAACGCATGTCTCAAAGAAGATTCGATCTGGGATTGAATAATGCTGACTTACAGGACCGGGCGAAGGGACAGGAAAGGAAGGCTGATCAGGGGGCTTTTCAAACGTAGTGTCTGTTTGTTCTTCGCCTTGTTGAAATCCATCATCGAAATCCCCAAAATCATCCCCCTCTCCACCCTCTTCGAAATCATCAAAGTCATCGCCAAATTCGCCGTCATCCTCCGTTGCGCCATTGCCGATGGGCTCTATCCGCTCGTTCGACTCGGCAGCATATGAATTCGAATCTTTTGCCTCGTCATCGCCATCGTCATCGGCATCATTGTGAGTTAGGGGAGATCTGTTTACCGAGGCAGTTGGCGACCCTTCTTCCGTCAATGGTACGTAGGGAATAGGAAAGTGAAAATCACCTTACATACCTTCAGTCTTCTTCTTTGGCGGCTCGGGCGCCTTTAAGATGACATCAGGGACAGCGTCAGCAGCACGAAGTTCATGTGCATGCGTTCCAGGGACTTCACCGTAGCTGGGCGTATCCGGATCAACCTTTTCAACTACCGTCTTGGGAATAAGAGAGCCCCCGGGGGTGTATACTCGGTCCTCAGCGCAGACCCTAGACGTGCTGCGGCTTCTCAACCCCTCTGGAACAACTTCTACCTCGTCCGGCACTGCGTCTTGCATTCTCTTGTTGTATGCATCTGTTCCGGGAACTTCACCATAGCTAGGCTGGTCGTCGACTCTCTCTACACGGGTCATGGGGACAGGCGAAGTCGCATTGGATCGGCCTGCCTGTTCAGCATGCACGCTGCGGCCTTCGGAGGCATCAGAGAAGTGCTCGTCGCTTGAGGATGCCTCTATACAGTAGATAGTTAGGCCAGCGCTTTGAGAGAAGAACGTGCAATCGAACCTAGCTCTTTTGCCCCAGGGTCTTCAAGCTCTACACTCTTCCGGGGTGGGGCCAAATCGTCTGTCATAGCGAACACTTGAACAGAATGGATAAGATATCTAGGATAGAACGTGGATCTTCACGAGGTGTTAAGAGGAGTGCTAAGCGAGTTAAGTAAGACAATCGTTGGGAGGCGATGGTGAATATCTACCTAGGTAGCAATAGCCTAGCAGATACAGAAGACCCAGAAGGCTCAACACGTGAACTGCAGACCCTGCCTAGATGCTGTCGTAGAGTTTGAGTAAAGATCATAGGTAGTCGCGGGGGTTGAGATCTGGAAGGAGTGACCGGGCCGGCGAAATATTTCACCGTAGCGCGCATTGGCGTCTAGCTACAGGCGTAGGCAGCTCAGATTTGGAGCTCCAACAACGCGCCGGTGAATGTACGGCTGGAAGTCGCTGTCTGTGCCATTGACTGCACCTCCTTGCCGCATTCGATAAAAGACCTCCTTAGGTTACGTCGCTAATCTATTCCGCGTGCGACAGCACACTATCTGTAAGAAGCCGCGCCAACACCCTTACTTCACCTGCAGACCAAGCCTAGCATTGCGGCGGCGTTCTTCAACACACGGGTATAATGAGTTTCAACTTCTCAGCGGGGGGGAACAGCACCCCAGGCAAGAATCCATTGTTCGGTGCGAGTAGCACGTCCGGATCCACGACACCCTCTTTCCATGGAGTTGCGGCAAACAACACATCTACAGGTTCCAAGACTCCCGGGACGTCCAGCCTTTTCGGCGCCGGAAACGCGGGAGGACCTAGCCCTTTTGGCACCGCCGCTTCTTCTGGTGGTACATCTGGCTCTCCGAGTCTTTTTGGTGGCTCTTCAACGCCTGCTTCAAGCAATCCGGGCGGTGTTTTCGGTGGAGCCACGGCCACTTCGGGAGCTTCGCAGCCAGCATCGACTGGATTCTCGTTTAGAGGCCTCGGTGGTGGGAGTTCAACTCCTGCAAAGCCGTCAGGTTTCGGGGCTGCTGCGCCAGAGTTCCAGTTTGGGACCGCATCAAGTTTAGCTAGTGCGTCTACTTCATCCCTTGTCGAAATGCCTGCTCAAGGGCTTAAACTGACATTCGAGTCGCTAGCATCTACACCAGCCCAACCAAAGACTACAAGTCTCCCTTCGACGACGCCAGCGGGACCGCCACCAGGTGGAAGTCTTTTTGGCAGTCAGGCTAGTCAAGCAGGCGCAGGGGTTCAGCAGCCCTCATCGTCGCTATTTACTTTAGAACCTACTACTTCGTCTACCTCTCGAGGCCCGAATCTATTCACACCAGCAGCGTCGAGCTCGATGCAAGCGAAACCGATTGGCAGCGCCCCGGGCAACAGTACGGTTTTTTCCGGGTTTGGCAATAAGACTCCTCAAGCAGATACCAACAAATTGACTCCGGCTCAGCAACCAACGACTTCAGGCTTGAACCCCTTCAGCAACACTAATCAGCCCGCGAGTTCCGGTCCGCAACCTACACAAGTCGCAACGAACGCGTCCCTGTTTAGCACTAGTAGCACAACGCCTGCATCTTCTACACCTACGAGCAAACCACCAGCATTTGGCCTTGGAGGAACTTCTGCTACCACCCAATCTGCCTCTTCGCAGGCAGCACCGACTTCCGCGGCTTCCGCGAGCCCGTTCAACTTGGGAAATTTTGGTGCTAACATGTCAACTCCTGCATCCACGACGGCACCAGCTAGTAATATGTCCGGGGATACAACTTCAGGCACGGCTGGAAGCTCGGCCGGAAGTGGAAGCGGTTTATTTGGAACTGGATCTGGTTTATTTAACTTGCCCAAACCTGTATCCACAGCCGCAAGTTCTGCACCCGCACCCGCAACATCCACAATAGCTAGCGCAGGAACTGCGCCGACCGCTACACCCGCACCATCGCTTTTCTCAAATTTAGGTACAGGAACATCAGCGACAACAGCGGCGGCTACATCAGGAGCCGCAACAACCGGCACATCCGGTCCATCTTTGTTCTCTACCTCAACCCAGCCATCCACATCTACCGCAGCTACAGACTCGGCTGCTACGAACGCTGCTCCTGCTACTAGTGGAATGGCAATAGGTGATACGTCGAAGGGAATTGCCGGTGGACTCGCTGGGTCAACCGCAGGACCCCCCCCTTCCAGTCTGTCACGTCTGAAGAACAAGACAATGGACGAAATCATTACTCGCTGGGCAGCTGACCTTTCCAAATACCAGAAGGAATTCCAGTCTCACGCGGAGCAGGTTGCTTTGTGGGATCGAGCGCTAGTCGAAAACTCGGACAAAGTGAAAGGACTGTATGCGAAAACGTTCCAGGCAGAACGAGATGCTGCAGAAGTCGAGAGGCAGCTAAGGATAGTTGAGGAGAATCAGCAGGAGCTTGAGTCATATCTTGATCGCTACGAGAAGGAGGTTGAGAATCAGCTAAAGTTGCACGGTGTTGGTGGACAAGGGAGATCAGATGGATTAAGGGGCCCCGATCAGGACCGTGAGAGAACGTATGCTGACCCTATCCTGTTCGTTTGATTTCCACGGAATGACTACTAACTTTAATCAGGTATAAATTGGCCGAAAAGCTCCAAGACAGGCTCAATGAGCTGAACAAAGACCTCACAGAGATGATTGAGGAAATTAACACCACATCTCAGACGCTCAGCAAGACTGGCAAGCCGGATGATCCTGTAAGGACCTCGCCGCTATTGAACTTCACTTTGAAAGGCATATTGCTAATCTCAAACCAGTTGACCAAGGTCGTCCGCGTACTCAATTCGCAGCTATCCCAGCTTCAGCAGATCGAAAATGGTACATCCCAGCTGCAAGCCAAGATCAATTCAGCACAAAAAGAAAGCCAACGCGTTGGCGCAAGTGGATGGAACGGCCTAGGCACGGATCCCACCGAGGACTTTTATCGGAGCTTTAGGGGCGGTAGGACTGATAGGTTTGGTGGCGTCTCATAAGTGATTGTCCTACTAGTGAGCGCAAACTCTTGCCAAGAGCAGTATGATACAGGAATACTATTTTGATGCGTTTATCTGGTAACCTAGAAGCTTCTTGGTGGATTGCACGCGGGTTAGGATATGTAAGATAATTGATGTTGTGACCTTGGGTATGCATATATGGAGTTCACGTCTTGGGGAGCTTTTAGAGCTTCCGGGTATTGATTCGAAAACATACAATTGTGCTTAGGGTTGACAAGAAGAATTGAGATTTGCCGAATAGGTTGTACACAGCAAAGGCTGATTCGCACGCGCAATATCGCGCTCTATCAAAGAAGACGGTGTCCGCCCGCACTCATTTTGTGCCAGTTCCTACCCTTCCTCCTTCATATGGCTCGGGCTCGGTGCGTTTAGTGGGGGTTTTCGCCCTGGCCGCCGGACTCCTTGGTAACCTCATCGCTGTTGTGCGGTCAATTTTTCTTCGGATCAGAGGCGCGGGCGGGCGGAACCAACATGTGCTTCTCCAGCTCCTCGATGTGCTGCTTCTGTTGCTTGAGCTTCTCCTTGATGGCCTTGAGCCTATGCACCTATTAGCGCAATCCTTGTCCACCAATTGGAGAGGGTGAGAAATCCGCGTACTTGGCCATTTCTTCCTGCCTGATGTACATTTCCTCGGCAGCGTGCTCGCGCTTCGTAAACGAATCGCTGCAGATCCATTGATTAGCATGTCCATGTACAACGTGCAGATCAGGCTCAGTATAGCTTACCCGCCGCGCTCGCCGGTCGGCCTAGAGAAGCCTGAACCGGTGTCTCCGCCAGCCATTGCTCGGGGGGTCGATGAAAGGAAGCGGCGCGCCGCTACGGGTCGAATGGTTTTGACAATGGACGATCGGTACATGGTGGGTGGGTTGTGTGTATTGATGGCGGGGTCTCGGGTGAGGGGAGCGAAATCTTATGTGATGGGAGATTTTGTGGTGGAGTGATGAGCTTGGAGGTCGGTAGCAGGTACCTACTTAGGTGAGGGAGCTCCAGCCGGTGCTGGGCATCCGTGCGTCATACATTGTGCACGTGATTGATCAGATCTCGCAATATAGGCATTAGGCCTTAGCTACGCGGTGTGACTTGGGCACGAGATGTGTTTTAAGGACGAGGCGGGGGATTTTTCGTGATAAGGAGAGAGAAGTGGGTTACATGCGAAAGTAGCTCGTTGTGTCATTCAAGTACCGAACAGATGTTCACGGTCTTCGCAACTGAGATGGTGCCGCATAAGGCACTCTAGGATCTAGATGGAGCTGCGGTTTCAGAACATGATGTGTTACTTGGCGGCATGGCTTCCAGAGTGGGCCTCTGTCACGCTATTGTGACAGTGTGCAATGCAGTGGCATTATTGTCAAAGTTATGCCCTCTCATGCAATGTTAAAAGCGAGGGGGGTGTTTACAGTAGCGGCTCTCCTGCGAAAGGAATTATTATAGATATACCCGAAGAGTACAATAGGGACGTGGCATGAGCAGTATACTTTTGTACTTGGCGGAAAAGAGAAACTGCAGAGCGCTGTACGGCTTCAAGGGCTATTTCCGACCTGCAATCCATAGGGGCGGTTACCAGCCTTGACGAGGCTCGCTATCAAGGCATGTCAAATCACTCGATGGCCCATTTGCCGTGTCAGGAGCAGTTGGGGGACGGCTCGAGCGAGGAAGAACTGGAGCGGCGCTGCGGTTCTGGGCTGGGCTGTGAAAGGCGGCAGGCTTGATCGACGGGTCTTGGCGACCGGTCGAGCACTTCAATCGCTCCTCAATCGCTCTTCTACTCTCCATCACCCTGCATTTCAAACTCAAACCTCTTTCTACCGGAGACCAACACAGTTTCTTGCCCACAGTACACCGCAGCGACACCGCCGACCGCCCTATCCAACCTAGCCTCTTTCTTTCGCTCGCAAAGTCCGTAAGTATCGCGTCTCTTTCGTCATCTCCCCTTCGGGGCCCAACCCACCCCAAATTTGCTCCCACCACAGCGCTACTCGCTACTCGCTCCTCGCGAAACCGTCAACACACCCCTTCCCTCACAACGGCCCGCGCTAGGTCAGCCTCGCTGCAGCAAAGTCCGTCGAGACAGCGCCAGTCTTGCCTGTTCGTCTGCAGTTGCGGGACCGCAAGCCACCTCCTGCGTCCTCGCCTCCCGATTCCTGCGATATAGCAGCCTGCGCAAACACGCAATTGCTCGCGTCTGCTGTAGCCTCCCGCTCCAGCTATTGTCAACATTAGAGGCCGAGTCCGCCGATCAACCGCACTTTCCCACAACACCACAAATCGCACCATAAAAGGCGGGGCACAACCGCAAGGGCCGCCCGCAACCACAACAACTGCATCGCCGCAATCGACGCGCTTCTGCCTGCCCCTTCCTCTCGCTAACAGCCAGCTTTGCTAGATTTTCAATTCACAATGGGTCATGAAGATTCTGTCTACCTGGCCAAGTTGGCCGAGCAGGCCGAGCGTTATGAGGGTGAGTACTTTTTCTACACAATGCGACTTGGCACAGCTAATCTCGGTGTACAGAGATGGTTGAGAACATGAAGACTGTCGCCTCCGCAGACGTGGAGCTCTCCGTTGAGGAGCGAAATCTCCTCTCCGTCGCGTACAAGAACGTCATTGGAGCCCGCCGCGCCTCTTGGAGAATCGTTACATCGATTGAGCAGAAGGAGGAGTCCAAGGGCAATGAGGCTCAAGTTACTCTCATCAAGGAGTATCGCCAGAAGATCGAGGCCGAGCTAGCCAAAATCTGCGAGGACATCCTAGAGTGCCTGGATGGTCATCTCATCCCGTCTGCTGAGACTGGCGAGTCCAAGGTCTTCTACCATAAGATGTAAGGCATTCCCAGGTTGCCTGGCGCTAGTTTGAATACGGAGACTGATTGTTTTGTGCTGTTTAGGAAGGGCGACTACCACCGTTATCTTGCCGAGTTCGCCGTTGGGGACAAGCGCAAGACGTCCGCTGACAAGTCGCTCGAGGCTTACAAGGCTGCCACTGAAGTCGCTACCACGAGTTTGGCGCCTACGCACCCAATCCGTCTTGGTCTCGCCTTGAACTTCTCCGTCTTCTACTATGAGATATTGAACTCGCCGGATCAGGCATGCCAGCTCGCTAAGCAAGCTTTCGACGACGCAATTGCTGGTAGGCTTATTATGTAATTGCGGGTTTAATACAGACGCTAACGCGATTCCAGAGCTGGATACCCTTTCTGAGGAGAGCTACAAGGACTCCACCCTCATCATGCAGCTTCTACGTGATAATCTCGTAAGTCTCTACAGTCCACCCCAGCATCGCTTAGGCTCACAACGAATTCAGACTTTGTGGACATCTTCCGAGGCTGAGCCAACCGCGGAATCTGCTGCAGAGCCAGCAAGCACTGAGACCAAGGACGCGCCCGCCGAGGCCGCTCCCGCCGCGACTGAGGAGGCGAAGGCTTAGATGTTTACAACAACAGGGCTTGTTATCTGGAGTGGCAAAAGTGATATGGTGGGGCTTTTCCGAAACCAAGGGAAACGGCAGCATTCTAGGGAAATGGGGGTAGGGTTTGAGAAGCAAGCACGAAGAGTGACGTCATTGTCTTGTTTTGTCCCAAAGCTACTCTCGCATCCATGATGATGGCTATGGATGGTAATTGGTAGGGGGGGTTGTGCTACATGGGTGGGTATGGTATGGTAGTATGCGATGCTTCGATTAGAACACAATTCAAATTCTCAATCCCTTGTCGAATATTTTATTAGGTGTCACGGGTACTGTTCTATAGTGAAATTGATCTGTGGGGTGGTGGGATGGGTGTCAAGTGCGTAAGGTCTAGTATGTGGCAAGGAAATGAGTGTAGGAGTGGGAGTGGGAATTCTGGTGTGTACCTAGGTAGCTACTCTTTCCTTCACGTGGTACGCGTTTTACATGTAGTTCTCTCTTTGCGTGTGCCAGACATGGATGGTAATTACTAAGATTCGGGTTTGGGCGCTGGTGGTGTTGTTCTGAGATGTCTCATCAATGACGTATGGCTCTAGCCCTGTCCGGGCTTGGCTCTGGTTCCTTGTTCTGGCGTCAGCTTTGTTCTGGTTTTTTGGTAGCACCTGTCTTTGTCTATACATCCAAGGGTTCTCGTTCATAGGATTATGTTTAAGGTTTCCGTTGGGGCAACGAGATTGGGAAAGGGGGGTTGTATGATATGTTGAAGGCTCTTTGAAAAGGTGGGTATTGAGGGTATGGTGGTGGGTGGTGCTTGGAGATGCATGTATGTCAGATGATTAGTTGTGTAGGTTTTTCGGATGGGAGTTAGTGATGCTGAGGGGGTGGGCTATGGTTATGGATTGGATGTGAATGAGATTATTGTTGAGGAAAAAAGTTAATGGGGGTTCGATGTGGTTTAGATATTGAGATATATGCAGGATTTCCAAACGCTAGAACTTACGATAGCATCTTCAGGATTAGAGGAAGGTAGATACTAATTCCTGCTCTTCAACAGTCACGCAAGATCTGCACAAGTAAGAGCTTGGGGTCTTGAGATTGGGCTGGATTGACGTAGGTACATGGGAGGCTGGATGATGTGCGCCAAATAAATCTGAATCGGTAATTATCATGTAGAAGCCGACTGGCTCCTATGGCTACGTAGTGACCTATGCCATGCACTCGCAAAGCGGATGCTCCAGTACAAAGCTCGAATATCCGGCACCGGCTTGCATTTTCCGAGAATAATCTTAGAAAGCCAAAAGAAGCAGAAAACACAGAAGGAATCATACCTATGTGTTCTGAACCGAGAGGCTTCCAGATGTATCCACATAGGAACGTGAAGAGCCTCGCGGAGACGATTCAGAGAAGAGTGGGGTGTACTGAAAAAAGGAATCTCAGCCTAGAATAAGCAGCGATATCGTGCCAGTGTGATGGTACCAACCAGCGTTCAGCCGCTCTATAGAGGGGCACATCTCTCAAACCGACCAATCGTCATTAAGGGGAGTTTGTATTAGCAGACCTCACTACCATAAATTCCCATATCCCATGATATACCCTCCTCCCCATGTGTATCGCGAGGATAGCCGACGATACAATCACGTTAGCCCTCCCTCAGATCGATGACACCCAATTTCTGAAGATTCATGTCCCCGATCCAGCCATCTAGAGCACTTTAAATGGGTCGACAGTCACCTAGGGGGCAGAAGGCATTGCTGAAGTCTATCTGAAGATGTTCCAGCTTAAATCCCAGGGCTCCTCGAGTTGATTACGCCTATTTTAGTCTAGACGACTGAAATGTGTCTAATGGATCAGTTCGTATCTCATAGTTTTAGTGAGTCACTCGTAGGTTTGGCAGAATTAGTCTTCTTCTTCCCAACCTCCGTGATCCACATTCTTGAATAGATTGAGACTCTGGTCGATAGAGATACTAACATATTTAATAAAGCGCAATCTGGCGGACGAGAATAAGTAGTGATTATCGTTAAGCCTACTAGGAACATATCAATATTAAGAATACTCTGGGAAAGGTTGGCAAGCACACCGCCTAATCAGTAGTACAGAGAGGTTCTTGGCCAAACCAGACTCCCTCGGCCTCTGCATGAATCTGCTTACAGACTCTCAGAAGCCACAGCTCAGGTTTTCGAAAGCGCTCTTATTCGCAATGCCGAATGCCATTGCAGAGCTCATGGTGGCCAGGTGAGTAAAATACTTTCCCCACCACAGCAATTTCTTCATATATTATGACTCGAATCTCCGCGGGCTGGTCTAGGAAGTAGAAATACTTGGACCCTGATAGCGGATTGAGAAGATCTAAGGTTCTCCGAACAGAGGTTTCACGTCCATCGGCGGCGACTTGAACAGAGAGTGGTGTAGTGAAGACGGCATATCCAGCACCCGTGACTTTTGACAGTGATGTGCCTATGGTGCCTGATCCCTACAACTAGGCACCCGTTCACAAGTGAACAATAGAGTTATTATTGTACTTAGGGAAAGCTTGACCGGGACTCTTTTTAAGGTCCTGGCGGGTTGGAGGTAAAGGCGGATTCGAGAGAAGGCAGGAAGGCACGTAGTAAAATAGGAAAGAGCGGATCACTCACTACTGAGTTATAGGCGCTTAGTAACCGTAAAGCACATAACTCATATAGAGAGAAAAATAGCGTGGAAACATGCGTTGAGAGAGTTAGATAAAGGCGTGGAATTGCAGAGCTACCTTCATATCCAACGAATCGTAGTATCACACAGCATAAATCCACCTCATTACTCAGACTTCCCCAGAACATCCACCCACTCTTTAGGCCTCACCCGCCCGCCATCAAAACCCTCATTCAGCCATTGCTCTCCGTCGTACCCAAACTCAATCAGCTCATCCTCAGCGCCCCACTCCCCGTTCCCGCTTAAGCCCACAGGTACCCTGCTCTTGCCCTGCTTGCCATCCACATACCCTACCGGGAATTGAATACACGGAATGCCAGTAAAGTTGGCCAACCAAACATACTCCATATTCCTAATCTGCGTATTCCCATCGGACATGCCGTACGCAAGCTCCCCGCTTCCAATCGGCCAGCCTGCGTTAGGAGTAGTCGGAGTCACGATGATGAGGCCTGGGTGGGTTTGGAAGAGGTACGCCAGGTGCTGCATCAGCATGTTGCGGAGGCGCTGAGAGAGCAAGAAGTCTCGAGCTGGAGTCTGCGCGGCAACTTTCAGAAGAACTTTGTTGGCGGGACTAAAACCCGTGACGTCGTCATGTGCAGTTGCGCCTTCGGAGAGGATAGTCATCGCGTGGGCAAGCTGGCCTTCGGGAATTAGTGGAAGAGTGATGTCGATGATCTGGTATCCGGATTTGGCAAGATAGTCGAGAGCGTTCTGGCAGAGTTCCTTCACGGGTGGATCTGCACGGTCGAACAATGTTCTAAATATTCCTAGTTTCTTGCTCCGTGGAGTTGATATTGGCTTCGGCAATGCGAATTGTCGAGATGAGAGATGTGAGGGGTCAGGTTGAGCAAGGACCCGATATGATACTTCGAGATCTACCATATTGCTCGCTATTGGGCCTGTGACGGCGGTGCTTATTGCAGGAATACTCAGTGGTGCCTGTGATACACGGCCATGAGAAGGTTTTAAGCCGTAGACGCCGCAGTAGTTGGAAGGGATCCTAATCGAGCCACCTCCATCTGTCCCAACGGCAAACGCAACCAGGCCTTGTGCAACAGCATAGGCTGAGCCTCCTGAAGAACCTCCACAGTAGTATTCCTCATTATACGGATTCAGAGGGGTCCCCCAATGCAAATTATTGTTCGTAGTATCTTGGAATCATCAGCTCAAGACATTTATACAAGCAAAAGCACAGAGTTGGCATGCTCAAGCACCACAGTCTCTAAAGGGTTGCGAATACATACCAAGCCCTAGCTCATGCATACTAGTCTTCCCTATCATCACTCCGCCCTCTTCCTCAATCTTCTTCACGCACCAGGACGTCTCGACCTCCTTGCCCTTGGTATAGTCGTACTTCGTCCCAGCATATCTCTTGTAGCCCTTCACCTCTACGTGATCTTTAACAGCGAAAGGTACGCCATCCAATACTCCTAAGGGCTTCCCTTCCTGGTATCGCCGTGTCGAGGCCTCAGCAGCCTCCCTCATAAGCTCAGGCCTAATGTGCACAAACGCGGTAGAATGCGGCGATCGCTTCTCCAAATCTCGACGGATCAGCGGGAGTAGAACCTCTACAACATCGCTAGGTGTAACCTTCCCGGACTTATATGCATCGTGGAGGTCGGCAATGGTATAGAATCGACCGTTCCATTCGCGCGGCGGAACGCGGAGGTCTGCACCACTCGTGTAGCTCACAATTGCTTCGTCTCCAGGCTTCGGGAGCAGAATTACGGTGGGATCGTATCGTGCCTCAATATCTTCGAGCTCCTTCTTGTCGCGCAACGCATTAAAGCCGGCATTGTTCCACAAGAATGAATGCAAGGGCGATATGGCGGATACGCTACCGTTATTAGTCGTGTCGGGGAAGCTTGTAAGCCTATACAGACATAGAAGACAGATAATGCAGTATCAGCCCTTTGACGACTGGGTTCTTCGGCGATGGGCGTGCTTGATACGGTACGTCGTGAAGAACCGGGGTTGGGTAGTTGATAAACCCTATCGGAAATTTGTCACTCGGCATCTTGCTGACGCGGAAGGAATTGGGTAATCCAAAGCTCGACTTTAACACTAAGAACTATGGGCTGGAGTGAATTGCATTAGAAAGCCGCGTCTGTCGTGTCGCGTCTGCGACCCGCAATCGTCGTGCTTGTCTTTCACAGGGCTATACTACGTATAAATCGGGTTCAATTACAGTTGCCCCGAGCTGACGTAAAAATATTCAGGCCAATAAGGTAAGATATCATTGTCTTATTCCTTAGTTTTGCCCGAATAGGTAAGACATAAGCACCTAAAGTCTTCAAAGGCTTATTAGTTTGTCTTGAGGTTTCTGGAATAATGTATTGCTTTCCATTTTTAGCCATTATACTGGGAATCTGGTTCAAGAAGACTCCAACTCCGTGCTACGCTATGTTCTACACCTATAATGAATTTAGGCAAAAGGTATGTAGTTTCTCCGACATTCCCTTCCTATTGCTCGGTCACCTCGTACGGGTCTAAACACTCAATGGGATGCGGCCCCCCGTAAGCCGAACAGAATTTTCCATGTTGTATGTTTTGACAAAGCCAACATTGCTGCCAAGGGCATTAGTAGGCTACTGTTGCGGCTTCCGTTGAAAGCTCCGCCTACTGGCTCTTCCTGCCAGCGGCGCCAGAGGACCCGGAGACCTGGTCACCCATGCGGTTGTACTCCTTCTGCATGTTCTCAACCTGCTTCTTTAAGTTCTCCATGTCACGGTCCTTCGTAGCGAGCTCCTCCTTGAGGCGGCCGACTTCGCCAGCACCGCCAAGATCTTTGAGTGCAGAACCCTTCTTAGAACCGGATTCACCCTTGAGCGACTTAACCTCTTCTTCGAGACGGAGGACATCGAGAATCATGACATAAGTTCGGTTAAGGATGAGGGAGAGGAAGAGAGTGAAGCCGCAGAGGTACATGTTGCGCTGGGAATAGAATTTGCGGGCCTGGACTTCCATACGCTCAGATCCGCCCATGACAGCGGCACTATAGTTAATTTAGCCTATGTAACGTGACTTGTTGTCATGACCCCTTGCACATACCCTCCACGGCTTTCTGACTTGGAGAAAGCAGACAGCTCGACTTGGACGCGGTAGACACGGTTGACGCTGTCAATGAAGAGAATAAGAATGAAGATGAACGTGATCTGAATATTTCGTTAGTTCCATCCAGTTTCCATCCCCGAACCTCTTCCTTACCTTCATTCCATATTGTAGTTTGGCGACTATAGGACTCTCTGATATGAACGTGAACAGCTTGACCCGCCATGTGAACGGTAGTGGGACGATAAGAGCAAGGAAGACGAGCATCTCCGTCACCAAGAGGAGGAAAACCTGGAGAAGAAACAAAAGTAAGCACGTGCTCAGCATTGTCGTAGTCGCCTAGGTGAAGGTCGGAGGGCTGCCGGCCCACCGACAGCAAGCCGCTCGAAGGACAGCCCATCGATATGATCGTAGAGTAACGCCTTCCCTACACCATCGTCATCGCTGTGGGAAGGAGCAAAGGCTTACTAGACTGTAGTATAGAGTCATGTTTGCTACGTGGCCAAATGCTCTTCCGGGGTCTGATTGTTTACGGTGGGGTTAGGTGGTGTGAAGTTGCGAAAGGACTGAGTTGAGACGCAACTGGAGGTGTGTTTATGGAAAGAAAGGGAGTTCAAAGGAACAGCGAATTCTCTTATGTAGAGTGGTGTAATTGAAGAAGGGGTGATGCAGAACGCGCGGTTGAAGTGGGAAGCTGTCTCTGCCTAGCTCGTGAGGAAATACGTCACATCGCTACCGCTGCAGTGGCGCACAGACCGACCAATGGCTGCCCGCTAGCCGCTTCGGGCGGTTCATGCACAAAACTTCAATCTGTTACAGAGTTACTTATAACAATTGCCTTCGCCCGAACATTCGACTCTTGAGGCAACGAACGGTGGCGTTGCAATGGCTGATGAGACCGTCCAGACGGCCAATCCGGCCCAGCAAATTCTATCTCAGGACTCGACCACAACGAAGGCGGAGAATATTGAACGCAATGGAGAAGTTGATGGAGGTGAGATCGCGCCGCTTAGCCCTAAGAAGCGGACCAGAGCTCACAGCGAAGAAAATCTGCTAGTAGGTGTTAAGCGACAGAAGGGAGTCGCGCAAATCAAAGAAGAGTCAGCAGTTCCTCCAGCCGTGAGCGCCAATCTCTCATGCTCATGCTAACTTCTGAAGATATCTGCTCCATTCTTCTGGAAACAGAATGGAAGGTCCAAGAGGCAGCATCATAGATGATGATGCTGCTGAAGCTGCGGACGAGCGCTATCAGAAGGCTGACTCGAGAGACAACAAGCGCAAAGACTGGAAGAGCAAAAAAGACAAAAAGAACAAGCAGACAGGCCAGAATACGAGTCGTACGTTTGGTAGCTCACGAGATAGACTCCAATTGTGTGGGTCTCGAGCACTCTATCCTGAACTCTCTCCTAAGGACTGCCCATTCGGAGACAAATGCAAGTTCGAACATGACCTTCGCAAGTATTTGAAAGAAGGAAAACGCGAGGATCTAACCACCTGGGGCGGCAAATGCCCTGTGTATGAATCGAGGGGATTCTGCACTTTTGGTTGGAAATGTCGATTTGCTACGAGCCATTCAAAAGAGCGGGAAACAGAGGACGGTCGGAAAGAACTCGTACTGCTTCAGGACCCCGAGATCAACGCAATGGCCGACCAAGAAGCTTCTCCAGAAGATGAAGTTGGCGTTGTCAATGTCGTCTCTAAGGAGGACAAATTTAATCTCTCAAGGCGAAAGACCGGGACACCAAGGTCAGATGCATATATGCAATGGATTAATGTGAACATTGACGCGGAGAGAAGCCATTTCGATAATAGGAAATCAGGAGTGGTTGAAGATGAAGCCGAAGATGTGTCCAAAGCAAAGAAAGAACAGGTAGAGGACTGCCGGGCAAAGTTCACTGAGCCTCCTTTCCGCCCATCCGAGAAACGCCATATATACTATGGTCCCGAGACACCCATTCTCGCCCCACTCACTACCCAAGGCAACCTTCCATTCCGTCGCCTGTGTGTCGAGCTTGGAGCTCAGGTTACATGGTCTGAGATGGCCATGGGACTCCCACTCATCCAAGGCGAGAAGAGCGAATGGGCACTAATGAAGGCTCATGAGTCCGAGATTAGAGCCCCAAGATTTGAACAAAAGAACACAGTCATCCAGGGTTACGACAATGCCCGAGATCTAAAGTTCGGAGCCCAAGTTGCTGCTAACAAGCCATGGTTGGCAACCAAGACCGTAGAGGTTCTCACCGCGCTTTGCCCGAACCTACGTGCCATCGACCTTAACTGCGGCTGTCCGATCAATCTCGTCTGCGAAAAAGGCTCTGGATCTGCCCTGCTGGACAGCCATGGCAGATTAGAGAACATCTTGCGCGGTATGAACTACGTCTCCAACGAGACCCCAATCACTGTCAAGATCCGTATGGGTACAAAGGATGGTGAGCCAACCGCACAGAAGCTAATAAAGCGGTTGGTCCTCGGCGGCTATGAAGCGGTCGAATCCGGCAAGGGCACATCCGGTGTTGCAGCAATCACTCTGCATGGCCGAAGCAAGCAGCAACGCTATACCAAGAGCGCAGATTGGTCTTACATTGCTGATTGCAAGGCTCTCATCAATAGGCTCAGGCGTGATAGATCTGAAGTTAGCGACACCATCTACGAAGTAGACCCCCGAGATCAGGCAAACGAAGGCCATGTCTATTTCATTGGCAATGGTGACTGCTACTCCCACGTGGATTACTACGATCATCTCGAAAGTGCCAAAGTCGATTCGGTAATGGTCGCTCGCGGCGCTCTTATCAAACCTTGGATCTTTGAGGAAATTGAGAAAGGCCAATACCTTGATAAATCCTCCACCGAACGTCTCAGCTACATTGAGAAATTCACGAAATACGGTCTTCAGACCTGGGGCGCGGACGAGATGGGTATCGGAACTACTCGTCGATTTTTGCTAGAGTGGCTCAGCTTTACGCATCGCTATGTACCGCTTGGGTTATTGGAGTATTTGCCCCCGCATATTCAAGATAGGCCTCCAAAGTTCAAGGGTAGGGATGAATTGGAGACATTGATGGCTAGCGACAATTATAAGGATTGGATTAAGATCAGGTAAGAATTAACCGCTCTTTGGACTAATAATATGAAATCCCTAATATAGACATAGTGAGATGTTCCTCGGCCCGGCTCATCCGAACTTCAAGTTTGAGCCGAAACACAAGTCAAACAGCTATGAGATCGAAGCAGAGGGGTGATTACCATACCGAATAGGTCTTGACCATGGGATGAGCTCTACGACGAGGACACGATGAGATACTGAGCATCTCGATGAATGTGGAATCATATAAAAGAATCCACGGCGATATACGCGATGCGTACTGAGTAAAATACTTGATTTGGAGTCTCCAAGTGATGCCCGCCTGCCTCCAAGCTCAATTTCAGCCTGTTTAGAAGTGGTGCAGCGCCCTCGCCAATACCATGCTCTAACCTCATCTTTCTACCCTATCACAACTATCTACACTCGGGTAAGCTCAGCCTATTTTCTCTCGCTCTGCAGAGACGTTTGCAAGGCTTGAGACTGAGCCAATATCAAGGCGTCCTCCCGCATATGTAAAGCTTCCCCTACCCTTCATTCTACTTAGCAAGGCTGGAAACACAAAATCATTCTCCTCGATCGTGCGTCCACAACCAATTAATGTCTTCGCCCTGAAAATCTCCATAGAGGCCCTACACCAGCTATTTTCATTCGTCCATCTCCTTCGCGGTAATATCCTTGCTGTAAGAGTTGATCTGAACACGTTAACGGACCGTTGGAGTCAAACATGCGACAAACGATGCAGGACCCAAAGTTACTGAAATCTAGTGAAATACTGAGTGCTACCTGTGGTACACAACTAGATACCTGGTGGCTTTTTCTCGCTAGCTTCTTGGTGTCCTGATGGGTGGGAAGTCGCAGCTACGCACACGGAAATAATAGATGGGAAATTAGATGCGGAGTTTGTCCCAGGTGAAATCGTGGTGCAATATTGTCCTCGGTACGCCCTAAATTCTTGTAAAGTGTTACTAAGAATGCATTGTGTGGATTTATTAGTCTTTCATCATTTGAATTACTGAGTAGAATATCCAAGAACTGGGGAATGACCTACTACCTCTCGCACTCGATCTCATCTGCAAGAGCTAAATGCACCCCCTCCACAACCCTCAACCTCAACGTAACATACGATATCCAAGTACACAGGTCTACCAACCCATCATTTATTCCCAGCACATTAATGGACACCTGTCAAGAAAACTTCATCATAACAGCCGGTGTTCTATAACTATGATAAAGCCACCGCGCCGACTCTCTCACCAGTATCATAACTTCTATCACCCCCGACGGCCAATCCAGAGGCAGGATTTGTGTAGTAGTCCGACGCTACAAGGAGCGGTGCGATAACGGGAGCTGTTATCTCAGTGGCCATTCTGATAGTTGCGGTAGTAATATTTCTCTTCTGGAGGCGATGGCGGATAAGATGAAAGACTACACAATCTGCTCATTCGCAAAGCTATAAGCAAGGAAAACGAGCGCCGCAAACTTGCAATTGAGTCAACTTTTACAGAAGACAACAGGAAGGAACTTTCATCGGTGGTTATGGCGGTTGCGGACAAGAGACTGGAGCCCGGCACGCATAATAGGGCGGTTATGCGGTTGTTGGAGGGCCTGTGATGGAGACTATTTGTCTACTCGTTGAGACAGTGCTGAAGAAGTTCCTGTGCGGGAGGTAGAGGAGATATCGGCGGCGCAGAGAATGTGTTAAGATTTATTGTAGTGTGATAGTGTGAATAAGTGGGATTTGAGAATACTCCTGAAATACATGTTGTTTTACCGCGGTTTTGTGTCCTTTGGGGACCTGAGCTATTGCGAATTTTTTTATTCCCGGGAGAAAAAGGAAGTATTGGCGGTAGATACGAATAGAAAATCGTTTATTCTTATTATATGGTGGTTCTGCTATAATTTGATGAGATCCCTATATATGGCTCTGGATAACTACATTCATATAATTGAGTGAGGAATACGCATAGGAGAGATAGGAGACATGAACGATAAGCTTCATACTTTTAATATTCATGCTAAGGGTTTGTTAGCTAATCAAATATAGGGTGAGCTAGCCATTGGCTAGCCATGAGAACCGTAGTGAGTTACATGTCAACGTCTCTTTGAATCTTGAAAAATCCCAAGTAGATGACTGATGCCTTTATCTAACCTCATAAGATCCTATTTGAGCTCCCTTGTAATACCATTTCGGAAGGACATTCTTCAAAGTTGATTTCCTTTATACCTTCTCTATCGCATTCTCTTCTCCCTTGGAATTTCCCCTATTAACCGCCTGATTAACGAAACTAGTGACGTGTCTATCAACATCTATGGACAAGAAAGCAACAATCAAAGCTAATCCACCGAATGATAGACTGTTGAGATCGTGCTCGGCAACTGCGCATAAACCCGCTACTGAGCTACATAAAAAGAGCGGCCTTGATAGCACTGTTTAGTCCCGGAACTGAGTTTAGTGCATCAGTGGTAGTTTTTGCGGTGGCAGAGAAGGGTGCAGGAAAACTTGTCTCTGGAAGACCGACGTTTGCTACCGCGGGGGTGACTTCACGAAGCATGAAGGTAGGCACTTTGTTGGCGTGGATTACGATGTAGATGCTTGCTACAAGAGCAAGAGTTGGAAAATTTGGGAGAGCTTAGTCAATGGGGTGTTGTGAACTGGTAATTGTCCTGTTCATAGCGCGACTAGACGGAAGAATGCCTGCCCCGAACCGATGTTTTGGGAGGAATGACAAGACTAGCGACTACCATAGCGATGACTTCTATCTCGCCAACAAAGAAACCGATCATAATAGTGATCTACTCCCCGTAAGAGTTGTTCTGTGACTGCTCAGTAATCTGCTGGGCGCTTGCCGCAATAGCCTGACTTTGCTTACGCTCATTGCTCAAAGACATGTCTCTGTAGAAGATGCACAAGCCATCCATAGATGCGATTATTTGGATCTTTGCCTGGCCTCCTCCCTTTAGGAACGGTCTAAGCTTACCCGCATAAAGTATGAAATCTCTATAACCGACCCGTTTGAGTTGTTGACAGTGGATTACTCCACGTTGGAGTTGATGAAAGTCTGGTGGATGATAGCAAAATACAAAAGCACCACTGAGAATGCACATGATAGCGTTCAACTAGAAGCACCACCTAATCAGTATTAGTTTAATTTTTATATCTTAGAGCATGCAAGACACGTATCTCCACCCTAAAGCCTTATAGTCAACCAACGGTCGCGCGAGAACGGGACCTAGACCCAATGCTAAAAAAAAACCGAGACGGTGATGAGATACTGAGGCACTCGTTCGGGATAATTTCATCAATTAAAGAAGATAAAGCGCCTGTGCGCATCTAGCCAGGTCAACGAAGACGCTAAATCCGATGCCTTAGTTAACATCGCCGTCGCAGCAATGATGCCGCCAATCACTCCAAATAATTTGCCTCCGACGAGGAACCACTGGCGACTGACCACATCACTGATAACTCCCATGAGGAGTAGCCCGATGCCTTTTATAAGGGTATTGATAAGGCAAACAAGGTAGATGTTCGTTTCGGGTCCAATATCGATGTTGATCACGCTCAATATGGTGGCCTAGAATACAGTCAGTCAAACTCCGTAGCAGTCTTCCGTCTTCCTGGCATAGTATATGGAATAAAAAGATTCCTTGCAAGCAGGGAAATAGCTAAAACAGAGCCGAGAAAACTATATGAAGTCCAATATCCCTTTAGTACATCGGTGTCGTGTTCGTTAGCTTCAACGACGACATGTGTAGAAGAATCCTCGTGCTGTCGACGTGCTCAACATGCTATGAGCAACCAAATTATTCGTCTTCCATTGCTGTAATTTTATTGTAAGCAGCCGAGTAAGATTTTATAAGCATTTAGGTGTTTATAAACAATTTAAAAGAGCTGTGGTTGCGGAAGAGGGGAAGAATATTGCTGAGGCGCCAGAAAATAAGAATACTTGCTTGCTTTAGAATCATGGGTTGCTAAAAACCGGGGAGACGGTTGAGGCGGCGGCATTTCAGTTCATATCGTTGGAGAAGTGCTGTCATGCGTAGTTGTTGGCCGAGGCTGCTGGGTTTGGATCGGGGATAGAGGTCCAATTGGGATCGAGGATGGGATACTGAATTTACATGTAGAAGTGTCAGGACGCTAGGCATGGGATGATTTAGTGCTCAGCCGACGTTCGATTCGATGATTGAGCAGATTGGAAATGTAAGCGTATAAGCGACATTATGGACTGGAGTAGAAGGTTACCCTTTTGCTCTATGTTACAGGAGATGTTCATCTCTAAATAAGGAAATATTATCTGGTGGACCTGAGAGTCTATATGTATGGCATGATAAACTTTCTAAGAGAAATAATTAGCACCTAGTTAGTTATCTAAGTAATGCAAAGCGCAAGGAAATGGTTTAGGAATCAGACTATGTTTAACTGGATACTTGGGAAGATCAGAGATATGTATCTTCAAGAACAATATCTTGATCGAGTGGATTATAATAGTGCGGATGGGGAGATAATAATAAATATCCGATATGCATCCAGTCTGAGTCCGCAAAAGGTTATCATAATAGCAAATACATATCTTTGCTCTTTGGGATCTTCATAGTTAATTATATACACATATTAAGACTAGTTCTTTTCAGTATCCAATGTACTACTACCCTCAATACCAACAGACCTCTTACCTAGTGGCTTCGGCAGGCCCGTTTACAAATCTCCCAAGGAACCCATAGTGTCCGTCCGATCCCCCAACTCGTAATTTGGCCCATTAGTCGTTCTTGTCAATTCAGTGCTCACTACACTAGCCCAACGGGACATACTGGCGATAGCAACATGATTTCCCGCCTCTACGAACTTACTAATCCACACTCTATACTTCCGCCCCAGCTTGCCTTCTTTTGCAAACTTCCCCAACGCCTTCTTTCATTTGGAATTCTCCTCTGTAGAAGCGACGACTTCACTTAGCGTTTCCTCAATCTTCTCAACCGTCTTCTTCAACTTCTTGCCAGTATCATCTTGGGCCATAAGCTCCAGTTTTTCTACTTCCGTCAATATTTTTTAAGAGGCCTTTGTTAGTAATATTATTATCATCAATATGTCCTTCTTGCCATTAATATTCTGTCTGAAGAACACTAGATTATTGGGACCCCTCGCCGAACCAAGTGAGTGAAATAAAGCCGCGACCCAATCACTCACTCTTTTATTGTTCGTGTTGGTAGGCGTGAATAAAATCCTGTCTATATCTTCACAATGTATCCTTTTTATCAACTAGTACACGGTGAGAAATTCAGAATCCAATTCCCCTCATAAATGTGCTCAGCTGCGAAATCAAATGGTTCGCTCGCAAAATTGGTGGGATATTCCTCTGGCTGATCCATTGTGGTCGTCATATCGTGCGCAATGCAACATGTAGCCAAATTCACTTGGTAGAACTCAGAAATTGTGTAGACTATGGGCTACTTTGCTATATCGCTGTATGTGGGATACGACGCCATCTTGAGACCGTGCTCGAAATCGCCACATACATATGTGCACTTCCAACTGCTGAGGAACTTTTTGAGGAAGCGTGGTTTGGTGTCTCGTGTGATATTGTCTGCGGCATCGCTGAAGGCGTCTTCGAATTCTACGGTGAAGTGTTCACGGGCTTAGGTAACATCTCTTTGCTGTTTTTGCATTTCTTGCATCCAGATACGAGGCGGCTTTTTGCGGAAGAACTAGAAGATAAAGAGGTGCTAATTGATGTGGCGGTGAAGAGAAATGATGGTGGGCTAGATATAGGAGGTAATACTGTAGTGCTAGATGTGGATGCTGGGAACTTATCGGTATCTAAGGGCTACGATGAGGATTTGCTTCTGGATAATGTGAAACCTGATGATACCCTAGAGGATTTGGACTAATCTACAGAAAAACCGGTGCTCGATGATTTAGATGATCTATGATCGATGAGCGTGCTTGTAGTAGTAGTAGCAGGGGACTTTGTAGTATTGCTTGTATCTCTCGCCGATGTCTCCTAAGGAGACGTGGTACTTGAGGACTTGGAGGTGTCATCTGTAGCTGAATATGGTGTATTACTCTTCGGAATCTTAGTAGGCGTTAGTTTCTTAGAAGATGTAGGTTTCTTGCTGGTACTGGACTTAGATTTCTTGGGTTTCTCGCTGGTTTTGGTTTTTGGTTTTGGTTTATTAGATTGTCCTGCCGCGACCTAACAGCACTAATTCCAATCTATTCTACTTATCTTATTACTTAGTTTCTATAAGATATACCTAATATAACTATATGTAGGTTATATTAAGCCTTATTATCTAGCTAATTATCTCCCTAGAACGCTCTGGGGCCGTGCGGGATAGCTATCCTCCTCTTGGAGGATATATAGTATTCTGCACACAAGAATCAATGATGTTGATTGTTCGTACTTTTTGGTTGTTGTAGCGCAGTGGTGTAGAGCTACGTTTCTGACAATGGGCGAGGGTGATTTCAATCTATAGTCTGTAGCCAGGCGCTGCAGAAGAAGCCTCTGAAGATAAAATAGTTACCATACTAGTACCTATTTTTAAAGTAGAACAGGCTCTTGAGTTAGTTATTCGGTATCAGGAACACTAGGGGAAAGCAACCACTGGTAATATTGTAAGGTTATATGTATGGCACGATCCCTATTATATTTTAGCCTGATATCATGTGATACCAAGAACAGACAGTATAAATAGCCTTGATCCTCTGTAGATATTAATCAACACAGTTCTCCTCCTCATCTGCCCTGATACTTTACAAATATCAAGGCTTTATGGTACCTGCGCAAGCAGGTCAAGGTTCAGATATCAGAATGGGCTCTGCAGGACGATCTCGATAGTTGGTTTATGTAGTTAATTGGTACAAGATCTCACAATATAACGATAGTATTCCCATTCCTCCATTATATAGCGCCATCGAGGTTGTCTGTAATCATTAGGGAGAGATGGGTAGACGCTCGGACCACATCGCTTATGGATACCCGCATTGATACACGTGCATTCGAGTTGACGTGACCTCCCCTCCCCCATGTCTGTGCTTTCCTCTTTGCAACTTCGTGCACACTCACACCCTACCACTTAGCTTGCTTTCCTCTGCTAACACGCTTCGCGCAGGCCGCAGGCCTGATTGAACCCTTCAAGATGGCGCGCACTATGTCACCAGAAGAATATCTGGAGCTTGGCAAAATCCATTACAACCAGAAGCAGTACGAGCGCGCTGTGGAGGCCTTCACCAACGGCATTGAAGCTGCCACTATTCCGTCGATTGGTCTCTATGATCACCGTGCTGCGAGCTATGCGAAGCTCAATGACTTGAAGTCCGCCGTGAAGGATGGTCGGGAAATGATTAAGTTGGACAAAATGAATGTTAAGGTACGGAAACGTCGGCCCTATTGGTAAACATTATTAGTTAACGAGCGGCATAGGGCTACCTCCGAACTGGCAGCGTTCTTGAAAAAATGAACAAGCTGGAAACTGCTATTGGTATCTATAGGTATGGCATGAAACATGTTTCTATGGAAAACAAGAGCTTCAAGGTATGCCTAGGATCCCATATTTGGTTCTACGCACAGAGCTAACTCTTGCCAGCTACTCCGGCGATTACATGATGAATTCACCCGGAAACTCTCCCCTGCTAAAGCAGTTGATCCATTTACCGTATTCCCGCCAGAACTCATTGAGATGGTTATCAGCTACTTCACTTTTAAGGATATAGTTAATTGTCACCGTGTCTGCAAAGACTGGAGGACTTATCTTATTAACAATAGTAAACTCTGGATTGACCTCGACCTATCTGGAGCTCGAAAGGATGTGAGTCGTATCTTTGTTCGCAATGCCCTGTATCGCTCAAAGTACCACATCGAACGCGCCACCATTCATCGTTTCAAGCATTTCGACGTCCTTCTCTCCTTGGCCACAGCATGCAGAGATGTTCTTACCCAGCTCGAGTTTATTTCGGGCCCTGTAAACGTCGACCGCATTGTTGAGGTTGTCCAGTGCGCGCAAAATTTGAAGGAATTGATCTACCGAGACAACATTAGTCTTGACGCGGTCGCACATATCATGCACCGCGGCAAATCCCTTGAACGCGTCGAATTTACCTCGATTGCTGCATCTCGATCTGATGCAGTCTGGAAAGGGAAGTTTCCTAAACTGGACACCTTGGTTCTTAACGGCCCCACGAACGGCGCGCCTAGGGCCCTCAATACCACGTCCTTGACAATGCAGACACCTGCGCTTCGAGTCCTCACTTTGACGAACTGGTCTGGGGGTGGTAATTTCAGCGAACCACTCGATTTTTCTAGACTCTCTCTCGAAAAGTTGACATTGACCAAGTACAACTTCCAAGTATTTCCGGCTCTCCCACCTACTCTAACACATTTGATTCTTGAGCCTGCATATGGTCTCTATGTTCCGGCAGGACAGAATGACAACTCCTCGCCATGGACTAGGCTATGTTGGCGCAACATCCTAAATTCTCATCTTCCAGCACTCAGACATCTAAGCCTGTCAAACTTCGTTGCTCTATCACCTTCATTTTTCTCCCTACTCCTCGAGACGCGTACTAATGACAATAAAGACCCAGAGGTCCTTGATTGCTATACACTAAGCACAATGACAACTCTGCATCATCTTTCAATCCGGAATAGCACATTTTCTGCAGATCGTCACCACGGTCCGTTCAGTACTGAAGGAATTCTAGGTCCCTTACGCATTCTGTCACCCTCCCTACAGTGTCTCACTTATGCGAGCATGATGTGCTCCGACGACGACGTGGAAGAGCTTGTTCATCCTTTGCTCAATCTCGAGGCTATCGATTTGTCCAACACGAATATCACCGGTGCTGGGGTGAAAATGCTCGCGGATGGATTACCGAAGCTCGCACAATTGAACGTCGATGGCTGTAGTCGCATCTCTAGCCGTGATGCAATCGATTACGCAGAGAAGAAAGGAATCCGGGTTAGCTGGAGGATGAAGCAAACCGGGGGTGGCGGAAGAAAAGTGAGGTATGGCTGATGTCCTGGAGGCGCTTTCGAGGACTAGCTATCTGGGAATTCGAAAACCAGGCCATGACTTAGGATATCGAGTTGGCATTTTCTGGGTACCGAGCTAAGGCTAGAGTTATTCTGGATACTAGGTTGAAGCTGGCATTTGTTCTGGGAACCGAACTGGCATAATTTTTCAAACTGTAAACCCTATTACACACCCTATAAATATTACTTGTGCTTGGATTCCTGCGCTGCAGTAACCCTTGACAGCTAGACAGTCATCCAAAGAACTCTCTAAACCAAACTATCGATACAAAATCTGCACCTCTCCCGCTCCCCTAATCTTGCTTTCAACGCTCCGCTCACTAAGTCCGAGCTCCGTACAAATTTCATCAAAGCAGTGCATCCCATCCAGAAACCTCACCAGCGGCAACGCCTCCCTCTCACTCACTAGACTCTCCAATCGACTCTCCTGCTGCACCAATATATCTGGTAAATGCGACTGCGTGGACGCTAGCGAGGGATTGTGATTCGGCGCCTTGGCAACCGAAGGATTGTGATCGCCGCGGATCGTCGAAGCATTAGAATCCCTCTGCACGTTCTGCTGCTGGAGGAACTTGGACGTGGATGTAGCGATATGAATGCCTGATGTCGAAATCGCATACTTGTGGACGCGGTACAGAAACCCCTTGATGATGCCAAATGTAATGAAGCGCCGGACATCGATGCCGTCAAGCAGTTTCAAGTTATCGAGGACCCAGCTCTTAAGCGTGAGGCCCTGGCGCAGGGATGTGTAGAGTGTGATTAGGGTTTCTGGGGAGAGCTGGGGGGAAGGTGAGGAGGAAGGCCGTTTGGCGCTGGGCGGGTCGATGAATTCGGAGGCTGGGAGCGTCGATATGTCACTCCGCTCACTGACATCCGAAGATTGGGATAAGCGGTCCTCGCGCCGCTCGGTTTCGCTGCTTATTTTCAGGATCCCGCTTCCAATGCGTATACGCGATGTGAGGACGTAGCGTGCACATTCCTCCTGGACGTTCGTGTCTGTTATAAAGCCGCCGATTTCTGCGGTGGGCGCGTAGATGGCGCCAAAGCTGAAGATGTCGAGAAGGACGACGCAGTTGTAGTAGACGAGGTGTTGGATTGCTTTGCGGGTGAGGGAGTGGTCGGTGTCAGCGAGTTGGGAGATGTGCGAGACGGAGTTGATGCCGTTTATGAAGGGTATTATGCGGGTTAGGGTTAGGTCGGAGGATATTGGGGCGGTTAGGCTGGTGAGGGAAATGGTGAGGAGGGGGACATGGTAGAGTTGGATTGGGGTGGGAGGAGGATGGGTTGGGAAGAGCTTGAGGTTGATTGTGTTGGAGTCGTCTGGAAATAAGATATCAGCATCCACCTTAGTATAGCGGAAAGAGTTCAGGACAACGAGAACCTCGACAAAGGTCAATGAGGTGAAGCGGAGAGAAGGTACTAACCAATGGGTATCATGCACTCAGCATAATTATTTAAATCTTCCAACACCATCTCACAAAGTGCATACACTTTACTCCCTCCTGCCGTACAACCATTCCCACCATCCAACACATTATCATCCTCCCAAATCCCCACCTCCTCCCTACTCAAGAAACCCGCCTGTTCCTCCAACGCCCTCAATAACCGCCCTAACTTCCTGACCACCTCCCCATATGCTACCCAGTCAACAACCCCCTCCTCCACTACCAACGCAAAGTTAAAAATAAACTCATTGCGACTGTATTTCCCTTCTCGTATGCAGACTGGGTATCCAATGACGCGGTAATGGTTCGTGCAGAATGTGAGGAGGCGGTCGCAGAATTGTTGAGTGGGAATAAGATACGTGGTTATAGAGTCAAATGAAAGGAGTGGCTGGGAAAGCGCGGATGGTGAGGATGAGGGTGTTATGGAGCCTTCGGGGGCTTGGTGGAGGACACGGGGGCCTTTGATCCGGGTATTAGCTTGGGGGAATATTTCAAATTGCGGAAGGCGGTCATGCCTTTCTCATGGTGGAAGCGCGTAAAGAATATTGCTTTAATTGCGCGCGTAGGCATTGGAATATTGGAATTAGAGCGACTTTGGGAGCTACATGTTGTTGGAGGTTGGAGGTCATGAGGGTCTTTGGTGGGGAATTGTTTGGGAGGTCGTAGAGGTCCGTGCGAAAGCTTCACTCTCTGTGGAAAACTATGACTTTTCCGGTACTTGCCCGATCAGGTAGGTTGGAGTTAGGCTAGCCCCTGGACAAATGCTAAGGTCTGGATTGAAAATCTTGGCGTAGGGGATGGAAAATGTAGCTCCATACATAGTTATAAGTTGACACAGACAACAATTGCGGCCTTGCCCACTACCAATGGGGACTAGCGTTAAATTGTTCAATGGCATGTTTCGTACGCCTTATAATTGCATTTGCATGATCGCATGAAGGGTTCAGTCAATCCCTTATTACAGAAACCCTTAAGAGGCCGACATTTCTTGAAGAAAGAAAGGAGCCGGGATATCCACAAAGCCATCTTCAATTCATTCGCCCACTCCTAAATGGTCCAAACCGTCACGGTCCATCTCATCTTGTCTCAGTGCCAAGAGACAGGTCGACAAATACGCACTCAAAGAAAAGAACATAAGCACACCCATAGAGGATCGGGAGAGATAGGTTCCTTATGAGCCGTTACTCAGTAGCCAATCAATCGCCGCCTGTACATTTCCACCACTCCTCCTTAGCGCCTGCACATTCCTGTCAAATTCATAGAACCCCATCTCATTCAATTGCCGTAATTGCGTCTCGTACACTTCTTCTGGTGGTCTGTTGTCTGCTGGGGGTGGAGTACCCAACCCTCCGAAACCTCCTGGACCGAACAGAGTAGCAAAGGGGTTTGGGGGTGGGCTATTTGTGCCTGTCGTCCCTGAGGGATTAGAATTCTGAGGAGCGCCGAATCCGCCAAAGGGCCCTTGGCCTCCATTCATGACATTCATCATTTGCATTGCGTTGCGCATAGCTTCAGGGTTTTGCATGAGCTGGCGCGTCATTTCTGCGAGGGGGCTGTTTTGTTGTTGACTATCGGCTCCGGTCGGCGGGGGACCAAATAGATTGGCAAAGGGGTTTGGTGGAGGTGATGATGAGTTTTGGTTCTGTGTTTGCGTTCCCTCTGGATTTGGTGTTGACTCTGAATTTGACGTTGTGCCGGTTGTAGCGGTGTTGTTCTGATTCTGCTGAGGTGGAGCAAAAGGATTTGCGCCTGGTTGGCCGAAAAGTGAAGCAAATGGGTTGGCACCGGCGCCCCCAGCGCCTCCAAAGAGTCCTGCAAACGGATCGATCGATCCTGTAGTATTAGGCTGGTTAGGTGTTGCGGTTGTGCTATCGCCAGTTGTTGTTGAGCCTGCCTGGGGTGTAGTGTCTGTGACGCCCGGTGCAGGGAACCGTGGTCCGCCTCCGCCCATAGCTTGTTGCATTCGTAGTTGCATGCGCATCATCTCGGGATTAAACATCATGCGGCGCATCTCTGGGTCGCGGATCATTTGTGCGAGCATAGGGTTGTTGCGGATCTACGAGAAGTTAACCATGAATCTTCGTTGCAATCGAGGTTGGAACCGACGGTGGGATTCTGCGTCATCATCTCGATGACAGCAGGATTGTTCATGGCCTCATTCATTTGGGAAAGAAACATGGGATTATCCATCATCTGAAGTAGCTGCTCCGGGTCGGGCGGGGGTCCCATCTGAATCCAATTAGAAATGCCTTCCTCGCAGCAACGCGTACTGAATGTGAGCTTACACCTCCGTCTGGCCCAAACATATCTGCTCCAGGTAGTCCATGGAAGCCAGCATATCGTGCGCCCGTCAACCCTGCGAGAGGATTGTTCCCCGTGCCCGTTGCAAGATTCGTGGGGACCTGTGGCGTTGGTGTGCCACTTCCGCTTGCACCGACTGATGCGCCCTGGTTCGCGGGGTTTTGGCGCGCATTGCTGGCAGCACCCTTCACCAAATGTACGGTATGACCATCCTTGATCTTGACGCTAGAGAGGGTGTCTGGATCTTTGAGAACTCGGCCAGAGTAAATTAGGCGCTGGCGCTCGGCAGGTATGTCCGCGAAATCCGACGTGGAGAGCTTGGCTTTGAGGTCGGAAACTGTGCTGTTAGCGGGAACAGTGACTGTGTACTTCTTGTCGTTGGCCTTGACATTAAAGGTGAGTTGGGTTTCTTCGACCGACGTGGCGGCGTCGTCGGCCATGATGTATAATGAAGCAACTGTCGCGAGTCAAGCGACGGTTCTGACGCTGGGGCTGTGAAGGGCGAGCTGTAGTGAAGTTGGAAGAATAAGAGTCGGCCAATACAGGTATAAACGGAGGGGCTATTTGCGACGTAGGGGAGAGGTGTGGGAAGGTTGCAATCTGTTGCGGTTGAGAGACAGGCACGGAAGGTGGCAGAAGGAAACGGCAGCCCGCAGCTAGTCCGCCTCTCTTGCCTACCAAGTAATCATCGTCATTAGGGGCCCCGGTACGTGGCTGTGCAGGAGATGTGGCTGCATCTGCACTGTATGACATAAGGCGGTATCAAGGCTCCAGGTGGGGAAGTGCCGAGGCATCTCTGGAGAGTCGGCTAACGTCCTTGATGGCGCTCAGCAATCATGAATATTATCTTCTACTTTAAGCGCTTTCGTACATCTAATTTCTATTCGTCTGGGCTGTAGATCTCGGAATTTGTAATTCTATATATCTCTCCGTTGTGCCGTTCTGTGTCATTGCGCAAGATGAAGGCTATTCAGATCAACGAATATGTCAAAGTATTTACAGCCTCATGCGCCCAATCCAATGGTCGCTGACTATTCTAGGGCCCTGAAGACCTCAAGATTTCAGATCTACCTACCCCAGCCCCTAAATCCAACGAATACCTAATCGCCATCCACGCCTCCGCAACTAACTTCTTCGACCTCCTCCAAATTCGGGGGAAATACCAACACCAGCCGCCCTTCCCGTGGATCGCGGGCTCCGAATTCTCTGGCGTCGTTCTGAAAACCCCTTCTTCCCTACCTGGCGGCTGGACACCAAAGTACAAAGAGGGTGATAAGGTATTTGGCGCTGGTCAGGGCGGATATGCGACACACATTACGTGCACGGAGGAAAGGCTGAGGCCGATGCCTAGGGGATGGAGTTTCATGGATGCGGCGGGTTTATTTGTTACAGGACCAACAAGCTACGCGGGATTGGTCGTTAGGGCAGGAATAAAGAAGGGTGGGTCGCCAGGCACTTTCTGAGTTGAAGATATTATAAGCACACATGATGCTGATGCACAAGCGCAGGTGACTGGGTTCTTGTCCACGCAGCCGCTGGTGGTGTTGGTCTCGCCGCCGTACAAATCGCTAAAGCGTTTGGTGCTACTGTAGTTGCAACCGCCGGCACTCAACACAAAATGGACGTCGCACGCTCTTTTGGGGCCGACTATACGGTTGACTATCGGCAAAGCAACTGGCCTGAACAGGTTAAGAAGCTGACTCCTAAGGGCCGTGGAGTAGATATTGTGTACGATCCGGTCGGCCTCATTGCCCATTCAATGAAATGCATAGCCTGGAACGGCCGATTGCTCGTCATTGGGTTTGCTGCCGGTGACATTGAGAAAATGGCCACAAACCGAATCTTGTTGAAGAATGTAAGCGTTGTTGGGCTGCACTGGGGTATGTACTCGACAATGGAGCCAGAGATGGTTGACAAAGTTTGGGATGGCTTGTTTGAGCTGATGGAGTCTGGAAAATACAAAGGTACCTGCTTTACGGACCAGGAATACGTTGGTCTAGAAAGTGTACCTGCTGCACTAAAAGCATTGGGCGGAAGGGATAGCTGGGGCAAGGTGGTTGTGAAAATTCCTCAGGATGGGCAGAGTAAGATGTAATTTGAGATGAATAGAACAATTAAATCACCCATCAGACTTAGGGAAGTATTCCTTGCACGGGCCTTTTTTTGCTTGTTTTTTTTTTTTTTTTTTTCATATGCCCATTTACGGGGCTGGATTCCGCATTGATATTTTTAAGAGGTGCTTTGGGAGGCTCGGTGTCTTGGGGGTACAAAAATGCTATAGGACGGGACCCTCCTCATCAGATTATCTCAGAAACTAATCCATAGAGTCGTCTCGCTTAGAATTTTTGGGAGTTGGATCAAAACTATTGCATGGCTGGGATGTTCATAAGACAAGGTCTTTCAGGTCTTCCCGCTGGAACATTGGATTAAAAGAGCCTTGAACTTCATTGTCCTATAGTCCATCAAGATCTATCTTGATCGGGTTACTACTTGGATAATGGGTACACTAGTCATCATACTTAGTTTGTAAGCTGCAATCTTCAGTTAGGAATGTTCGTCTTGCTTGTCTTTGTACAAAATTAGTTGACGGTTGATGTGATTAGCTTCTTGTCCTGTGGATAGTTCTATACGTACAAGATTCTTGCGCATTTCATGAAAATAATTACAATAGAGCGACGGAACGGAATATTTATACATCATGATCTGTAGCAGATCAGGTCGAGTATTCTGTGGTGGCTTAAACTGGCATCGAGACAATGTGGAAGCTCTTTCTCATATCAAGAAACTGCGAGCTGTCCGGCCTTTCGAGGCCTGCATAAAGGGAGTCGTGTAAGAAAGATTTGCGCTGATCAAGGGACTTTTTTTCCAAAAAGGATGTCGAAATTATGTCATAAGCTCCCATAGGTGAAACAATCCCAGCAAATGAGTTGCTGCAATATGCTATAGTAACTAGAATATTGTTTGAGGAAATCTTCTTGTACGAGTAGGAGATAGTATTAGTAGCATCAAAGGATCTAGATCTCGGACAATGTCCGTAAGGCTATAGTACATTTGTCCCTAGCCTGTCGTCAACGATCATGACAAATGGGGTCCAAATTCTTCTGGATGGCTACATGAAGAGGAACACATCTCTTCAAATTCACATATTATTGCGTTGTGCTGAATTTCCACAGATTCTTCCGATCAAAATTATCGTCTTGCAAATGGTTGGAAGAAACTGGTCCTTAGGGGAGCACCGCTTGAATTTCAATTGAAGGTGAATCTGTGAATACGCCCTTGTAGGTAGGTGAATCAAGCACACATCAGTACAATACCTACAGCACCTAAACATGGATAAGGAGAATTGTATTAAAGAAGGCCACAGTATATGTGCACATATTGAAGCTGAGGCTCACCTACTCGTGTCGTTTTGGGTTTCTTTTGGCGTTCGGATTAACATAAAGCCGGATCCGCCCGGCTTGGCACCTCCGATCCTCTTTGTAAACTCAACGAGCTTCGAGCGCAACGGCCGCCTATCTCACTCTTACTTCCTCCTATCGTCTCCCCAACGCCGTTGCGGGGAGGGTTCTTTCGCAAGCCTGAATAGCGCATCAGTGAAGGCACAGCTTTTCTTTAATTTGACAGCTTTTCAACGCTTTGTCGCGCCGCTACGGCCTCCCGAATCCCTTTGCGCCACTTCTTTGACGACTTCTCATAGTCCCGCGTCGAAGCCGCTCCACAAATATGGCTGACTACGAGTATGAAATGGAGGAGGATGACGAGCTCTACGAGGATGCGATTACGAGCGAAGATTGCTGGAAAGTTATCACCTCCTTCTTTGAGACCAAGGGTCTGGTCTCGCAGCAGCTGGATTCTTATGACGAGTTCACGCGGAACACGATCCAGGATATTGTTAGGGAGAATGGGCATGTTATTCTCGAGCAAAACATGCCCTACAATGCAGAGGAGGAGACGAACCCCATTGTCAAGCGACGGTACGAGATTACATTTGGTCGAGTTTACCTAGCCCGACCTACGCACACCGAAGGCGACGCGACGACGCAGCAGTTATATCCTCATGAAGCACGATTACGCAATCTCACTTACTCGGGTGCGATGCTGGCAGATATTGACAACCGGATTATGGTGGCTCGGGAAACGTTCGCTCCTACCGATGGAGATGAGGATATGGAAGGCAACACTAGTGGACCTATGCGAATAGAATGGACCCGTGAAGATGAGGAGCTGAGCGTCCAGCCCGGTGAAGAGGCAAGAGTGTTCATTGGCAAACTACCGGTCATGCTCAGGTCAGAATTGTGCCATCTGCGCAATCAGACCGATGAAGCCCTTTTTGGCCTCAATGAATGCCCATATGACCAGGGTGGATACTTCGTCATCAATGGAAGCGAGAAGGTGTTGATTGCACAGGAGCGAAGCGCGGCAAACATTGTCCAGGTATTCCGGAAGAAACAAGGCCCCATTCCATGGACGGCTGAGATTCGGAGTGCTGTCGAAAAAGGCACCCGACTTATATCTTCATTCAACATTAAATGGGCGGAAAATTCGATGGTTCTAAAGCGAACACCAGGACCCTTCGCCTACGCTATGCTCCCATACATCAAGTCTGATGTCCCTATGGCTGTTGTCTTCCGCGCGCTTGGTGTCGTTTCCGACGAGGATATCTTAAATCATATCGTCTATGACAGAAATGACACTCAAATGCTTGAGTTATTGAAGCCAAGTATTGAAGAGGGTTCTATGATTCAAGATCGCGAAAGCGCCTTAGACTGGATTGCAAAGCGAGGAAATAACACTGGTACAAAGGACAGGCGTCTAAAGTTTGCAAGGGAAATCATGCAAAGAGAGTTCCTACCACATATTTCTCAGAAAGAAGGTCAAGATACAAGGAAGGCTTTCTTCTTTGGATACATGATTCACCGCCTTTTGCAGTGCGTCCTTGGTCGGCGAGATGAGGATGATCGTGATCATTTCGGAAAAAAGCGTCTAGATCTTGCTGGACCTCTTATTGCAAACTTGTTCAGGATTTTGTTCCTTAAAATGACCAAGGATGTTTACAAGTATCTGCAGAAATGCGTGGAGAACAATCAGGACTTCAATGTCCAGATGGCAATCAAAGCGAGCCTTATCACAAATGGTCTTAAATACTCGTTGGCGACGGGAAACTGGGGTGATCAAAAGAAAGCTGCATCTGCCAAGGCTGGCGTTTCACAGGTGCTTAATCGATACACCTACGCTTCGACGCTATCTCATCTTCGCCGAACCAATACCCCAGTTGGCCGTGACGGTAAACTGGCTAAACCGCGGCAGCTACATAATACTCACTGGGGTTTGGTGTGTCCCGCAGAAACACCGGAAGGACAGGCCTGTGGCTTGGTCAAAAATCTCTCATTAATGTGTTACGTTAGTGTTGGTAGCGAGAGCACACCTATTACGGATTTCATGAGCCAGCGGAACATGGAACTGCTCGAAGAGTACGATCCTATGATTAACCCAACAGCTACCAAGGTGTTCGTGAACGGCGTTTGGGTGGGAGTCCACTCCCAGCCATCTCAACTTGTGTCTGTTGTGCAAGAGCTCCGGCGGAATGGAACGTTGTCCTACGAGATGAGTCTGATTCGCGATATTCGAGATCGAGAGTTCAAGATCTTCACGGATGCAGGCCGAGTGATGAGGCCTCTGTTTGTGGTCGAAACGGATTACCGCAAGCCCAATCGTGGAAGCCTAATCCTAAACAAATCTCATATTCAGAAGCTTGAGGAAGATCAACACATTGACACATCTGGCTATAATGATGAGGATACTGCGGCTATGACATTCGGTTGGAAGGGTCTTATTCAGAGCGGTGTGGTAGAATACCTCGATGCCGAGGAGGAGGAAACTGCCATGATTGTCATGAGTCCTGAAGACCTTGAAGAACATCGAGATCTAATGCAGGGTGTTCCTCAAATCGAAGCCGGCCACGACCAGCACAAGCGCATCAAGCCGAAGCCGAACCCCTCAATCAAGACTTACACGCATTGTGAGATTCATCCAAGTATGATTCTTGGCATCTGTGCCAGTATTATTCCTTTTCCCGACCACAACCAGTCTCCGCGTAATACATATCAATCTGCTATGGGTAAACAAGCAATGGGGGTTGCTCTCACAAACTATGCTCTTCGTATGGAGACGATGATGAACGTTCTTTACTATCCACAGAAACCGCTGGCTACAACTCGGTCCATGGAGTACCTGAAATTCCGCGAGCTACCCGCCGGTCAAAATGCTATTGTGGCTATTGCCTGCTATTCAGGATATAATCAAGAAGATTCCGTTATCATGAATCAGAGCAGTATCGATCGAGGCATTTTCCGGAGTCTCTTCTACCGTGCGTATACGGAACAAGAGAAGCGGATTGGTGTCAATGTTCTTGAGCAGTTTGAGAAACCTACGCGCGCAGACACCCTCAGACTGAAAGGCGGCACTTACGACAAGCTTGATGATGATGGCGTTGTTGCGCCTGGCGTCCGGATTTCCGGAGAAGATATTATCATCGGGAAGACGGCTCCTATCCCGGCGGACGCTAAGGAGCTTGGTCAGAAGACGTCTTTGCACACAAAGCGTGACGTCTCAACTCCTCTGCGTAGTACCGAGAACGGCATTGTTGACCAAGTGCTCTTCACGACAAATACTGATGGTCTTCGATTCGTCAAGGTGCGCACACGAACCACCAAAGTGCCACAGATTGGTGATAAGTTTGCATCACGTCACGGCCAGAAAGGTACTATCGGTATCACCTACAGACAGGAAGATATGCCATTCACACGAGAGGGACTCACACCAGATCTCATCATTAACCCGCACGCCATCCCGTCTCGTATGACTATTGCCCACTTGGTTGAATGTTTACTCTCCAAGGTCGGTTCTTTAAAGGGCAATGAGGGGGATGCCACTCCTTTCACCGAGGTCACAGTCGAGGAAATTTCGAAAATTCTAAGAGGAATGGGCTATCAGTCTCGTGGATTCGAAGTTATGTACAACGGCCACACTGGCAAGAAACTGCGCGCTCAGATCTTCCTTGGCCCAACCTACTATCAACGTCTGAGGCATATGGTTGACGACAAGATTCACGCTCGTGCCCGAGGGCCTTTGCAGATTCTGACTCGTCAACCTGTAGAAGGTAGGGCTAGGGATGGTGGTCTCCGTTTCGGAGAGATGGAACGCGATTGCATGATTGCACATGGTGCGGCAGCGTTCTTAAAGGAGAGGCTTTTCGAAGTCAGCGACGCATATAGGGTGCATGTCTGCGAGATCTGTGGTTTGATGACACCTATTGCGTAAGTACATCCTAAGCTCACTCGCTACGGCACTAACTAATAATTTTACAGGCAAATCAAGAAGGGCCAGTACGAATGCCGACCGTGCAAGAACAAGACCAAGATCGCCCAAATCCAAATCCCTTACGCCGCCAAACTTCTTTTCCAGGAACTTCTCTCCATGAATATTGCGACTCGCATGTTCACAAACAGGACTGGCGTTAGCGTGAGAGATTAGAAATCCCCCATCTAATTTCTTGCTCACCACCCCTTTGTCTATCATATAAAACCCCACATATATTAACCCATGCCTTCCTTATACCCATGAAAGGAGAAGCATAAAACAAATCCTCTAAACTTGTTTTGTGGCATGCACTAATCCAATGCCTCCTTTGACATAGGTCGATTCGTCCGGCTACGTCAGTACGAATGCCTTCCAATCCCACTACCGCGTCTATCCTCAATGCCTTGCAGCCAGTCTATGTAGCTACGACATGGATTAGAAGTATGCTCAAGGCCCGGCTGCTTCCACAGAGATAAAACTCTTCCAATTTGTGGGAGGCTAAGTACATGAGAGGGTTTAAAAAGTAGGGCGAAGAGGGTGCGAAGTCGGCTTTGTTCATTTGCTTGTTAGTGGGTTCTTAGGTATTTTTTTGTTTTTTTGGTCTTCGAATGGTGCATTGCTTGGCGTTTGAGGCTATGAGTAATGGAATTGGCGCTTGAGATGCCAGCGCGGTCTGAGACCAAGCAGAAAGGTTTTGCCTCGTTGAGAACCGCTTTGTATAATATAGAATGACGAATGGAATCTACTACCACGGAGCGCGTATGAAAATCTTGTATTGCTACCGTTCGGTCTTAAGGTTTTTGGCCTCCTTTCCGAGACCTGTCAACATTCGTAGTTTTCGCGATGGGTGGGGGATGATTCTAATTGTGGGGAAACGATAGACAGTTGATCTGAAGGCCTTATCCTTGTGAGCGCAGGTTCGAATAAGGTTTTTGACTAATTTTTGTGAGGCTTAGCTTCTCATGAGTGCGGCAAGGGGTTGAAGCTCGTGCATGTGTCAAAAGGTGCTTGCAGTTTGTGTAACGCAGGCGACGTCAAGCCTTTCTTCAAGATATTGTATCTATTTTTTTTGTTTCACCCTATCCGAGTGTGAGTACTACTACATGATGAATTGCAGTCTGAAAGAAATCCATTCCCCTTCCTCAACGCCGATGCAACTACTAGGTGTCATAATACAAATGACGAATAAGAGAAATCAATCTCGGCGCTGTCGTTCTGATCCCCGGTCAGCCATTCTGTACCTATCTCGACTCCTATCTCGACGTCGGTCATTACGGTGCCGGTCCCTGCTTCTGCTTCGCTCACGTCGGCGCTCTTCATACCTACCGTCATCACGATCGCGACGGTCGCGGTCGCGGTCCCGTCGAGGACTCCTACTTCGATCTCGTCTCCATCGATCGTCATGATAGGCTTCTCGGCGTTCGCGTCTACGTCCATCGTCTTTCCGGGGTTCCGATCTCCTGTCGTCAGTACCGTTTCCACGGTACCTGGCACTTGCTCCAGGTGCCGGTGCCCGGTCTATTATTAGGTTGTCAACCTGGGCATTACGCCCTGAGCCGTGGACGGCGTCATCGCGATATTTCTTCTTCCTTTCGAGATTGTCGACACCGCCAAAGCCGCCAGCCCCTCGTCTCCGCTTCATGTTAGTAGCATCGCGCCAATCATTGGCGATTTTTGAGACACTCTGTGAGAAGTCGACATGAATGCGGTGGTCGTCGATTAAAACACCGTCCATTTTAAAATACGCCTGCTCGCAATCTTTCTGGTTCTGATATTCGATGAAGGCATATTGTAGACTGTCATCTGTGCGTTTATCCCTGATAATTTCACAGCTGAGAATCTTTCCAAATCGCGAGAAAATGAGTTCTAGGTCCTCGTCTTGCGTGACAGGGTTGAGTTTGCACACGAAAAGAACGTTTTCAGGCGGTGCTACTTCGGCAAACGGGAGATCGCCGACCATCTCAAGTGTAAGCGCTTGCGCCCTCGCTTCGCGTTCCCGGCGTACACGCTCGAGAGCCTCCGGATCGGTTTCCTCGACAAGGTTCTCATCGTGTCCGATTCGGACCGTAGCGAGCTGAGCGGCTGACGGCACGGGGCTTGCTGGCGGCTCTACGAGCCCTTCCGGGTCAGGGAACGGATCATCTAGGACAATAGTATGCAGTAGTCGGATATCCTTGAGGGGTCGGCCCTCATCGTCGATAAAGGCTGCATTGATCTTCTCTAGCACGTCGAAACCTTCCACGACTTCGCCGAATATCGCGGCTTTGCCATTGAGATAGTCCACGTTCTGGCCAAGCGTTACGATGAACTGGCTGCCGGCGAAACGCTCGTCTGGATCATCGGGAGAGGGCGCAGTGGCCAGACTAACGGTGCCCGTTTCCGCATGTTTTAGCTTCGGCGCAAACTCAGGCTTAAATGTCTTTTTCGCCGTGTTTGCGGGGTCAAGAACGCCCCAGATGCAACGCCCCCCATCGCTGTTCTTGGAGCCCGGGCCGATTGGGTCGCCGGTTTGGAAAGAGAAGTTGGGTTGGACACTGTGGACCGGCGAGAAGTTGTAATACTTAATCTTGCATAGCTTTAGGAAACTAGAGGGTGCCAAGTTGTCAATATCTGCCTCGTGCTCAGCTCTCGTCAAAATGACAGCGGGTATGGGCATGCAACAATGCGGAGGCAAGGCACACAGGCGCAGCAGGATAGGAAAACAGGGCGAACTTACTTTTGGCAGCATTTAGGCGCGCTGTCGACCAGAAGGTCGATTGTGATATCGCCCAGCGATGTTTCCAGGAGTACAGACATGAGCCGGGGGGGTAAGAAGTGCAGCCGTGGACTTGAAGGTGTTTGTCGCGAGCCGCAAAACTGGAAAGCTCGACATTCACAGTCGGACAGAGAAGCTAGGGCCAGTTCGGCGTTTCTTTTCTCCGGCGAAAGCTCCGGTTCTGGCCGCCGACCACCTTCCACCCTGTCCCACCGAAAGGTACGTACCACGCGTCAATCTCGCGGTTTGGCAAGCCCCGGTTTTCCTGTCGTCAATGTTCCTAGGCAACGTTATTCAGCATCTAAATATCCTGCGAAAAAGAGAAATGACTTGGAATGACGCGCTAGCTCGTTTCCGCGTGGTTGCACGAACCGGCGCTGCAATTTTCAGGGCGGACGGCTGCTGCGAGGAACTGGGTCTTTTCTGGAACGTCCTAGTTCCGTAGGCGATGCGACAAAAATGTCCGAGAGAGAAAAGCAAGGATCACTGGTCTAAAGGCCGTGGAAAAAAACCCGTTCCTCGAAAGGTGTGCATTCAGCAACCATGCCCGGCGCAACCCGCGGGACATTGCTGCTCACAGTACAGCAGCTACAAGATGTGGCAGCGCACTGCTTGGGCTAGTTCCATGGTTGAGCCTAGAGCCTGCTCCAACATTCCTTATGCAGTCGCTCCGCAGATGAGGCAAAGAAGGAGATATCACGCGGACAGGCACCCGTCTTCGCTTTGAGAGTACTGGAGGCGGCCTATTTCGTTATTCCGGCCAGTGCGTTGGCGCATTTTCAGAGGTTAGCTTTGAACCTTACTCCTGTCCCCCGAACTGCCCATTTAGTCTGCCTGTCTCTGCCACTCTCTCTCTTCCTAGCGGGACGCGGCCAATACACCTATATGTTGTGACGATAATGCCAAAAACGGGCGATTGGTCTCAATGCTTTGCCTATCACATTCTATGCGTCGCTCCCGGAGAATACCTCGGCGACGGGCACGAATTCTGAATTAAGGTCCGGGTTTTACACAGCTGCGACTCCGGGGCCCTCCCGGGCTGTCCCACGATCAATCACTATCAATCTATCGCCGCGCCTATTTCGGCTGCTCCCTCCATGAGCCACTTCGGTACAACTCCAGGGCTGTCAACCACGTCGCGGGCCTGTCTGCCTGTTACTAGCCTACGATTGCCTTCGCTGGCAATCGTCCCGAGAATGTAGGACCCAAAAATGCCGTTGGCAGGCTAACATGGCTTCTTTCGATTCCCCCCTCCAGGATGGCTGAAACAACTTTGCTTGGGATGCAGGGTCTAAAAGCTGTTTGCTAGGTCTTGGCAGATGCCTCCACGAAATCATTATTGGATCTTCTCTGTTCAGCCATGCATCTAGACCCGCGGATGGCGTTGCTATGACAGAGTAGAAGCTTAAGTAGTCTAGCAGCAATCCTTGCACCCACCGAGAGTTGCTCACACACTGGAGTAATGCCCCCGCGATTTCGTTTGTACTATATCCACGGTTAGACAACTCATCCTGGTTCAGACGACACTGCGAGTTTCGCACATTCTGATTTGACAGATGTGACACGTACTTTCTGCTCCGATGTCGCTGTTCTTTGAAAGGGAATGAGAGCAAGATCACATTTATTTGCAGCCAAAGTACACTCTTCTAAAACAACTTCAAATCAATTTAGCGAAAATGTCCGCTAATTAGTCCGTTCTAACCGTCAAGCAATGGCCGACCACCGCCAATGCACGTCGGGTCAGATTCGCTGCAGGGCTGTCGCGCCCGGCCTCTCCCAGGACCCCACCAGTGAAGGGACAGCTTGCACGGTACTGCAGCGCCCCATCTGCGGACTCTTCCACTTGAGTTGGCAATTGCGTAATGAAGGTCCTGCAGAAGCAATCCAGCAAAGCGCCTAGATGAGTAGCGCGTGGCGTGCGAGTGCATCGTCGTGGCTGAAAGCAGCGTTTCATCTCTCCCATAAGATTGAGTCCCGACGTTTGCTCGAGGTGGCCTGCAATGGCTATCTATGTTAAGGCCACCGGTAGCCTTTTATGTCATTTAAGAGGGCTTCAGGCTGAGCTTCCTGGAATGATGTGCCAGAGCTTCGAACTCCAACCCCGCTCTATGCCTATTGCTACCACCCCTCACTTCTCCTCCTTGAGTCTGTTCAGATCATCCTTATCCACCGAGCTTGCACTGCGCCTGGCCGTGTGCTCAGTCTGCATCCAAGAGTGTGTGCATCCTTTCAGCACGTGCCATATTTGCCGATTTCCCCGGCGGGTTGTACCGCGCTTCTTGCAAACACGGACTCCAAATGAACGCCAACTAAGTCTACTAATGCTTAAATATTCCACAGTTCAAGAACAAACTTTGTGGAGCTAGAGGCTTGGGCGAAGCCTCGCCTTATTTCAGCGTAGAAGTTTCGGCTCGAGCTGCCTGTAGCTATCGCGGGAATCATTCTGCGCCGTGAATGCATATCCAACCAGGGTATCTAGCGCTGCATGCCAGTGATCCGTCCCATTTTAGCATTTTAGTTCTGTTCGTTCTGTACCATGTTGCACTTCATCCTAGCCTTTGTGGCCACCGGCCGTTTGACCCGTAATATTCCTGATGGCCTGTGTCTCACACTCTGGGGCCACTAACGCTACTCTGTGCTGCATAATCCCGCGTCAAAGCCCTTCCACGAAGTTCGGTGTGCAAACTAACACTTTCCTTTGAGAGAAATGGCCCAAGAAGGATCAATGTACGAGCACTTAAGTGAGTAACTCTCCGTCAGCCACGTCTACCTAAAGTCTTCAGTGCAGTAGCAATCAATGTTAAGAACGTGAAAGTCATACTTCATATTCCTTTTTTCGGTTATAAACCTGGGCTTCCAGATCCATGCTTCATCGTCCCTGTCAGTCTGCAGTTACGCACTTCCCGAGAAACAATTTGATGGGAAGCATCTCAGCCACCGGTCGATGGAAAACTCAGCCTTTAACTCAATTCTCAAGCACGTCGAATCGGTACGTTTCCTGTGGTCCAGCTAGACAAACAGAAGGTGCGTCCGTGTTTCCTCCTTGCTTACAGTTTGTATTGTATTCTTGACATTATTTCATTGCGATAACGGATGTCTGAGACCTGTCACAGATCATAGAGACATACAATGGACTACGAGTCTCATCGCCATTACCCCAGTTCCTCTCTCGCTTACTCTCCCTACTTCTTCTCGGAGCGCAATATTCCTCTCGCTATCCCTCACGTTTCTAGAGCTGATCCACGAGGCTATCCTGTAGGAAGCCCTGTCGGTGGACTACGAGCCCGAGCCGGCGCAGGCTCGGAGCACACAACAACAGAGAATGGTCAGATTAGGAGGCGGGTTGCGCTAGCAGTAAGTTCATTCACTCTTCAGCTACTGTGTCTTTTCTAGTGTCGGAGAACAAGCGACTCTGTGGGGTCTATGTTCAATTTTATGGCTTAGCTGATCGCTATAATAGTGTGCTCGATGTCGGAAAAGGAAGATCCGCTGCAGTGGCGACCCTGGCAATGGTACTGGATGTCAAAACTGCAAGCAAGCCGGTGTGGACCTCAATCAATGCCAATTCCAGCGGGTATATACGAATACCCCAACTCACTCCAGTTAATGACTAACTTAAGACGCAGGTGGGATCTCAAGATCCTAATACTATCTTGGCTCTTTCGGGAATTACTCAGTTGGTAAACGCCCCATCGAACTTGCCCAATTCTAATCCCATATTGCCCATCTATAATGTTGCAGGGAGTGCTATCTATTCCCGGCCAATGTCTGCAACTCAGTATTCTCATCTAGACACCAAGTCAGCATTCCAACAGCAAACCTGGGCCATACCTTATGCCGAAGATACATCCCCAGTGGAAGCTTACAGCTTGAATCACCCTGGTACATATTTGCCAAATCAGAATACCTTGGCAAATTTGTACGGCGACAGCTACCGCTGGAACCAAGCACAACAGAGGGCATTGCAAGTCGGCTCGGGTGCATATCTGCAATCTGACACTTCGGCTTCGTACCCAAATCATAGCCTACCGTTTATAACGACGGCCAACATGAGAGGTGCGGTTTCAAATGATACGTTTTCGCCTTTGAACATGACTTCGCTACAATCGACACTTCCCGTGTCATTGCCTGAGAGGTCACAGCCCCGACAAAATCAGGTCGCTAAGTCTCCTACACCGAAGCGTCAACTACCGATTCCCCAGCCGAGCCCAGCGCAGGCCTCCAGAAATGTTGTTGATCAAATGCAAGACCAACGATTGCGCTCGACACAAAGCGTCACCAGTACGCCACAGATAGTCAATGGAACGTTTACCAAGCCTGCAATGGCCTGGAACGGAGAGGGTGCAGGGTCTGATATTTCAAGCAATGTCTCAGTTGAGACGTCTTCGACCGAAGCTGGAGCGCAATCCAGCCAGGCTATAGCAATTACCGATATACCTTCAAACAGCGTAGCATTCATGCCAGCCACGACCCCGATCAATGAGGAGACGGCTGATACCACTGTTCAGCCTCAGCTCAATTTCAGTAGTACGCCACTCTTAGAGGTCATTCCCGCATCTGCCATGAATACTACCTACTCTAATTTCCGGAACTATAATCTTCCAATGCCTTCCTCAACGGAGACACTGCCACTCCTGGCCCGCCAAAACCCCGAGGGCAACCATTATAGCTATAGCTCTGATCACGGTACAAAAAGAAATTCGCTCTGTAGCACCTCGAGCGAGGCGACGCTAGTGAGTGGTCAGCGATATGCGCCTCTTGGCCAAGCGCCACCGCAACGCACCGACAATGCCGGCGCGCTGCAAAAGGATTCTTTTGAAGCCCGTAATAGCGCGCTCCAGCAATCTCCGATATCAAGTCTTAATCACAGTTACTAATGTTGTCCTCTTGTCACCCTTATCCAGCCTATCGTAGCAGTCCTTACCTTGACTTTGTTTCTATCGCTTGACTGATACCTAGATAGTGTGCGAATAACTTTTCGTGGCCGCTAATGTCTTTGGCTAGCAGCCAAATAGTTCAGTGTCATTTCTACTTCATTTCCTTGGACCGCATTTCTTGTATACCAAAAGAGACGGACAGCTCGAAGCTACTATGTTTAGATTTGCATCGTGGTAGCAAGTCATTTTCACCAGCCTTCTAATCATTTCGGCACGGCGTCGTAAAACCGAGGTTCCATTTATGGGTTGCGCTAGTCGGAGTGATGTAGCAAGGTTTGACTGGGAACGGTCTGGGTAAAAGCATCGAAAGGAATTTGGGCATATATCGGATCTTGCATTGCACTGGCGCAACCTCACAGTTTCTATTCAACTTCCACTCGTATTCTGAATTCTCACCGACTCCGGCACGGCATTGCACTTGTTTCTGCCTTTTTCAGCGCTCATTTTCAACGACAGTCTTGCTTCGGTTCTGTTGGCGACTCACATCCTACAAAACGATTTGTGTACTTATCGACACCTCCTTCGCGATTAACGACGACATACTTACCATCACTGGCTATTCCTACCGCTAATATCTCACTACATATGTTATCCCCGTCTCGAATCCCCGCTTCGTGAGCGATACCAAGCATGAGGACGCAGAGACAACGTCAGGGCCACTCATTTTGCACAGTCGTTTAATCTTTTGTATTTTGATTCCTTCTCATTCACTCGCTGACAGCGTCGCTATGGATAAACGAGTAGCGGGCTGGAAAGGACAGGGAAGGATCACGTGTACTACAAAGGACGGAAATTTTTGCACGGAGTGAATAGAATGGAATCGCTTCAATTACAAACTGCTCATCGCTATCGTCATTGTGATCTGCATCTCATAAAAAGAATTATTGATGAAAATTTTGTCGATGAAGAAGTATACTGAAGACCGCAGCAAAGTCCCACCAGCACGCCAACAATAACAATAAGTTGCAGAACAGTCCCTAGCACGATCTCAGCCAGCACCCACGATTCCCGCACGCCACCACCCCCACCCCTCATGCACTCTCGCTCCGATATAGAACGCACGCAGCAACCGAAGTCGGCCCATCCCGGCCGTTGCGACAGCCCGTAGACGAGCGTGCCACAGCGAATAAGTCATATGGGTTGGCTACACGGCGCCCGCCGTACGTAGTATCCTAACCCCGCTTTTCTCATCAACGAGGCAACTCTTTACGAGGCCTGTCGTGGAAGTAGGCTATGGGGGCGTATTGAGAGGACGAGGAGCCGGAGATTTTGCCTAGTACAGGGGGGATGTGGATATGGGTGTAGGGCTGAGACGAGGCTTGGTGGGGTGTCGCATCGGTTGCTGGATCGGGGAGGGGGTGTAACGATGATACGTACGTATTGTCCTGAGAGATAGGTGATAGGGCTATGGTCGTAGGAGCCGATGAGGAGACGAAGTGGATGTAACGATGGCGAGCCTCAGATGGAAGGAGATCACCATATGGTTGAGATGTGGGGGTTCTGTGATCGAATGATCCTGGAATGCATTTCTGAATCATCAGGTGGTCGACTGGTTATGTGTAGGCGCTTGCTACTCTACATTGGAGGGTTGGGAAGTCTATGTGATGCCGTTAGTGGAAATGGAGGGTGATATTTTGAAAAATGCGATGGGTAGTAGAAGGTCACGTCATAACGTGTGTTATCCCGTTCACCGATAATGGAGGCATTGTTCAGCGCTCCTTCACCACTCCCAATATTGTACAACCTAGGCCTGCAAAGAAAGCTGAGGGAACTTAGGGAAGGCCATGCGAAGAATATACTCTTTTTCGACTGAGAGTATGACATATCTCATTGTCGGTCGCATTGAGTAGCGCGGATACCATTACTATCCCCGTCAGTCTTCTACTAGCTAGCTTACATCGCCAAAATAAAAAAAAAAATAAAAAAAAAAAAGCCGCACTAGCCCAAAATAGCCTTAAAGAGAGAGAGAAACATTAAAAAAAAAAAAAAGACATTCATTAGAAATGCTAAATATATATATATATATTATAACATATCAAAAAGAAGGGCCCCCCCCCCAGAAACCAATTGGTTATCTGTTGCGCGGCACAAATCCCGACTATGCCCATCAGACTCCTAGTCCCTATAGAAGTCATTGATTCAAGGAAGGACAATGTTCTTCAGCACATTGATGGGACTCGAACTCATGGCGTCGAGGAGGAACGAGTCCAGCTCTCTCGCTGGTTCCTCCGTCGAGGCAGTCCAGAAAACCCCAAGCCACGAGCGAGCATCTGTGATTGGTGAATGAACGTCACCTTCTTTTTATTTATATGGCCATAGATTTGACAGCTTTGGGAATTTTCGCGATATTAGAGGCATGGTGGTGAGTGGGTGATTGGGCGTTTTTGGCGATGTGCGATTGTCCATGGCCGTGGTGTTCTGGCGCGGCTTTGCATGCACCTTTTACCTGAGCGCGCGGCGCTGCACGACTACGGCTCCACTGATTAGAGGGAGGTATATGCCCGCGGAGTTAGACTACGGAGGCGGCTTAAGAAGTCCACCTCTTCCCCGAGTTGTCCATGCAGTATCCTACCAATGATTGATTGTCCCGAGTGTCAGACACCTCGCAATCAATATCGACATAGGCAGGTAGTGACTACATATGCCCGCATTCTTTCCGTGGCCTCAGGTCAGCCTAGGCTCTCCACCTCCGCGATTGATGTAGCAATGTCACCAACACGACCGAGGTGTCTCTACCATAGGCTAAGTCGCTTCACCTAAACTCTTCTCCTTATATGAGCGAGGGCCATCTGAGCACAGTTAAATGATGACGCAGCAGTCGGATCCCGACGCCGAATCATCTTAAGTTAGATGCAGTAGATCATAGGAGACTTGGAAGCAAATATGAACCAATGGCACGTGCCAAGCAAACTACAGAGCTGACCACGAAACAGAAATCATTTGAGACTGACATCGAGTGCAAGGCAAATAGAATTAATGATAGAAACGTTATAGAAAGATGTATTTAACAGAGAACGTGTATGTGATGGGTGGGCGTAGGCCGCATCCAGAATGATATTACGACTAGGGATTGACAAATACAAGTAAAGAAAATGCTAAAGCAATAGAATAATGGGACATCATGCTAGGCATAAGAGATTACTATCGGCTGCCGGAGGCCACATTCTTGAGCTATCATAGGCCATGCTGAGACCCTTTTTAAGTATCTTAGTGACGAGATTGACAACGCGCAAGGCTGGGTACAAACGGGGAACGAAGTGGGAATCCATCTGTGAGTAGACCCATTCCGAGCTTGGGAAGTGTAACTGATATTTGAAGACATTCTCTTCTGTAGGGATCACGCTTTTAGGCCTGTTCCCTTCGATGTGGGTGACCTTCCACATTCACTGTATGCGTGATCGAAGACGAGCTATTAGTATGACCGGCGGTTCACAGCTTGGAGTTATGGGGGTAGCAAAATATCTTGGGTAATGATGATAAGGTTTGTTGTACAACGGAGGTGGAAGATCTGCATGCATGAAGCGTCAAGCATAAAGCGTGAGTGTGATGTCCAATTGCGCCAGCCGGAAGCGGAACATTACGCGAGTTATGCTTGAGGCTCGATGTCGTCAGCGCCCCTTGGCGAGCGCCATTCGGTCCATTCATGCCCGCCCTTTGCCGAAGATCTACCGACGACAACCGACTTAGGTGGTCTTGATAAACATGTCTCGTCCTGAGGATATATCATTTAAGCCCTGCAACGTACTGTTATCGCCTACGTAGCCCTCCGGACCAACACCAAATACGATGAAAGGCCTCCCTGACGAGATCCTCCTCCACATAGTCTCTTGTATGTATTGTCTACCTTGGAGATAGCGCTAAAGCTAGGAAACTGATCGGCGTAGATCTCGAGCCTGCTGAACTCGTGAGCCTCCAAAACGTATCCCGTCAGTTCCTACACCTCTCTCGTGACAATAATCTATGGAAACATCTATGTTTTGAGCACTCGGTCGCTGAAAGGCGGCGCCGACGACGGGAGATAACCTTCGAGGGCCTCGACCCAAGATTAGCCGAGCTTGTGAGAGCTGCGGATACCATTGCTGGTGCCTTCAACACGTCGCTACATAACCCGAATGCGCCGAGCGCTGAGACGCAAGCGCATCGAAACGAGTCAAAAAAGAAAGCTGCTCTTCTGTCAAATTGGGACCCAACATACCCAGGAGAGAGGGTCAACTTCTACCAAGACTTTATACAGAGACATGCGCCGCACTCGATTAGCTGGTTCCAGAGTGCACGACACGGACACCAAGATGATAACCTTCATCACGAAGCGACCGGCGCGGGTCTCCTGTTTGATGATTCGGGGATGGCAGATAAGTTGGTGGCACCTTTAGAAGATGGCAGCATCAGTATATGGGACGCTTCCCGGCACCAAGGGCGCCAGGGAAGGATCATTGCTAGGAGCTCGATTGGCCTGCTTCCGAATAGAGGATCGGATCTTGACCACGAGACGCGGCTTCGACAAAGTCAGGCTATTATGACTGAGACCGGAGCAGTGGAATGTGTGAGCATCGACAGCAAGCTGAAGAAGGGATACTTTGCTGTTCAGGACGTACTCAATGAGGTTGACCTCCAGACGCTGCGGGTTATCTCGCGGACACAATTTCCTTTCCCGATCACGGCATTATCTGAGGCACACCATTCGACCCCGCTTTCCGTTGGCACGAATTGGACTATCCATCTTCATGATACGCGCAAACCACCGTCCCTTCCTGCTGCAGCACGGTGCGAGCTGATTGGTGGTAAACCGGCGAATTCATTCTCCCGCCTTGATACTGGTGATTTTGGTGGTCATGTTTCACTCTCACAGCCCGGTGCATTATCCATCTTGCACCTCCCGACCTCTCGCGAGTGGGATGGGAACGGGGACATTTGGATAGGTGGGCGCTTCACCAGCTTGCTCAACTTCGATCGCCGATATTTTCCCCGACTTCGAGGCACTGTACATTCAGGAGCTCGATTATCCTGTCTTACTACCATTCCGCACTCCTTCATTCCTCACGACTTGCGGTTGGGCCGCCCATTCTCATCGCCTAGCTTGTTACGTGAAGTTAAATCGATTCCTGGCCATACCCTTATTACAGCGGGTGAATATAAAGGCAAGGGTTCCCTTGAGTTATATGGCCTCTCGTCTGAGCCTACTCGGTCTATCAACTCCTCCGATAACCGTACAACTCGCAATCATCATGCTTGCTATCAGAACCGCCAGACAGCTTCTAGCTCAAAGCTTCTCTCAGTGGCCCCGCATGGCACAAGGCTTGTCTTTTCAGATGGCGATGGTCATCTGAAATGGGTAGAACGTGACGGATCCACGCCAGTCCGTCATCTTAACATTAATAATGAACCCCATAACTCGTCACAGTCATCCGTACAGGTGGGCCTGGAGGAGGGCTGGGGTGATATTGTTCAGAAGATCATGCCTACAGTCTCTACTTACTTGCATGCCCCTACACGAGATGCCCCACTTGGAGAAGATAATCTCATTATCTGGACCGGTGATGGAAAGCTCGGCATGGTGGGTTTCGGGAACTCGCCGGCCTTCGACGCCGACGAGCTGGAGGATCTGGCCAAAGAGAAGGAGTCACAGGCGCTGAGGACTAAGGAGCAGGAGTATGGAGCTGAGATGAGGAGGGCACTTGAGCATCAGGCAAGAGAGCTAAGATGGCTGAGGGGCTACGGAATGTAAAGACTTGAATTCGCTGCGTAGATGCCCAACAGAACCTTATGGCAGGTTCTAAAGCGCATATATGCTGTTGGTATCTCATCTGGATGCTCGGGGATTGAGATTGGGTGCTGACTATTCATAGCCCCTACCTTTTTTTTGGAAGGGTTAGTGGCCAATGAAAGTGTGGATCGCTGTTGCCCGGCAACCTTGCTTCAACCTCTATCGCTTTTATTCGCATCATCTCTGCTTTGTATCTACTGACAATACCTTTCTTGCCTAATGATCTCGGCGCGAAGACTTGTTGCATATACGATGGCCAATCATAATCAACCGCCCAAAGCGGCCCCCAGCCTGTTGAGCCGATTACTTGGTGATCACTAGCACAACTCATAAAGGCCAAGACAGCCAAAGCGATGCAGTTGTACGGTATTTGCCGTCTTACTTACCTACCTACCCAAGTTCTCAGGTGCTTCTTACCATCAAGTCAGAACTCGGCAAATGCCTAGAGTTGGCGGTCGCCATGACTCTGGGTGATTCCGCGGGCTACGAAAGCGGACACTGCTATGCTCCTGCATCGAGAGACAAATGTCGCCGCTTCTCCACACCTCCGGAATCGCTTATGCGGAAGACTAGGAGATATTTCAACGCTCATACTAATTTGAAGCGAGTTTATCGCGGAGAGTGTGGCTGAGTTGCTGGAGCTGAGGCTAATACGACCAATCACATAACCCGGGCAGGCGAGCTGAGTCGCCGCCATCATCCGAGATCTAACAGCTTGCTCTGCCGGCATCTTCGATTTTCTGGCTGGTGTCACCTGGATAGTCATATTCTAGATTCGTCTCAAGTTTGTCCACTCTTTGCATTCGGTCTTCTATAGCACGCCTGTTAGTCACCTGCCACTGAACCTTGGGAGTCAAAGTTAGTCACCATCCTTCAGTGTGGTGTGGCTACTGCGTGCACCTCGACATATCCCAGGCAACTGCCTTCTAAGCCACGACCACGGTCTCACTTCCCCGTAAATATGGCGACTGCGGAACTCTTCTGGTTTATCTGAACACCTCGACCGCTTCTTGTATTCGACACTCGTAACCCTCCCTGGACACTGGATGGGAAGCTTACAACACGAAGATGGCGGATAGTTCTTCGCGATCATTATTACAGCCTCGTGCAGAATCGCCACGGAAAAAGAGCGCCTGGATAGGTAAGAAGAGCGCCTATAAAACGCCATTATTGATATTCTTCCTCCTCACGCTGCTGGCCGCCTCCATTGTCATTTCTGTCATCATTCTGCTCAAATCGCACAAGGACCGAGTCAAATCATGGAGAGTCCAGCCCTCTGTCTTACTCTCAATTATGACCGGGCTCTATGCTCTCGTACTCAGCGGCCTTTTCGCATTTGGAGTGGTTGTCACTTGGTGGAGAAGCATCGCAAACGGCACGACATTGAACAGACTCCAAAACATATATGCCGGAGCCATACCGACCAACTTTGTACCCGCGTTCAGAGTTGGTCGAGAGGCCCGCAGAGTCGCTCTAGCAGCTCTGGTTGTGCTCATTGTAGATTTGGCCGTTGGTCCTTTAATGCAGCGATCCACAAAACCCAGGAACCTGTCAATTACTTCACGGGTGCCCATGGATATCCACCTTGCGAGGGAAATTCCTGATGGATACTTTGGCAGGGGGGACCGCCTCTCATCCCGCGGCATCAATAAAGTGCAAGGGACAATACTTGCAAACGGCATAGCAACGTCTGAAGAGGATGGGTACTTCTGTGCTGGAAACGGAACTTGTGAAGGGTTGGTTCAAGCTGCTGGAATAAACTTCGGGTGCGCTCTGGTAAACGAAACAATCGATATGCTGGATCCAAACTCTGAAAATGCAACTATATTCAGCCTGAGTCTGGCCATGGACTACTCTAGGGAGCTCCCTATGCTTATACTAAATTCACAGTATCTCTCCGATATCAGTGAGAACTGCACGGGAACTTTAACAACAGATACTTGCGGCATCATTCCGGCAACTGTCTGGTACCCCATTGAAATTAGCAATAGGAGCCTAACCTTGGACTACTTGAGTCTCGTTCGGAACCTCTCTATTGTCTCCAATTATACCTCTGCAGCAGACGCGCGAACAGACGACCCTGACGCACCGATGGGGCCCCTCAAAGGAATCGCGGAAGGCTTAGGATTGATATTCATCGGCGATGCTTCACTAGACAGGAACAATAATAGTATCGGCTACCTTTCCTACTACAGTCAGTGGCCTCGGCTGTACCAGGACACTTCTTTTAACTTCGAGGACTCTCCCTGGCCTCAATCAGTTATAGATAATTGTCCGCTGCGTTTCAATTCTCCGACGGACGATATTCTCGCGGCCATATTCGACTATACGTTCCGTGCAGCACTTGGAGAGGCGGGCCGAGAAGAGCAATACAAGCAAAGTTTCTCAGCTGTGTTCCGGGGCACCGAGCTTAGGCACTTTACAGACTTCAAACTCCTCGCGATTACGGTCGGGGTGATGATCCTGGGAACTGCGGCGGCTTTGTCGCTACTTTGGGGGTGCTGGCAGCTGGATCGCTTTGTTACTCTCTCTCCGCTCGAAACTGGCAAAGCATTCGGAGCTCCGATACTAATGATTGCCGGCCCCGAACAAGAAGCCGACAGTATTGTAAAAGAAATTGGACATGAGCGCGTAGCGCACGATGGGGACGAGCTTGTCTGGAATGGCACGGTCTACGCGACAGGAAGGTTTGAAAGTAGCGGCATGTCCTCAACACGAAGCCGCATGGCATTAAGTGGAGATACGGACGATGGAAGTTTCGGGACAGCTGAAGGCGGAGGTAGTTTTCGAAGTCATCGACGCGGAATGAGTTCAGTCAGCTCAATAGGCTCTGCTGGTAGATCACCGTCTTTCGAACACAGCCTCGGCGTTAGTACCAAGAGATGGCAAGACGGTGATGAAGAAGGCGATATTGCATATCGACCGAGGCCTAGATCTAAGAGCGGGAGTGAAGACAGAATACCTATGTTGCCCATTACATCGCCTCCCGGAAGTTCGGGATACCCGCAACTTCCTCCTATTCCGAGGAGCGGGAGTTTGAGAGTAGAGCCTCTATTACCAAGTCCAAGAGGTGGTGGAGGCTATAGAGCCGAACCATTGTCGCCGAGCCCGAGGGGTAGGAGAGGAAGTGCGAGTGCACAAGGCGCAGCAGGCAAGCGGCCTCTAAGCGCAATTGAGGAACATAATTCATCGCCAGAGGAGCCTGTTCCGTATTTCTAGAATCTTTCGCTTATCCTTATTACGATTGGGCTTGGGTAAGCCGAGCTTGAGGAATTGAGGTATGTTGGAACTATTGGAGCATTTGCGGCGCGGAACAGTCGTTTGTTTCGCTTTTTCGGGTTGGAAAGGGGAGTTGTCGTGATACCAGCTGTTATGAAACGAGGAGTTAATTTTTGATATGCAATTCAAGGCGGCTCTACGGGATCACATTCTCATCTAAGCATTGCTGTGGTTGTGAGCTCGGTACATATGGTACCCTTTCTCCTCCCGAATATCTATTTAAATTGTAGGCTGGACTGGGCTGCTAAATTAGAGGCGCGATAAAGAGATAGTGGGGATCTACACGCAGTAGTCCTCTTCTCTGGCCAGCGCCGGATACCATCAATACACTACCTCACGATCCAGATCGCAGTTTTGCCAACTCGGCAGTATATTAGAGCGGGCGTGTCATAGCATGGCCCAGGAAGCCGATCCGTCACCGGGCGCGAAGCTGGAGAGGGAAATTCAATAGTGAAATGGATACCGCATTCGCGTGACCCCATGGCTCCAGTTAATATCTGCTGGCCCGTCTACGGCACAATACGAGCGAGGCACAGGTTTCTGCCATGGAACTTCTGAGACAGTGGTGTGCAATTGCATTGTCGATCGTAGGAAATCGATAGTGTAACTGATTAGTGAGACCGGAGGAGTGACGAGCTAGGAAGTGAAAGAAAGGTTGAATGGCTAAATATAGAGCGAGGATTCGTGTCGAAGAAGCGGATTGCCGAGTCGATAAAGTCGGAGGTTCAGAGCGCTGGAAGGGGTATAGCGCAGGCACGCCTGAGGTAGGTGGCGGCGAGAGCTTGGGCCGCTCCTCGTCTGGGTACGTACCTGAGTTTCCGCTCATCATCAGCCCGGGAGCTTTTCACTGTGGAATCGCCATTGCGGCACCGCCACGCGTATAAAGGCTCTGCGTCCTCCATCCGCGCACTGTGTTTCCGAGCATACTAGCATACCTGCCGGAAGTCGCCCTACTCGCCTCCATATATCATTTCCAATTGCAGCGACAATGGCGAACTACGCCCCGCTGGATCCCCCGCCCGCATACGAAGACTCGCAACCGCACCCGCCATCTTCAAATCGGACAGCGCCCATCCCCTCGCCGCGAGGCCCCCCGCTCCACAGGCCGCCTTTCCCTCTAGAACTCCCGGCCCTCGTCTCGCTTAGAGGGAAAAGAGTGATCCTTGCCTCCGCGTCGCCGCGCCGAAGACAGCTTCTCGCACAGGTACAAACATGCCCCAACAAGCAATGCTCGTCAAATACCAACAAGCCCATAGATCGGCCTAACAAACCTCGAAATCCTCCCCTCCAGCTTCGCCGAGAACCTCTCCAAGACGCTCTCCCCCTTCGAATACGTGCTCCAAACAGCCACCGAAAAGGTGCTCTCTGTCTACAAAGCCGAGATCGACAACACGGAGAAGGGGGAGCCGGCGCTCATCCTCGCCGCCGACACTATCGTGGTCAGCCACGGCGGGACGATACTAGAGAAGCCACGCAGCGAGGTCGAGCACATTCGGATGCTGAGCATGTTGCGGGATGAGGGTGTGCATAGGGTGTATACGGCGGTAGCGGCGATGAGGCCGTTGGAGAGCGCGATGGATCCGGGTTATGTGCTTCATACCCATGTAGAGGAGACGAGGGTGCGCTTTGATCCGAATGGTATGTTTTCTTCCACACCCCCTTCCCACCCCCAAAATACATAAAAAACTGTGTACAGTTTGCTTGGAAGAGGATGCTGATATTGGTGCAGTGACAGATGACCTGATTCTAGCATACGTCAAGACGAGGGATGGCGCGGATAAGGCGGGGGGATACGGTATTCAGACCGCGGGTGTTATCTTGATCGAGAGGATTGAAGGGAGTTATGATAATGTGGTGGGATTACCGCTGGGCCAGACGATAAAGCTTATTGAGAAGGTTATGTTAGCGGAGGACGAGATGGAGGATCAGTTTGCGCAGGACGAAGATGATTTGATTTGAGTGCGGTCGAGACGGCAGGATGCGGGTTTGAAGGCGTAGAAGGGAGAACGTACGACCCGCGTCTCTGAGCTTGCTATAGGCAGAGTTGAGCGGAAGAGGAGCTAGGGGCTTGGGTTGATGGGGTTGTTATTAGAGGCTCTGTTTGTAAGGAGTACGAGCGACGTCTTCATTGACACCTGGCTTGTTCTGTGTCTTCATACCCGGTTCTAATTACGGCCAGCTATTTCTCGTTGAAACAACAACATACTCTTCTTAAGCTTGGTTTTATGATACATTTGTGTTTGTCTTATATCTATATGTAATAAACATATTCATTTTGGTCGTTTGGATTTCAGTTTCCACGAATTGGTGAATGGATAGAAACATCGCACAGGAAATTTCGGTAGGTGGAAGTATCGGCATTTCAGGACGAAGAATATTTAGGATTTTTAGGATATAAAGGAGGGAGATTGTGTAAAATAGGATAAGTTATTTTCGAATGTGTGATGGTAGTGCTCATTCCGGATGTCCCGTACATACAACATATCGTTTCTTCCTTTTTTTTTTTTTTTTAATAATGCTAGGAATATGCGATCGATGACGGCATATATACCATACCAAAGGAGAATAAAAAAAAAAAAAATTTTTTTTCTTAACTTCCATGGTATTCGATTAATATTTCGAACGAGTCTACCTGGTTAGGCTGGCTAGTAAATCTCGACTATATTACGCATGCGCCAGGCTCGTAAAAGGCAGTAAATTCTTCATACCTACCCACCCCATCCCAACCTCCCCCACAACCAAAACCAGTAAGTAATGCTACCATCCATATCTCCACCGCATTCCAACCCTTTTACCTAGTCCAGCTCTTGCCACTCCGCTTCTACTCTTCCTCTTTCAACTCCTGCAAACCCTCTTCCAAATTAAAATATAAATAGAACAGAAATAGAACAGAAATAGAACAGAATAGAACAAGTATTGTAGAACGAAGCAGTTGATGTAGGTCGGTTAGCTCAGTTGGTTAGTGCGTTATGTTGGTGACGCGAAGGTCATAGGTTCGAGCCCTGTACTGACTATGTTGTTGGGCTGGAAAGTTGTTTGGGTGTATGAGAGACAAATTTTTTATTTGGGGGGAAGGGGAGGGCAGGAATGTGGTGGTATGGTGTGATGGAGCCGCTAGGCCAAGTGTCGAAGAGGGATGCGGGTTTTTTTTTTTTTTTTGCGGATTAAGGTGGGATGGATGGTGTGTAGGATATGATGAGTGTCTTGGGGACGAGGAGATGTTGGATGCGTGGTAGCTTGTGGAGGATTGAGAAACTTCGTTTGATAATCTAAAAGAATAACATGATTTGAGGAACATGAAGGAATATTGTTGCATTTGTGAAGTATTATTGCATTGAAGCGGATATTAGTAGGGCGAACTTGGGATAAGATGTAAAATGAAACGCGATGAAACGGACATAGAACTAAGAGTAGATGTCTGGATTGTGGAGTTCATTACTGACGTTCTTAGTTCAGTTAGGCATTAGGTATCGTCAATATAATATGGACGCCTATTGTGTCTCTCTCTGGAATGTTCATGTGTTTTGTTGCTGTCCTTGAATGGAACTATCCTGCGGGAAGTGAACCCGATCGGAGGTGACCCTCGAGTACCTCCTGTTTCTCAGATACAGACAAGAATACGTATCGATGAAAGCGGATAATAAGCTAGCGAGAGCAAGAGTATTTGTGATCTTCAATGCCCATCTTTCTCTTGATAGTGAAAGCGTGTAGGTGGTGTTGGATGAGAATCCGCCGCCAAGGAACTAGAATATTCATACTTCACTGAGCTAAGGATACTCTAAAGGCGTCCAGTACATTGCTCTTTCTGATTGAGGCTACGCACAATTACGGAAGCAAGAGGAGAATGCTAGTTGGACCAAGGATGGTCTCTCAAGATAACGTACAATGCTGCCAGATGAATTCATACTTCAGCAATTCACTTGATCGTGTAGGATCTCGAAATGATTCCTATCACGGAGCCTAGAGGCATGTTAATAGCCAAGTTGCACGGCCTCGCTCAAGGGCGAGTGGCTAACTTGAATCCTCAAAGCCCTGCCATTTTGCAGTAAAAGGAGGGCGTACACTGATATTATTCTCATAAACCTTGGGACCCCATCCCCAGAACGATACCTCAAAGCATAATTAGCGCGATTTACTTACTCTCTGCGATATTGATGAACGGAGAGTCGCTTACTATGGCCATCCTAGAATAAGATGTCAGAAAAGGCCTATTAATACACCAACATGCCTCTTAAGAAGATGGGCATTAATCCTAAACTAAAGTCAATAAAGGTCGTACTTCTTCGGCATATAGGCGATAAATACACCCGTTGATGAGCTAGGACATATAAATGCCGAGAGCAGAAAATCTGATATCATAGTAACAAAGAAGAAAACAATCAATGCAATACACATGTGGGATTCGACCATACACCAGTCTGCTATGGTAAACGTCTTACCCGGGGTGATTCAGTGCAATGAGGACTGGAACCAGGGAAATGTACAACAAGTTATATAGATATAATTGTCACCTAGACACTTAATATAATAGGAAGAAAAGGATCAAATGGAAATAAATTGAATACGAGTAATGAGGTTGAGATGTGCCTAGAGATGACGTAGCAGAATCGCGCGGAACGCGCGCCATCACGTGGGATCTGTTACAGTGGCGTTGAGGCGGCACAAGTTCATTTCGTATTTCGCATAATTCGCATTAAAAAAATTTGACAATATAAATGCTGCCTCCTTAACCTCTTTCTAATTCCTGAACAGCGCATTCTAAAATGCCCCGTACGCGTTCTGCGAAAGCTGCGATCGAGGATGCAATATCTAAAGAAAACTCGCTCGTTCCAGGGGATAGCTTAGACCAAGCCGAATCGACCCAGCCACCTTCAACATCACCATTCATAGACAAGTTAACCGGATTCCGATATACCGGCACGACCGTCTCCTCTTCAAATACTAGTCCTGCATCTGCAACATCGCAGCGTGCCGTAAAACGTACTCGAACAACCGTCACGGTTACTACGAACTCGTCGGTTCGTCCCGCGAAGAAGAGGAAACCAAGCAGATATGCTGACCCCTCAAAATACGCACATCTCTCGCCGTTAGTCGATATCCTCGAGCCGAGCCTCATATGTGTTTTCGTCGGCACCAACCCAGGTGTCCAGACAGCAACAGCCGGCCATGCCTACGCTCACCCATCGAACCACTTTTGGAAGCTCTTATACACTTCAGGGCTCACCGACCGCCGATTGAAGCCGGAGGAAGATAGATCACTGCCTGCACTATACTGTATGGGCAATACAAATATCGTGGACAGACCTTCGAAGGATGCCGCGGAGCTATCGAAGGAGGAGATGGCTGCAGGGACTGCAAATTTGGACGCCAAATTTCTGAAATATAAGCCGGAGGCTGTATGCATAGTGGGCAAGGGGATATGGGAAGCTATATGGAGGTACCGATACGGTAGAAATCCTAAGCCATCAGAGTTCAAGTATGGGTGGCAGGATGAGAAGCACAATATGGGCAAGAGCGAGGAAGACATATTGGATGATAATGGGAATACATGGAAGGGATCGAAGGTTTTTGTGACGACTTCGACGAGCGGATTGGCGGCAAGTTTGAAGCCTGCCGAGAAAGAGGCGATATGGCAGCCGTTTGGGGAGTGGGTTCAAAAGAGGAGGGCTGAAAGGGGTTTTACGCCGAGGGCTGTCGATGCTGTGGAAGTCCAGGCATGAGGACTTGTGGGAATGAATATGTGAGAAATAACTGTTCTCGGAGTTATCCATTCTACGGACTCTACAACCTTGCGCCTTACGCCGTCCTTTCCGTTCCGAATGGCACGATCGAGTATAGTTCTTCTTTAATACACCCATTTTGCAAAGAATTTTCTTTTAATAATTGGTGTCTACCTATTAATGGAAGACGTCGACCCGTTATCACAAGGCTAGTTCATTTTTCGGTCCTAACTCTCGTTAAGCGCACCACCACGCAATAGGTACTCAGAACATTAAAGATTCTAGCGCCGTGCTTCATGAGGCCTCAATTGATATTCACTCTCTTTAGACTCTTTCACACACAGTTCTAAAACATACGTATAGCCTCTAGCCACAAACAATACCCTCGACATCCACTATCGGGCTAGACCACGCATCCTGCAATCCAAGTCCCGAAGGCCCCTAACGAGATCGCTTAATCCTGCCCTACCAGCCCGCCCCACCATCAACGTCTTGGCATCCGGGATCACGGCATCTTGTTCGCACCTCACCTCTTCCCTTGAACCTAGTTCAGTCCAATGCGATTTAACAAGCCAAGCCATCACAACGGACCACCTTTGCAGTCCTACCTGCAGATAGATACAACGAATGCAATCCAATAACCCACGCAGCCACCACATACGAACCAGAAGGGCCCAGGAGCACACATGAAGCACCTGATAGCATCCCCAAGACCCGTCTTACGCGTTTCCGCAGGAACGTTACAAGATAGTGGCTTGGTATTCAAGTGGCTGGTCCTGTATGGCGCGCAACAGTTCGCGTGCCACTGCATGTGGCGGGCCCTTTCCTACCCGATGGCACTCTAGCCGTCAGACCCTAGTGTGTGGCATGACCAATGCCCTCCCCTGCGTAGTTTCTTGCACATGCTTGACTATTTGCAGGTGCGAAGATGGCCGGGGTGCCGTTCTGCGGTTTTTAGGAGTGAGACGCCGCGACGTTGGGTGTCACTGCACCAGCCACTTTTTCCTGCACATACATCATACCATACCGCGACGATTTTTTTTTTTTTGGCATTCGTGTTTGAAGCATTGATTCCTGTTTGAGCTGTGTAGCAAGATGTCGTACCCACAGCAACAGCAACAGCAAGGGTACTACGGTCCCCCGCCGCCAAACGGGCAGTACGCAAACTACCCACCTCCTCAGCAACAGGTACGTATCGTCCACCATAATCCACCAAACGTACAGATCGCACAATTACTAGTTCCGTGCATCTGCATTCGATACTCATGATGAATTTTGCGGGTAGATGTACTACGCCCCCGGCCCCCCACAACAACCACCACCGCCTGAACAAAAGAAAGATAGAGGCTGTCTAGCAGCTTGGTAAGCATCTCATCCCCTGCTTGCTGCGAATAGTGCATTTGCTGATGGTTTGGTTCTGCGTAGTTTGGCGACGCTGTGCTGTTGTTGGCTTTGTGGGGAGACGTGCGAGTGCTGCCTCGATTGCCTGGACTGCTGTTTTTAGAAGATCGGAATGGGAGGGGGGAAGGAGGATATTAAGGCTACAAAGTAACGAAGCCAATGGGCATGGGCGAGAAGCAGAGAGCGGGATTTCAGACCGTGTATTGAGCTGGCGGAGGATGTATCCGCTCGGCATAATGGCCTTTTTCTCATGTCCGTTTGTCGACGGAGACGGCGAGAGATGTGCGCGATAATCCAACGACTTTCTTTTCCGGTTAGAATGTTGGTATTTGGCAAACGTGGGCAAAGATCCTTCAACCCCTTACCCGTCTACCAAACTACATCTCCCACCATCACTCGCCACCACCCCCCCTCTTTCTCCTCCGCGTACCGTCCACTACACATCTAATCCCTATCCTATCCCCCTTCCTACCCCTAACCTAAAACTAAATCACTACCTCACTCTATTAGATATTAAGTATCCCTCACCCACGCACGCTACCCTACAAGCTCCCCCGCAGCTCAGCGCAACAATCCCCAGATCCGTTTCTGTCCCATCTCATCTCATCTCATCTCATCTAATCCCATCCCATCCAATCATACTACTCCTGTCCCACACTCTCCACTGTAAGATAGACGTATTAATTTGCTGTTAAGCTCAAGGGTTGATGGGTTTTGTGTGATTATGTTAAGGTAAGGGGCATGTAAGTTAGCGGGACTGAGGGGCGAGGAGGCGTCTATGGTACCAAGTTAGTGGTGTGGTTGGGAGGTGTGTGGTTGATTTGGTTTTTATTAGATTAGTCTGGTAAGACGAGTAGAACGAAAAAAAAAAAAAAAAACACTTCAAACCATAAAGAAAAGGGTTTCATTCTACAGCACGGCAGACGTTACAAATCTCATACCTCACAACTCATAACAGGCCGTAATCTTCTTTCTAGAAATACGAAACCACAATCTAGCAAGAAAGCAAAATACACATCAATCATCATACGCCTCCTCAAGCTCCTCTTCATACTCCTCCTGCGCCTCGATAAGCTCCTGCCGCGCCTCCTCTAGGCTCTCGCGATCGGAACTGGAAATCGAGTCTCCGTCCGCATCATGCGTGGGCACGGGGGGTGGCTCCTCGAACGCTGCTGGCTCGGCCGGCTGGGCGGCGGGGGGTGCAGCAGGCGGCGGCGCTGCAGCAGCAGGTGCGGCGACGTATTGGACCTTTTGCTCGTCGTCCGAGTCCTCGGCTGTGCGGATGAGTTTTTCAACGCTGTTTGTGGGAAAGGGGGGAAAGGGGACGTACTCAGTTCATGACCGATCCAGGCTCCCGCCGCCACACCACCAATGCCGGCAGCAGCCAGCATAGCCGTGCTATGGCCCTTGTCCTTATCCTTCTTATCCTTGTCTTTCTTCTCCTTATGCTCACCGTGTTCGTGCGTATCGTGGCCGTGGGCATCGTAGCCATGTCCCGCGTGTCCGCCATGCGTATCACCGAACAGCCCTCTCTCGTCAGGGCCCCCGTGAGCATACGGTGCGCCTGCACCGGGGGCACCAGGCGGGGGAGCATATGGCCCTTGTGGGGCGGGAGATTGCATGGGAGGGTCCCATTGAGTGCGGCCGGTGGCTTGTTCGACGTAGTACCAGCGTTGACTATTTTGATCCCATTGTTGTATCCAGCCTGGAGGCATGGGCGGTGGCGCTCCATAGGGCTGCGGCGGCCCTTGAGGAGGAGGAGCGGGAGAGCCGTAACCGGGTTGGCCGGGCTGGCCATAGGGTTGCTGGTAGTAGCCCTGCTGAGCACCCTGCAAAGGATAGCCTTGTGAGGGGTAACCTTGCGGAGGGTAAGACTGTGGGGGGTTTCCATGATCTGAGTACGAGCGCTCTCCGTGTTCTGGAGCTGGGGCTGGGGCGTGCTCTACAATATGGTTAGTAATGAGATGAAAATAGCGAAATAAATGGTATAGTCAATTGAAGTTCACCCCTCATCAAAATTGGTAGATGGCTCAGGTTACGTTCCGGCTTCGGTGGCCGAGCACGGTGGGGAATGATGCCGGATAGTGTGCGCTACACCGCAAAAGCCAAATAAAAAAAATACCAAACCTCGGGGTTATGCCGTACCATCATGCTTCTTATCCTTCTTGTCATCGTCATCGTCCATCAGCTCCTTCATCTTTTTCTTTAGAAAGTCCATGTTTCGTTGGAGTGGACAAGCGTGGGGGTTAAGACTGGTGCTAGGCAAAAATGCACGAGAGAGATTGAGGAAAATGTCAACGAAAGTGTTCGACGCGGGGTTAGTCGCTGGAAGAGAGGGCAACGGCTACCTTTAAAGCATAATAAGGCTAGTGTCGTGTCACTGCAGCACATCTAAAAAGGGCCTCGGTGTCGAGCAGCCCGCATTTCAGCTGGACAGGCCTACTGAGATTGCATGAAGCTAGCAAAGTTGGGCATCATGTAGGTGAGGGGCCACCCAACGGGGTCAGGAGAGGGCAGATATGCGGGAAAAGGTGGGATGGAGGGGTTGAAGCATCGGGCGGGTAGCATGGGCTTCAGAAATTAGATCTCTGAAAGGAAAGGATTAGTGACGCTTGGCATGAAGGACAATTGGCAGGCGCTATTAGCAGAGTTTTGACGAGACAGAAGCCCAGTGCGAAATGTTTACCACATTAGGCGTTCTGACATTCGACAACTAGGGCCCTCGGAGAAATTAGGGGGCTCTAAACAAGTCTGAGGCGGCCCGGAGCGATAACAGCCTTGCATCTAGCGTGCTGCATAAGCCGTATGGTAGTGCTGAATAGGATTGTTTAGGGTAACATTCGACATGCGCCTCGGGATGGAAGTGGCTGTACTGCGCCAGGTGGCTTGGTGCTTGAGGCTGGGCGACAAATGGCGCATGCGGCATGCAGCACGGCCTCGCCATGCTCGTTTCGAATGGTTTTAATGAGCCGAACGAGAATGCGCAAGTGTAGCCGAAGGCGTCCTAGCAGGTCCGTGCGGGTGTATCTGAAAAGTGCAGTGGACTCGATAAACGTGGGAGGCAAGCGTAGACACCGCGACGGCCGCCTTCACGGATAAGGGGTGAATGACTTCGACACGCTTTAACGGCAGAGACGGCAGAAGAATGCTTACGGTGCAAGACAAGAAACAAAGGCGCGGAAGCGATGTGGGAGCGACGATGACGGAAGGCCGGCAGACACAGAAGCAGCACTGCCTGGCAAGACGAAACGAGGTCGAGAACCCTGGAGGCCGCAACGCACCGGCGCCTGGGTCGGTCATACGAACTTACCTGTGAATAGTCTCTGGCACGTGCAGCCACGTCTGTTGTGCGACAGTAGGTGGAGGCTGCGGTTAGGAAAGGAACTGTGTTCGTGTGGCGAGAGCGTCGTGGGCTGACGGCGACGGCGGCGCCCGGCAGCATCGTGTGATGAGCAGGGCCACGGTGCATCCGTACGCTCTGGGGACGGGCGGCTTTTTCTGCTTCTGCCGCTTGTGTGGATGGTTTGCGGGTGGTGTTGGCGGTGCTCTTGTTCCAGGAGTGCTCTGCGGATGCGGAGGGTGTGTGGAGAGAGACCGCAGCGGGCGGTGCCGTCGAACAAAGCTAGCCTCAGCCCGTAGCCGCACGCATTCTCCTCGGTCGGTGCCATGACGTCAGGCGGGGGGAAGGGGTTCAGCCCCCAGCCTTGCCGTGGACAATATACGGACACGCAGATAGATGGTAGACGCATCCTCCAGCGAGACTCGTCGCTTTGTAGTTTGGGAGACGATTGACAGGCGAGCGGACATGTGCGGCTAGCCTCTGCGGACCACACGGGACGGTCAGTGGACGACGTGCGCCGACCGCAGCTTGGGAGCACCCAAGACGTCAGTGACATCCAAAGTCTCTGGCCCCAGCTCTCCCACGCCTGCTGGAAATTCGATATATTTGCCCGCTTCGTTCTGATACAGCTCCCGCATGTCTTGAGCCTGTGTCCACCCAATGGGACTAGTGGCGCATCGACTGGCCGCTAGCGTGACGCTCCCTCTTGGGGCGAGACCAGACACCACCTCTGCCCTGCTCGCGAGCAACGACCTGCGCGGGCAGCAAAAGAAGAGCTCGAGACGCCAGGCCATCATTCCAATTTCAAGGTCGCTGCTCGACAAGAGCCGTCTCGCGGCCACCGGTCACTCCATCAGCTGGCGAACCCCTCGGCTCGTCTTTCTCTATGAACCCACCCAAGTCGATATTCACAGGAAACACTGCTGCAGCCCCAGACTCGTCCAATCCGGAGAACCGTCGCCTGAGCACCCCCGAGTATCACGAGTCCATCAAAGAAGCGATTGCCCCCCTCGCGAGACCTAGCGGCCCATCCACCACCGATGCGCCCGCATGGACATTGCACCCGCCGACACCTGACCAGCAGACCATCAATCACCGGCCCTCCGCGTCTACTGCCCCGGAAAGCAGCGCAGCCCCGAGAGGATCACAACTCCCCAGAACTCCCCCTGCGATTGCGGGGCACAAGCGGCCCGCGCGAGACGACCGCATCGCCGCTGGTGGCTCCGCCCGCCCCGCAAGTGAACCGTTGCACAAGCGACGCCGCCTACACGCGCGCTCCAGGCATACGCTCGATCACTTCAGCCTGCCCAAGGCTGTTCAAATCAGAGAGAGCCAGGATCAACCGCCCTCGCCGCTGTTCTTCTCCCATTCGCGACGGATCCGGCCACAACTCCCAACTCGCTTCTCGAGCTCGGAAGCTGCAGCGAGGATGCTGAGTAAGACGCGGGGAGAGGAGAGTGGCATCAAAACTGTCAAGCTCGCACGTGGGACTTATAGTGGCCTAAGCCCCCCTGGCACCACGAACGCGCCGAGTGCAAGAAGCTCTGAGCGGTCCAGTCTGCCGAGGACGCTGTCACCTGATGGCCGCGACAGGAACGACCCGTTGCGTCTGCTTGGATCTGTCGGCATCATTGAATTGCTGGAGCAGGACACGCGCCCGACCTTCATTGTTGACATTAGTGAGCCCTCCAATTACACGCTCGACCCTACCAATCTCCAGATCCTCTTCGCGAACAGCGCGTTGTGCTCCAACTCCTCCCTATGGGACTTGGTTACTGGGAAGTTCTCGACCAATTGGCCTGATAACCCAACGACGCACGCATCTACACAGTTCAAGGGGTGGTTGCTCAGCACCGATGCACAAGGGGCAAGTCTAGATATCAATCCTTCCTCAGTGGAGCACGGGGGTACGCTTTGGTCATGCTATACTCTACGAAAGCGTCTGAGAGTGGTTTCCGGGACTATTCCGTCTCCCGCAATGTCTAGTATTCCTTCGACAAGTGCTTCGACTGATTTTGCTATACCCTCGTCCTCATCCGCCTCGCTACCACTAAGCAATGGATTGGAACCACCCTCGGCGATCGTGGTTCAGAATGAGCCCCAAGATTATTTTGGGAATTCAGTTCCCCCCATAACCGAAGACCCGCGCATTCAGCCAACACCTCCACCTATAGTACCCCAGAGCTCTGTCGATCTATATGATGCTGTGAGCACGGACTCTACAACTATGGGGGTTCCAAGACCCGACAAGCTGGATATACCACCTTTCGGTGGAGATTCAACCTTCACCAACGAGTGCGTTCTCCGGGCTCAGAGTGCGGGTGATATTGACCGCTTTTATAGAGAATCGAGCCTTGCCCATGATCACGATGTCGGCTTTTTTGATTGGACAAGATTGTCTATGTCTCCCTCTCTTCCCCGTCATATTCAGTTCGCACGGAGTGTCGACTGGAGCGCAACCCCCCTTGGGCCTATTGAGTATTGGTCCAACGACCTTAGGGCTATGTGCAATCTAATAATGTAGGATTGCAATAACTTTTTTTTTTTTGGCCCCCCTTCCGTGCGGAGTATTACTAACTTTTCAACAGGGCAAGTCCCCATCCGGCAGCAATGTACTGGGGAGATGAGCTTGTGGCCATCTATAATGAAGCATATATCGGTGCGAATTCAGTTATTCTTAGGGATTTCCGTCTTCTAATCAAGCATTGTAGGGCTGGCTGGCCAGAAACACCCAACTCTGATGGGCCAAAGCTACAAAATAGCCTGGGCCGAAATTTGGGATGAGGTCAAGGATGTTTTTGACCATGCGCGTTCAACGGGCCAAGCTACCATGAAGGTGCGTCCTTTGACAAAAGCGCAATATCTCGGCTGACATGACTAGGACGACGACTGCTTGTTCATGAAAAGGAACGGATTCCTTGAGGAGACCTACTTTTCGTGGTCAATCATTCCGATGGTCGGCGAAGATGGCTCTGTGATGGGGCTGTATAATCCTGCATTCGAGAAAACACGCCGAAAGATAGCGGAACGGCGAATGCTCTCCTTACGGGAGGTCGGCGAACGGACTGCGGCTGCACGAGATGTTAAGAGCTTTTGGGAACAGGTCTTGGCTGCCCTCACTGAAAATGAGTTCGACACTCCTTTCGTTTTATTGTACTCTGTGTCGGACGACAACGATAGCGATTCTTCGTCATTACATTCTAGTAGCTTGTTTGGTACAAAACGTTGCTATTTAGAAGGCTCCTTGGGTGTGCCAAACCATCATCTATGCGCGCCAGAACATATCGACCTCAAAGAAGGAAATGAAGGCTTTGGTCCCGTGTTCCGAGAAGTCATGAAAACAGATAAACCCGTTGTGCTAGGTATTGGGTCCGGAGATCTCCCGTATGAAATGATGGACGGTCTTCTATGGCGAGGTTTTGGGGACCCTTGTCGGGATGTGGTAGTGTGCCCTATTCATCCCACAACCGGCGAGACCAACCTTGGTTTCCTGGTCATGGGCGTTAATCCTCGCAGACCATATGACGACGATTATAACCTCTTTGTCCAATTGCTGAGCCGCCAGTTAGCAACATCGTTAGCATCCGTCGTACTTTTCGAAGAGGAAATCCGCCGAGGCCAGAAAGCCGCAAAGCTAGCCTCTGAAGAACGCTTCAACCTTTCCGAGCAACTCGCTGCCCGCACACAAGAAGCTAGGGATAGTGAAACTAGGTTCACGAGAATGGCAGAATACTCACCCGCTGGCCTTTTCATTGCTGACCATGCAGGACGCATCACATATTGTAATGATACATGGTACGAAATAACTAGAGTCCCTAAAGAACCAGACAAGACGGATAGATGGATAGAGTACGTGAAGGAAGACGACCAGACCATAGTCCGAGAACACTGGAAGAGGCTCGTCGAGAATGCCACGCCCATCAATGTTGAGTTCAGATTCAAAGCACGATGGGAAGACCGGAATGGCAACAAAGGCGATACCTGGGTTCTCTTTAGTGCATTCCCAGAGACCTATCTCGACGGGATGCTCAAGAGCGTCTTCGGCAGCATCACAAACATCAGTCCGCAGAAATGGGCTGAAGGGTTCCAGAAGAGGAAAATGGAGGAAGCAGTGGAACTCAAGCGGCAGCAGGAGAATTTCATCGACATTACAAGTCACGAGATGCGCAATCCATTGAGTGCCATATTCCAATGCGCAGATGAAATTTCGACCATCCTAAGCGATTATCGAAGCTCCGGTGTAGTTCCTGTACCTTCCAATATTATATCGGATAGCATCGATGCAGCACAGACAATAGCATTGTGTGCGCAACACCAGAAACGGATCGTTGACGACGTGTTGACGCTTTCGAAGCTTGATAGTGCCATGCTCATGGTATGGATTATCGACGTGTTAGCATGGATATGGAGATATACTAATTCTTGTTCATAGGTGACTCCTGTTGATGCACAGCCATTACAAGTGGTTCAGCGTGCCCTTAAAATGTTTGAGGGTGAAGTGCAAACTGCCGGTATCCATATGGACTTCGTTGTAGACGACTCCCTTAAGAAACTGAACGTCAACTGGGTGAAGATGGATCCCTCTCGCGTACTTCAGGTGAGTGTATCTAATGAGCAGCAGCGTAGTAGATGTTAATAGCAGCATCTCAGGTACTCATAAATCTGACAACAAATGCCATCAAATTCACTACGAACGAGTCGCAACGAACGATCAAGGTGATCATTTCGGCATCCTTGGAAAGACCTTCTGAGCGTACCTTGCCGGTGGTTAGCTACTTCCCCTTTAGACAGAAGCGTATGGACCAAACTCTTGGACCGGATTGGGGCGACGGTGAAGAAATCTTTATAGAATTCGCGGTTCAAGACACGGGACGTGGACTCAATGCCGAGGAGAAAAAACTGTTGTTCCAGAGGTTTTCCCAAGCGAGTCCAAGGACCCATGTACAGTATGGAGGCTCTGGATTAGGCCTCTTCATTTCACGCGAGTTGACAGAACTGCAAGGTGGTGAGATCGGTGTTTCTTCCGAAGCCGGGAAAGGAAGCACATTCGCGTTCTACGTAAAGTGCCGCAGGACCACAGAGCCGAAAGAACCAACAGACGGTCTTCCTCTATCATTGATACGCCAATTGTCTGTCACGAAGGACAGGGCCCATGCAGATGCGACAAAGGTCAAAGATTTCGCTTCTCCTTCAAAAGACCTAGTAGTGGATAAGATCAAAGCACAACAAGCACATCTGAAAGTTCTTATCGTAGAGGACAATCTTGGTAAGTCGTAGGCGACAACCACTAGTACGATAGCTAACACCGCGAAGTTAACCAGAAAGTGCTTCGGCGCCAACTGGAAAATCACGGTTTTACAACGTACGTAGCAAACCATGGCGGCGAGGCCCTTGACCGGCTCAAGGAGTCTGTGTATTGGAAGGGCCACGGGCCTGGCGCCAAAGATATCGGCGTTGTACTTATGGACAAGGAAATGCCGTAGGCTTCCCGCTCATCCATACCATTCTAAACTAACCTATCAATCCAGCGTCATGGATGGACTACAATGCACAAGTCGTATTCGTGAGTGGGAGAAAGAGGGGCTTCTCACAAGTCACGTCCCCATTATCGCGGTCACGGCGAATGCTCGGAGCGAACAGATCGCAACGCTCTTGGATGCAGGCATGGTATGACTATTCCCTCTTCAATTAATCACATCATATTAATTAATTGTACCAGGATGATGTCGTCTCCAAGCCCTTCCGCATCCTGGATCTGATCCCTAAGATCAAAGAACTTTCGGCTAAGTGTCCCGACACCCTTATCGCCGACCCACTGGGTTTGGTCATCCCTTCTAAGCCCGAAAATAGCTCATCTTATTCTTCTTCTTAGTCTTCTATATGAATAGTTTGACTCTAATTAACGTCTGTCCCGGGTTTTTTCCGGATTTTATTGTTCTAGAGGTAGAGGCGCATTTAACAAAAATGTATAGCTTGACATGTGTCACGGCAGGAAAGCAAGGTGTTCTGGCGTTTGAATTGTTTGCTGGGCATTTGTAATATATACACCAAAATATTTTGGCGAGCTTTGGGATGGGATATTTGGGATAGGAAAAATGGTATGGGAAATTATTATATTGGAATATTGGGAGGATAAATATTTTTTTAATTTTTTTTTTTTTTTTAATTTTTTAATTTTTTTCCTTTTTCCCGGGAATAACATGGCATGGTAGGATGGGAAAGTGGGTTTGGGCTGTTCAAGGATAGAGAAATGGGTAATGAGTGATTAGTGGCATGGCTGGGAATATACAAAGTTTTCGGCTGATAGACCATTCTTTCGTTTGGTCTCGCATTGTTTATCAAACCAAACTTAGCCTTGGTGGTAGGTATACTTTACGTCATCATCAGAAGGGAGCGTCTAGCCGAGCTTGGCATGCGCGACCTCGGCCTAGCCGCTCATTCATGCCACTTGCGCAATTCACTCACAGACGAACGGAGAACGCCAAATTGCCCCCCCACACAAAGATGGTGTATAGTTGGGACGGGAAGGAGGAAGAGTGCTACAGGCTGTATGTCAGCGAGAAGAGGAGCTTGGACGAGGTGATGGGGTATTGGGAGCAGAAAGGGTTTACGCCGAGGTAGGTACTATGTCCTGCGCATGTGCATGTTCGGGGCGCCGTAGAATGATATATCCGACTGCGAGCATATGTGGATGAGGGTTTTCTATGTTTATGTTATGTGGATGTCGGACTGATTGGGGGGGGTAGTAAGAGGGCCTTTCAGACGCAGTTCAGAGTACGTGGTACTGTTCCTTCCTTTCTTCCTTTCGCTTATATGTTATATCCAGCTAACGCTTTGGGGTTTGCAGCGATGGAATTTCCCGTCGAAGCGCAACGCGGCACACAAGAATGAGGCGCTGGTGGCGAGGGTGAAGGAGCTGTGGGGACAACATGTTATGCACAAGGATATGGGGAGGGTGTTGAGGGAGGAGGGGTGGAGTGTTGGGGAGAGGGAGTTGCTGAGGTTGAGATTGAGGTTTGGATGGCTATTGAGGGAGAGAAGGGGGGTGGATGGTGGCGGGGATGAGAGAAGGAAAGGGGGAAGAGCGAAGAATAGAGAAGGTGTGCCTGGACGCGGTTCGATGGATCAACTTGAGGAGGCGATGCTACAAGGTGATGCTCAGAACGAAGAACGAGGATCTGAGGATGAGAACGAGAATGCGGCGCATGATTCGGACGGACTTGCTGTTCCACAGGCTTTGGGTTCGATAGCCGTCCAACCTATGGAGCCTGAGGAGTTGGAAAGGAGACAAGCGAGGCTCGAACAGCTTCAATTGGAAAGCGATGAGAAATGGCGGACGAGGAAACGTCGGCGGCGAACAAAAGGCTGGGCTGGCTTGCCGGCAGATGCTCCTGAAGAACCTCCAAGATTCCCTTCAGAGACCACGCTCGATGAAGCGAAAGCATACCTCAGCTTGGATAATCAACGATATTGTCAGGTTCGGGAACAATTCTCCGCACTATGCGAGACCTATGCAGTTGCGAAGAAGTCACTTGCCGGTCCAGACAAATGGACGCGAATGAAGGAGGAATTGATCCAGGAGAACGCGTATCTAGCGAACGTCTTCCAGCAAGATCCTGAGGCGAGGCAACAACTTGCTCAAATGACTCCAAACAACTCCAAAGCAATATCGCTCGATGTTATATGTATGGATGTCACGAAACGTCTGCGCACATCGGAGACTAGAATGGGGCTCGCTGAAGCCAAGAACCTCCTAGGCTTCAACCCCGACGAGACTCGTCAAGTCAGGAACGAATTAACAACCAAGCTCCACGCAGCCCACTTCAATACCAAACTGGAACTCGGCAATGAGCGCTGGAACGAGATCAAGCAAGCTTGGCTCCATGAGTCCGAGCTCTTGACGCGTACCTTTTCCGGGGGAGAAACAGATCCCAAATATGCAGAGAAACTGCGAGCCGTTGATATGCTCTCCATGGACGTAATGAAGCGCGTCCGATACGAGAAGAAAAAGTACATGCCCGCCTTCAAACCCGTGAACCGGGGTCCTGGTCCCGGTCCCGCCCCCCGCCGGGCACACGTCAGCAACAAGAATAGTAGTTACAAGAATTCAAGCATCACATCGCAAGCAAGCAATAATAATAGCCTACAAATGGCCAACGCTCCAGACTTGCAAATCGACCCCTCGCTTCTCCTTGCCGTCAGCGATCCCTCCTTGCTACCCACCCCGCTCTACCAAACTCCCACCATGCAGACCAACGCCTTCCAGACCACTACGCAGCACACCGCCTACCAACCCGTTACTTCCCACCCACAGCCTGTATACTTCCGCCTACATCCTCACTCCTCGTCCCCGTTACCCAACAAAACCCTCTGGCTCTCCATCCTCCAATCAGGCACGCTCTCTGAACTCAAACAGTTGGCCATGAGAGAGCATCCTGGGACGACAGTGCTGAGGGTTGAGGGATTGATGGTGTGGAAGGGGGGTAGTGAGGTTGGGATTAGTGGCGTAAGTAGTATGGATGGGAATAGGGAGAGGGAGAGGGAGATTGGGGTGCTAATTGAGAGGGAGGAGGAGCTGAGGGCTTATTTAGAGAAGGTTAGAGGAGGGAAGGCAAGTTTTTTGGTGCTGATGGGGGTCGCCGGGGGTTATGTGTGAGCTGGTGGGTAGGGAGGCGGTATATGATGGAGGCTTGGGGAGTGTTATTAGGGTATTGTGAGATTGTGGTTGGGATGGCTCCTGGGGAATTAGGTAAGCGGCTCTGAGGACTGCTCGTTCACGCTAGAGATTACGGTGAATGGAATGATAGCATTCCTACTCGTGAGTCTTCATTATATATTGTCAGGAACAAAAAGGCCGACCTTCTTGCTGCTAAAGCATGAAGGCTTATATAGGCGATAATTCCGGCTGACAAATATAGGATTCCTAGTATGAGATGCTGATAGACGAGGGTCTGTTTGCACGGGATTCGGTACATAGCGTTCGTCAATGTTGTTAAATATATACAAATCGTGACAACATACATTAAACTGTGTCCATGGACTTATCCTCCATTCCGCATTCCATGGACATCATAACCGGCATTCCCCGATTCGTAAACGAAATCATCCATCCGTATTCATCATTCCACACACCCAGTCCAATCCCACCAAAATCTCTTACAACTCTTCCCATCATGAGTACCACATATCACATTACACATACAGCGTGCCATCATGCTTTCTCCATCATCTCCTTATCATCAGCATCCTGTCCCGGGTTTGCAACCTCGTATTCGAGGATCTTTATGAATTTGTAGAAGGTGACGGCGAGGATAGCGCCAAGGCCCGGTCCGACCCCTGTTTTTTTTTTTTTTTTGCTCTGTGTTAGTTATATATTTCGTGAGTAGCATCGTATGCGAGTAGATGGAGCCTTGGGTTTGATAGAGAGGCGATATTGATGCGGGTCGGGCAAGGAAGTCTAGGAAGAGGGAGCGGGGAAGGTTGGGGCTGGGAATGAAATAGAGAGAATGGAGGAAGAGAGACGGGCAACGTACAATAGATCCAGTGCTCGCGGTCGAAGACGCCGGTGACGACGCAGGGGCCGAAGGAGCGGGCGGGGTTGAGGCTGCCGCCTGTGTAGTAGACGCCGACGAGCTCGGCGATGAAGAGGGCGAGGCCGATGCCCACAGGGGCTATGTACGTCGCTGCGTATATGATCAGCGCCTTGATTAACCAACCATTCACGACAGCACAAAAAGAAAGTAAGAAAGAAAATATTTTTCAGAAGATGTATGGGATTGCCGGAACCTAGAAACATACCCTTATGCTTCTCTTTTGCTAACATGAAAATCGTAAACACCAACTCGGCCGTCAAAACCGCCTCTATGAACACCCCCCTCGCCAGACTCGTCTCCCTGCTCAATGTCGTCCGTACATTCAAGCTCGTCGGAAAAAAGACTTTCACCAGGAAACTCGCAAAAATGCTGCCGCCCAGCTGCGCCGACAGTAGCAACGTAAACCGCACGGGCGTCATGGCGCGCGTGAGTAGCATGGCAAACGTGACGGCGGGATTGAACAGGCCACCGGAGATGCGGAAGAAGATCCAGACGTTGACCATGAGTGAGAAGGCGAAGACGAGGGCAATGTACTGCAGAACCGGGGGTGAGAAGCCCGTGGTGGCGCCCGTGGTGGTGTTGGGCGTTGAGTCCGAGGCCGAGGACTGGATGTTGGCGACTTGAGTGACGGAGAAAGCGAAGAAGAGGAACATGGTCGTGCCGACGAACTCGCCGATGAAGGCCACAAAGTCTAGCATAAGAAGAGGATTAGCGGTTGGACCGGGAGACTGAGTGTTTCGCCAGTTCTAAGACTCAGCCGGGGAAGAGGAGGGTCGAGGATAGTCTGGGGCTTGGATGTGGATGTGGTTGTGGAGCGAGATAAAGGCTGGAAGTATGACCTACGATTCTTTGCGTTGGAATTCATCCACATTGTCCATGGGAGTCGGAGGACATCGTCTCCTGATGGCGGACGTCTGGGTGGCCCCCTTTGATCCTGCACCACCGTCGCTGGGATAGTAGTGATCCCTCTGGGATGGCTCGTCCTCACTTCCATAATGGTAGTGTACCCTCGGTTTTATCGGATTGTCTGGCTCATACTCGCCGCCACTATCCACGCTGGCTCTCTGTCCATCGCCGGAAAACCGGGCCTGATATCTGCTGTGGGGTTTCTGGTAGGAGAGCGGAGGCCTAGAGTACCGGCATATTGGACGGCGATACGCGCGAGAGTAGTCATCTTCGTAGTATTCTTCGACGAAGGGTCCTCGGTTTTCGGGATACGGTTCATATCTGTGACTGTGTCGTCCATACTCGTGTTCGTCGCCATGGTCCGGATACGTTATGTAGCGACCCTGACCTCCGACGGAACGCTTGGAAGCAGAACGGGACTGCTGGCCTGGCGAGAGTCCTAATCCGTCGGCATGTGGGGCTAGGCTAGCAGGAGGCATCATGTGTGAGTCCAAATGTGCTTTGTTAGGCTGTTGGATAGGAAGACGGAGGAGTGCGTCTCGGCTGTCACTCTTGTGAACTGAAGGGTGTTCGACTATCGAATCATATTTCAATCGCTCTCCATAGTACTGTGGAAGGGAGCCAGGGCCTGGCTCCTCTGCCATGTAGCTAATAGTGGTGAGGCCGGAATCTGGAGATAGATAGACGGAGATGCGGGGCTTGTAGACGCGGTAGATGAATGATGATATATGGAAATACGTTTTGAAAGAATAGGTAGATGTCTATTGGACTTGAAAGATAGAGTGTTTTGATGTGATAATCTTTAGCAGGTTAATAGCTGGAATGAACGGCCGTCGAGAGGTAATATAAGTAGTCCTGAGCAACCCGCCATTGCATCTACCACGCAGGGCTTCCTTACCGCCTTGCCAGTCTCTTATGGTAGTTGTTTATGCCTGACTATCTGCATGCTATACGCACATCATCTTTGATTCGTCGATCGAGCAACCACGAGGCGCTTAAATCCAAGGATCTAGAGATCGTATTTCTAGGAGCAAGTACAAAGTGACGTCGGAAAAGGAGAAAATAAGCAGTAGCTTGCTGGGATATTATCATGCAAGTCCACGTCTACAGTACGCGCTGGGAAGAGGTCCGAGGTCGAAGCATCCGTTGTTGCGGGCTATTTTCCTTTGCGATTCAGAAACGCTTGTGAACTGGGAAGTTTTATACTGTAGGACAAGGTGAAGCCATGTAGTTGTATCGTGACTAGGGATTAGATGGTAGGAGTACTGCTTAACAATTGGAAAGTATTGGTGCCACGTGATAAGTGTTGAAGGGAGACCCCTGTTTTCAGAAGAGCATGCTCCCTGTAGCCTCGGCCGAAAACATAAAATCAGGTCATGTTTCAGGTCTTATGAGGAATTTCTTTTGTAGATGAATGATGACGAATAGAGGGGCTTAGTCCTTAGTGATGTCATTCAGACAGAACAGGTCCAAGATTAAATTTCCCGGAACTGATCTGGCATAGAACACGGTTAAACTTAAGGACAAGAATATAGAATGAGTAGACGACGCGGCCTAGTGACCTAACTACTGGAGTAGAATGTTCAGGATAAGATAACGACGACAAGCGCTTGAGAGAAACAAGAAAATTTAAGGTTTTTCAAGTATATTTGGGAATTCATATGCTTCTTTCCTTTGTCCAGGCACGCCAACCTTTCGAGCCTAGGAATTTTAGTTTTCATAGCTTAATGTTACCATCGACTCCATACCCCTTGCGTTTAATTAATTCTCAAATCCCTCAAACTCACTCTCCCCGCCAGCCCCCCGCATAGCCAGCCTCTCCTCTCCACCTCTCCACTTCGTCCCGATCTTAGCGCCCTTCCTCCGGTTCTCCAACTTCCTCTCATATCCGCTCTTCGTACTTATTCTCATATTCCCTTTGCCCTTACTATCCTTAACTTCCCGTCTAGCCTCGACTCCTCTCCTCTTGAGCAACTTTTTGTCCCTCTTGGTCGGCGTTGGTAACGCATCAATTAACCACTGCTTAACACTCTGTTCCTCTTCACTCCTGCCCCTCAACTTCTCCGCTGCACGAATCACATTTGCAATCCCCTTGACGTACGGCACATCCTCCTGCGTATAATACGTCACCGCGATACCGCCCTCCCTTCCCGCTCGCCCCGTCCTACCTACACGGTGAATATAGGCGGCGGCAGAGTTCGGAACATCGTAGTTGACAACACCGTTTAGGCCGCGGAAATCTACTCCCCGAGCGAGCAGATCAGTAGTTATGAGGACCCATATTTCGCCGAGGCGGAAGCGGGTCATTATGGAATCTCTGGCGGATGAGGAAAGATCGGCATGGAGCACGGCAATGCGTGATGAGCCGCCAGCTTCGGGTGGAATATCGTAGAGGAGCTCAGAATGGAGTGCTATTGCCCGAGGAATTGTTTGGGTGAAGATGAGGAATGGGGGTCGGAGCGAAGTTTTATCTGTGGAGCTAGCGGTTGGGTGTAGGAGTTGTCGTAGACCAAGCAGCTTCCCTTGTTCGGTTGCGGCGTAGATTAGTTTGTGGTTTATATTTGGGATGGCAGTGTCCTTTAATCCAACGACTAGCCGGATGAAAGGAGCTCGAGATGGTAGTGATGACGAAGAGAGACTGCTGCAGCGCTCGCTGATGGTGTTGATCGCGAGAGACTCGATGCTAGAACTCATCGTGGCAGACCAGAGGCCGACTCGCAACAGAGGATTGGTGCACGCATTCCAGACAGCGAGGGTTTGTTCGCGAAAGAGAGGATCTAGGAGAATGTCGGCTTCGTCGAGGACCAAGTGTCGGACGGTTGGGAGAGAGACGTTGCCGTTGCAGCTTTTGATAGCGTTCAGGAGGGCGAGAGGTGTTGCTACAAGAATTCCAGCTTTAACTTTTTCGGCCCTTCGTCTTTTTGATTTCGGCGGTATTGCTAGAACGCCGTCGTTATCTGAGTTATCACACTCCTCATCGGCAGTGGATGCGTCCTCCTGTTCTGCGTCCTCTTCTAGGGGCTTGTCGTCTGGCCTATCAACAATCTCCATCCCCTTCTTCATAAGTGCTGCATAAATCCCAGTCCCCTTTGCCAATTTGCGTGTCTCATTCATGATTTGTGAAGCTAGTTCCTTAGTTGGTGCAATAATGACCGCGCGGACGCCTTGCTTGCTCCGCTCTGATGCTGTACTCCTATCAGAAAGAAGTGAATTGATAATAGGTATCAGAAAGGCAATCGTCTTCCCACTCCCAGTAGGCGCAATAGTGAGAAGGTCAACACCCTCTCGAGCCATTTTCCCAGCCAAGCCATTCCCATCCCCAAGCAACAACGGCAAAGCCCCAATCTGCACCTCCGTTGGCATCCTATATCCCTGGGCCTCAATATTATCCGCCACCCTCCTCGAAATCCCATATCTACTCCTCAACTGCTTGAAACTCATCAACGGCCGCGGGAACAACTGTTGCTTGTGCTTCTTCTCCTCTCCACTCTCCTCCTTCTCCCGCTTTCGCTTTTTTGATTTCTTCTTCTCTTTCTTCGTTTCTTCTCTCGCCGCGAAGTCCTCCAGGACGACAATCTTCAGCTTGTGCGATCGTAGAATGCGCTTTGCCTCATCCTCGCCATACACATCCGCCGTATCCGCATTATCTTCCAGCTCCCGCTCATCATGCTTTATCCGCTTTCCAATCGCTTCACATTTCGGCTGGCGATCAAGCTCGATTCCATTCCGCCTCTCGCCCGCCACCTCGTGCCTCGCGCCGCTGAAGAAATCTAATTCGGGAGGAAGCACTGAAGACGGCTCCGCCTCATCTTGCCCTCTTTTTCGTTTTCTGCCTTTCTTCTGATCGTTTGTCTGCTTAGGTGTTTCTTCATGGCCGAAGAGCTGCGGATTCGCAACGGCGCCGGAGGAGGGAACCTTTTGAGCCGGCGATGGGAGCGACGCTTTGGACGAACGATTGAGCAATTTAAAGACGTTCATGGTGCGATCAGTCAAGGATTCGGTACATGCTCACTCCGTTATGTTCCTGTTCTCCCGTTTAAGGTGTGGGAAGTATGCCGTGGAGAAGGGTTGCGGCAAGTTCCTGTCGCTACTAAAAAATATTTAGGATCGGGGCTTGGCGAAGAAGCCCCCATTATCATAGCACATTTCATAGTTTATCAAGGTTATGAGCGGATGGAAAGATGGAAAGATGCATTGCCAATAGTTTCACAGGATAAAGCAAGGGAATCTAAATCAGAGTATGTGCAATAGTACAGTGGAGGATCCATCCCATGCGCCCTGCTTTCCCGAACACGCAGTTCGCCAACCTTTCTCCTCGCCCTCAAAGCATTTTTGGGAACCACCCTTTCTTTCGCCGCAACTCACGGTCCATGTATTTAGTTCTGCATCCGCAGCGCTGCTTCAACCCTATTGCTACAGCATCGAAGATCCATCGTTACGTATCTAGTGGTGCTCTGCGTGGGCTTTGGATCGGTATCCAACGAGCTTTAATCGGCCGATCATCTCACCAACGGAGAAGAAGCCGATGACTTCGGCAGCAACTACACCAGCACCGACCCATTGCGCGGTGGTCAAGTTCCTTACGCGGTTTAGAATGTTGACTGGTTGTGCACCAGCAGAAGCGGTTCGGCTAAGGAGCTGGCCGGGATGACGGAGGGCGGAGAGGTAGCTCAAGAAGTAGGTCTGGAAGGTTGCTAGATCACTACATGTGTTGATAAGTACGTGTAGTCTGAGGATAACCGATTGTACTGAGCGTGACTTACGGAGGGCTGAACTTCCTCTGCTGGGCGACGAGCTTGCCGAGCTCAAAGGCAACCTTTGAGTAGTAAATGGTCGGAGGGATGAGTGCTACAGAAATCTACTGTCAGCGATTGATGCTATTAGAGATAAGTTGCGACTGCGCGTGAACCCGTTGGCCCGAGCCACATCAATTGCGAAGCGGCATTGTGCACAAAAGACATTCAGCTCCAACACTGCCTAGGGAGACAATGAAAACGTCTGCTCGAGCTATCGCGTGTTTGGCTGAGAGTCCCCGACGGTGCCGAATGCTAATTGATCGAGCCATTGTCCAGTGAGTTGGGAACTGACATTGTATGCCACCAATGAGGCGCCCTGTGCGTCCTCCAACCTTTCCTAGAGCACCACCAACTCTTGACAGGGCGGATCCAGCCGAAGAGGTCACGCGGGACAGGCCTTGCGCTGCTTTGGACTGGGCATCGGCGGTCTTCTCCTTCGCTGTGTTGGCGACGTCGGACGTCGACGAGGCATTGCGGACGCCCGCGCGTCGGACGGCGAATGTCGAGTGCCGCAACACGGCGCGTGATGCAGCGAGAGACATTATGACGGGCTATGGTACGGGAGAGGAGATGCGGGTAGTTGATGGTGCCGCGGTGATGATGGAGGTTGGAGCTCTCGTTCCGGGTATCGACTGAGGATTTTGCCGGCTCGACTAAACTAGCCGTCAGTGCTTTTCCAGCCCGGACCAGGGCGCGACCCCTAGCTCAACACCACCACAGCTTCACTTGCGTAACATTCGCCGTAAACATCAGTTCATCATTGCATTTCTTCTAGATTCTAGATTCTATGGAATCATCATCATGTGCTCGGATAATCTAATGAAGGCAAAATCCCCGGTATCACTGTCCGGACCAAACATTGCAAGAATTGCCATCTGTTGAGGCAAGAGGAGATCGCGTGATAGACTTGAAGGACTGCTCCAAGCGTTGCACAAAGTTTTCCAAATTAAGCACTCCATTGCCTCTACCGCATTGTGACTATCTCTTCTGCAGATGTGGGGTGGATAGCGCTAAATTCATGTTAATCGTAGCCGCTAGGAGGATCGGGTGAGAGCTTACACGCAGCGGTCGAAGTCTGCCTTCGTAGCGCCCATCTTGATTGCTACACCAAATCCCTGAAGCATCTCGCCGGATGACTCGCCTAGGATGTGGAGTCCTACAACCTTCTCCTCTGGGCCCGCACAGATTATCTTGTACCTAAGATTAGATTAGCACACCTTGAATATGTCAAGCTGGGGGAGAGTTGAAAAAAGGGTTTTCACCCGTTGCCAAGATGATATTTTTCTCTTTTTTATTTAATTATGGGCAACTAGGATATATAGGGATAGTGCTATGGAAATTCTGGGGCATTACCGAGTGAAATCATGACTTACTGGGTAGGATGCTTAGACTTTTCCTCAGCAGGGAAAACATCAAAATACATTGCGGCGAATTTAGTCTTGTATATCTGCATATCATTAGCTCTATTTTCTTCTAACCAAGTACTATTACTACCCACCTTGATGTTCTCTTGGCCGTACTTTCCGATGGCTTCCGGCTCCGTCATGCCAACGGTGCCGACCTCAGGGTGGCTAAAAACAACTGTGGGAACATTTTCGTAAGAAAGTCGGGAAGACTTCAGTTCGGGCGGGCCGAACAGCCGGTTGCCTAGCTGCCTGCCAGCGGCGATTGCCACTTGCAGAAGGCCATGTTAGGCTATGGCAAGAAAAGTTGTAGTAGGGTGAATCTTACCAGGAGTCAGTTCTGACTGACCCGTGACATCGCCAAGCGCATATAATCCTTCCACATTTGTATTTTGAAACTCATCGACTGCAATGTGACCTGTCTTAGAAAGCTGTACCCCGGCCACATCAAGGTTTAGATCCTTGATCTGAGGCGCTCTCCCGATAGCCCAGAGAAGCTCGTTGAACTCAAAAATCTCGCCATTGCTGTCTGTGATCTTCAAACGCTTGCCTGGAGATGGGCCTTCGGTAAGTTTCTCATGAGAATTACCGTCATAAGCTAAAGCAGAGCCGCCATCTAATCGTTCAATCTTTTTGAAGCCTGGAAACTTTTTGTGGATGATGACCCCAGCTTCCTCGTACGTCTTCGTCATAGTTTCCTGGATCATAGGATCGAACTGTCGGAGGAAAGTCTCGTGACGGATGAACATATGCACTTCCACTCCAATGGCGTTTAACACCCCAGCCAATTCCACTGCGATATAGCCAGCTCCCACCACGGCAATCTTCTTTGGCAAGTGCTCCATGTCGAAGAACCCGTCACTTGTGATGCCATGCGTTGCACCCTCTACATTTTCGGCAACTATTGGATAGCCACCAGTAGCGATGAGAATATGTTTCGCTGTGTAGGCTGCCTTTCCAGATCCATCCACTAAGTCCACTTCAATCTCTTTCTGCCCTATAAATCTTGCCGTGCCCTGGACCAGGTCAATGCCCTCTCGGTTCCAGTTGCGCTCATAAGCCCCGTTCAGTCTCAAGATCTGCTCATCTCGCCGCTTCTTAAACTTGTCGAAGTGGAATCGGACATTATCAGGGATATCGTAGAAGTAATGCTTGGCACCTTTAATAGTCTCATTCACAGATGCGAAATACCAAGTCATTTTTTTGGGCACACAGCTGGAGCAAGGCTTGTCAGTGCTCAAAACTCCCCTTGACTGTCCCCAGCCCCTGCTTACCCTACGTTCACACATGTTCCACCGGACCTATAGATTCATTAACCGGTTGCTCATTCCTTCGCCGGATCTCACAGACCTGCCATTCTCCACAAGCAGGGTCTTTGCACCATACCAACCTGCCGCCCGACGGGCCGCTCCACTACCTCCACTACCGCCGCCGATAACAATATAATCATACGACCTTGCTGCCGGAGCCATGGTGACGGGTGAATCTGTAAAGTGGCGAACGAAGTGGGCAACCCGAGGCGCTGTTGGACAGACTTGTGAAACGCGTCGTGAACTGCTGCTGAAGAGGCCTGGCCGCCGGGAGATCATGCCGCTCAAGGGAACGAGAAACGGATTTATCACATACTAGCTCGAGATGCAGAGTGAGGAGTTGCGATGGGGCAATCAGCTGAGGAACCGTGAGTAAGCCTGCGTTAGCGTGCCACTTTCGGCTGGATTCAGAGCGACGCAGAAATGGAGAATGCACCTGCACGCCCTGGTCGACCTCACCTGTTAATCACTGTTCAGCCTGTCTCCCCGCACACAGCGAGTAGACGCATCCTCACTCGGCCTGCCCGGCCCAATTGCGGACTGGCGATAACGGTGCTGCTCTGGCCGTGAGGAGAGAAAAAAAAAAAGCGCGATGTACACTCTTGAACTGATCACCAGTCCGCCAGAACCTCCTCGCGATGCGTACTGCAAGTAGTGCAAGCGGTGGAACATTGCAGAAACCTCCTTGATCGTATTCGCAAGCGAGTCCCGTTGATAGGCACTTGCTTGTGATCCCCTCGTTCTCTGGGACGCTATCGCCTAAGCCACATGCCCATGTCCCACAGCCAAGAAACGTGGAGGAGGTTATGCATACGCTATATCTCGCCGTCTCCTCTTGCAGGATTGCATGCTTGACACCAAAGGCGCCAGCTTCGCCGAAGCGGAACAGAATACGAAGGGTCGAGATGCCGGTCTTGGTTCTTGCTAAGACGTCTCCCCGCTTGATACTCTCCTGCTTTCGGTCAACTACTTCCCAAGTCCCTTGCAGGATCCATATACGGCTTTCCTCACCACGGAAATCGAAATCGTGGGGCAAGGATCTTAAGCGACATGTCTCCCCTCTATAGCTCTGCTAGCTGGCTCCGCTCTTGTGGTGGGCAAAATACCGACATTGCGGAAAGTTGTATTGCGTGGAGGGGAAGGAAGCTATGAACGTCCGCCGAGGGCGCTGTCAAACGCAAGAGGGGCAAGCTCGAACCCTTTTCAGCGCTCATGAGATTTTAGTCCTGACAGACCCTCGGGTCTTGTACACCCTCAAACTTTGCTATGACTCGCGTCCGTGGCGGTTAAATCAATCGTTGGGACTCCGGAAGAAGCACCCAGGGGCGCTAGCTTCAGCACTGCACGATCTTGTTTTATGACTTGCATAAGATGACGCATCCCGATCGGTCTATGCCAATGCCGGCCACGAGGGGTACCGTCTAGAGTGTGCGATGCCCAGCGAAGAGAACTGACAGCAAAGACTGGCAATAGCAGTGCGACTCCGTTGTTTGTTTGCTATCTGTGGCGCATCTTGGCCCAAGTAAAATCACTGACAAGACTTAGTCTATCAATTGCAAGGGTGAGCTATTGACAGTGATGGGAGTAGTATCGTGTTGTATGTGTGTGTCTGGCCAAGTCCCATCCCGAGAGGTCATGCTGCACCGCAAGGGTGGAGCAGATCGATGGCTGTCGATCATCATCGATCGCTTGAATTGGTAGATATGTACTCACCATCTTTGAGCTGTACTCAAGATATAGATAACCGCACTAATGTGAGAGTATTTCGACACTTATCTTCAATCGATTAGGCTGAACTGGCAGTCCGATAAGTTGGAAGGTTGTTCCGTTCATTAGTTCAGCCCACCACATATGATCCGGTAGTGGCAAGGCTAAATGTGAGTCCTAGTCTTCTCCGAGGAATGTAAGGCATGGGACAGTTCCGAGTTCTTGAGATGTACGGAAATTCCCTGGTAGGGACCAAGGAGACGCAATTGCGGTGCTTTGGGCCTTTTAGGTGCTATTCTTGCAGCGAAGGGACTTGAACACTAATTGCCAAAATTATCATGTCAGTAAGCAGACGTCATCGGACGATAGTAGAACAAATTTCAACAGTGCGTTCGAAGAGTATCAATCAACGCGGAGCTGAAGTAAGCCGACAGAACAGGGAAAGAGTCCAAAAAAAAAAAAAAAAAAAAAAAAAAAAAAATAACATATACTACAAGCACAGCATGTCCAATGGGCAGCTTCCTGTCATACTATTACCGTCTATGGAATGTCCGAATGGAGAACCATCCATTTTCGCGCGATGCTGCATGCTCCCAACAACAGATATCAGGGATACTGCATTGGAGGACGTAGTCTGGTCACAAGAGAATCGAATTGGTTTCCTAGAATAGAATGCACATACATGGACAAAAGATTGCGTGCTTGACTACGCCGCAGCGCTGCAAATTTAGAAGGGATTCGTAGGCGAGTATGATGGACTGGCCCTGCAATTGTTGCGGAGGCTCACCGTTCAGAAAGATTCCATCCACGCATGACAGCTAACGGGAGGGAAATTTCCAGGGATTTCCAACCTCTATCACACCGAAGGCGACTGCCCGTATATGCAGGGCGCACAAAGCGGCAATCTGGCCGTCGCTCAAAGTTCTCTCGACTCTTGGCCTAGCTCCCGCGGGATTTCGGAAAGTTTTCTCCCACCTCCGTACAAATGGCCTGCTGATTTGGGATAATTGCTTACGAGAAATGGGAGCTAAGTGGAGCCCGTAGCCGCGCAGCTGGGGAAGCTGCATGAGGACTGTGTTCCGAGGAGCCTATGGCGACAGCAACGTGAAGTGTCTTCGCGGTGTCACAGAACGCCTTCGAAGTTCTCCAACCGCCACCATGTGTCAGCCTATGGGCAGCCGGCACATGCCTAATGTTCAAGGCCCGGCCGCTTGGCGATGACATCTTGTGGTTGCGCGATAATGTGGGGGAGTCAGGGCAGTGACCAGGTGTTCTTCGCCCACTTCACCCGCGGTGCGAAACATGGCGCGGGTGTTAACTTATCGACGATACGAGACTGGCCGACCCAGGGCCTTGGGGACAGAGGGACCAGGGGCACTCTGGCCTTGCATCTGAACCAGGAGACCGACCCCTGCACCTTCAGCTTACGGCGGCGGCAAGTAAATATTTGTTGTCAACGGTGACTTTTTGACCAGTCCTCGGTTGGAACATTCCATAAGGATGGGTTGGCCGCATCGGGGCTTGTTGATGGGCGGTTTTCGAGACGACTGCGCTTCGTACCGTTTCGCCGAAATCGTAATAATAACGGTAAAATACGCTAGTTGCAAGCGGGCGTACGCGCTGTTATTTAAGCCAATGTCGTCGTATTCTGGAGAATGTGGGGCTCACGGACTGTCGTTCTCTTACCTGCTGCTCACTTCCAAGTTTTAGCGCCTCTCGTCCAGACAGCTGCACAAGAACATGCCGGGAAACCTCCTCCCAACTCTGTTCAGTCGCTTCAGAGGAGTCTCAAAGCCTTTATTAATCAGCTCTCCTGCCTTCAGATTCCGCCGGCAGATGGGCTGCGTCTAACCTCGGCACGTCTCGGAGGACAGTGCGCGAGACAACCCTTCTAGAGATAGGTGAACCACTCATTGGAAACGCTGACAGTTTCTTCGATCGTGTTGGTTGGTATGGCTGGAGTTCGAGATACGTAGGCGCGTTGCCTAGTGGCTATGGATGTGACCAAAACCCTATGGACCACTTCATCGCACAGCAGCTATCAACACACGAACGTGCTGAACGAGTAATAGAACACCGGCCACTAGGCGTTTTCACGTAAGTCACCGTGAGACGCATTGCCGCGGACGTTTTCCGATTGTTATCGACCTAGGATTCAATCATCAGCCAACCTTTTGCAAATTCTGTGCCGTCTTCAAAAAAAAAAAAAATTAAAATAAAATAAAATAATTGCATTCCAGCAGGAAGTTTTGTTCGGTAATCGAACAGCCTAGAGGACTATACATTCCCCAGTCGAGGCTTTTGGTACTCGCACCCTTAGTGATGAAACCGCCATTTCCCAGTCCCCCTTTTCTGGATTATGGATTATGTTTTGCGATCTAAGAGGTGGCAAGCGTGGCATGGCATAAGCAAATATTGCTCGAAAGCTCTTGTTGACATAGAAGCGGTCTCTGCCCTACCCCTCCACTGAAGATTCACGAAGAGATAGCAGTCTGCGCTGTCCTGTTAGGGGCCTGTTCCTGTTAGCAACCAGAATACGTCTAGTCTTCGTCTGTGTCCTCTTCTTCCAAGTCCAACACTTATTCAATTCTCTATTTCCTGCAAGATGCAGGTCCAATTAGCCGCCTAAAGTTTCTAAACCTGCAGTCGTTCGACTCCGCTCACCCTTATCTTAATTTCTTGCCTCTTTTAAAGAAAACTTTGACTTAAGAGGATACCGCACGATTTATCCGGTTAATCAAGAGCCTTTTTCAACGGGCCATTGTGGGAAGATAATCCAGGTTTATTGAAAAAAAAAAATTTTTTTTCGTTCCGGTCCAGGAGGAGTGAGCCCGTCTTGAGGCAGAAAGACCCAGCAGCGTGTCACTTGAGGTGCTTCCATATTAGTGACCCTTGCACTCTACTTCTGGAACAATGCACCATGCCATAAAAACCCGACGCCACTGCAGAATCGGTTCCTAGATAAGCTTCCGCCTCGTCCAAGCCGACGTCCATCGCCGAACGCATGACCGATGTGTCTCAAATCCCCACCAAAACGGCGACCGCCACTTCGCGGGCCGCGTTCAGGACCGTGAGACCGGATCGGTGTAGGACAGCAGCATGCGCGCCCGCTAGAATCATTCGGCTTCGAGATGAATGGCAGCCGAATCGGGCCAGCTGTCGTGAGATCTTGTCCTCTAGAGAAACAATTGGGTATATTCTGACGCAGCATAAAAACCATTCCGTGACCTATCCAGTTCAGGCTCCAGTTCGTGATCAGAGCCCTTTGTCGAGGCGTTGCCGGGGTGAATACCTAGGTAGAGAAAGTGACAATAACTCCTTTGAGACAAAGTCGAGGGCCCTACATTGCTCCACACTGACCAGCCATTAGTCTGTAAGAGATAGAGATTGCGAGGTCGCTCAGTGGACGTGAGGCCTGGTTGGGTTGCAGGCTTGTAATTCAACTCCTGTGCTCCTACCGGAGCTGGTACGGGGACAATACGTTGGTATAGGCGACAAGAACGGGAGTACTTTCAGAACGCAGAAGGTACCCTCCTGCCCTGTTTGCTACGGCTATCGGGGATGCGGGAAATGGGGCTCCTATGCGGGCGGCAGGGGCCGCAACTTTGTTTCTGCTGGGGAATGACGCAAGACATCTCAGGGTCCGAGACCGTGCATCTTGATCTCTCCCAGATCCAAGCGTACGATATTTGCTCGGGCTGTAACAGGACCCCTTGGCCTTCGGCGGGTCAAGGTACTTGTGATATCGCTACACATGATGGGCGCTGAGTAATCCGGTCGTAACAAATTTCGGATTACGTGAGTTCTTCGTATAGAGTCTACATATAGTACCAAACGAGCCTCCTCCAAGTGCAAATGTAGCACAAACATCCTCGACTCACTTCAACACAGCACGCGAGTATCTACCTTCCCTGTTAGAATGCCCTGCTTGACGCCTCGAGGAAAGCATGAGGCAAAAGCCATGCAGCGGAGAAAGTTCAATTGCACACAAGACTCTGGCGACGAAACACTCTCGATCGCTTGCATTGGGCGGGAGCGCTACATGCACACCGCCCACCTATATTCGCAACATATCTTCTTTTTTCCATGCACGAGCAGGGCATCGACATGGCTCAGGGCCTCCTATAGGCCGGGGAACAGCATCCTGCGGCCCGATGCCTCTGATCTGCAAGAGCAAGGCACCCCCGTAGATGCAGGAGACATGAGCTTGAATTAGTATTGCTGGCAGATGCAGGACGCCCTCTTCAGCCGACGCCAGGTACATCGCCAGCAGTCGTCATTCCCGTTGGCTCCAGAGATATTGATTACCGTCAATCTTGAGAGGGAACGGCAGCGTCGCAGGCTCAAGACAGCACTCCGGAAGCTGCCTCTTCGGCTGCATCTGGAAGGCTGCCCGGCGAAGACCAGGCAGGCTTGCATTTTAGGAGTTGGCATTCGGGCAGATGATGATGACGACGATGCCCCAAGCCGCAAGCCACACGCCACACGCAGATGTCGAAACACATGGCATTGATTTCTTCGACGTCGAGCCGTTTGGCGCGGGCAATGCCCTGTATGTATGCATGTACGGTACTCCGTACGTACATATTCTGCTCGGATACGCGTCTCCAGCGTCCAACCCACCGTTCGGCAACAAGCCAGACCCCCGGCCGGTGCGCGCAATAACGTCTACCATCACCGTAGTCACCAACAACAACAAGCTTCAACAAGAACGCCGGCGGCTGGCCCTGGAAAACAATAAATCCCACCCCCGTTGGCCAGCGATTTTCGGACAAATTCGAGGGCTGGCGGCGCCTCTATTGGCGAGCAGCAGGGTGGTGCGAGCGAATATGCGATGTCGAAAGATACAATATTTGGCTGGTATTAGTGGTATTAGCCGACGGCACGGCACTATGTAGAATGTACGCACGACGCGCCAGACGATAGCATCAAGGGAACGCCAGCCCTGCGCCTATCGGTCATTACGCCACGGGTCCGCTTGCCGTCAAGGAGCTTGAACGGAGCCTGGTGGTCGACGCTTGCAGCGGCTAGTGCATGGCACTCTACGGGCAGTGCGCAATTGGGGCCTAGAGCCTTGATCTCAGATGCAGATTGACGCGCTCGGAGGGCGCCAAGGAGGGGCATGATATATTGGCCCTTCGATCATCAGCCGCATCCAGTGAGTAGTGGCCCGGCCCCCGTTCGCCTGTCGCCTGTTGTCTGTCGTCTGCACACGCGCCCGCATGCTTCTTCGAGCAGCCCCAGGACCAGTCGGACCAGTCAAATCAGCGGCCAGAGGGGGAGAGAGATGAGAGAGAGCGCCAACGCCTGTCATCTCGCTCGTACCGCTCGTCTCGCGCCGCCATGGGCTGATGCTGGCGCTTGTATGGCGGACGCGCGGGGCATCACGTCTCGTGCCCAGTCCACTGTGCCAGTGTGCCAGTGTGCCAGCGTGCCAGTCCAGCGTCCTCCCAGCAGTGCTAATGGCCTGTATGTAAGTGCGAGGGCAGGCCCCAGCGAACACGGCGGGGCGGCTGCACCACCACCTGGGCAGGCCGGTCGACGAGCGCGCTCGATGATGCAGACGATCCCTGGCCGCTATGTGCGCCAGGGTGGCCCGAAATATGCGAGTATTCAACGGCTTGCGGGATCCTCTAAGTGGGCACGTCTGCTAGCCCCGAATCGGCGGCAGACCCATGCATGCAGCTCTGGGAATTTTGCAACTACCTCATGCTCCAGCCAGCTTAACACTACCCCAAACTCTGCTAAGAGAAATCTCCTGCAGCTTAAACAGCGCCGGGAAGCGAAACATCCATCACTTCTCCGCCCGGGCCCGTGAACATGTGGCTTAACTATTTAGTCCCTCACACGCCCACCCGGGGAACCATCGGCTTCTTCCCCTCCATCGATGTGATCTTCGTCCTCGTTTCCCTCCGTTAGTTCCCATTTTCCGTCCCGGCCGTCGGTCGTTGCCATGTTTCCCTTTTCATTATGGACGCTTAGCAATTGGAGTTGGTTTTGGATTTTTGTAGCTCTCTTGTATGTGGCCGTTATTGCCACCCGCCCTAGCTCACTGAGTTTTCATCATTGCCGCCCTCATGCACTAGATACTGATCGATCATGGCAGTTTGTTCCGCTATGTCAGACTATGGGTCAATCTATGCGCAAATTTCTTGTATATGCCCATCATGCCCATCGATGAACCCACAATCACCGCCCAGGACATGACCGTCATTATCCCCACCGTTGCCGAGGATATACAGCAGTTGAAGGAGACTGTTGAGACTGCCTACCGGCTCGAACCTTTCGAACTCCTCCTCGTCACCCCCGAGGCACAAATCAAGCGTTTGTACCGGATGGTCGAGGAGATGGGCTGCCCAAAGCTCATTCAAGTCTTATCCGTCAGCCAGGCCAACAAGCGGCGTCAGCTGTGCCGGGCCATTCCGGAGGTTCAGACCAAGATTACGCTTCTTCTGGATGACGATGTGTGGCTTCCCGAGAAGTTCACAAAATGGATACTTGCTCCTTTTGAAGACTCGCGAGTGGGCGGCGTGGGGACTAATCAGACCATCCGGCGAAAGGATCGGTCAAACATCTGGGAGTTTCTAGGGTCCATATACCTGGTCAGGAGAAATTTCGATTGCACGGCTTGCAACTGGATTGACGGAGGGCTACCATGCCTCTCTGGGAGGGCCGTTGCATATCGCTCTGAGATTCTGCAGGACCCGAAGTTCACGCACGGTTTCACTCACGAAACCTGGGGGAGCGACCATTTTCTGAATGCCGACGACGACAACTTCATTACGCGCTGGCTCTTCTCGCATGATTGGAAGATTCAGATCCAAAACCACCGCGAGTGCGAGGTAGAGACGACGCTAGAGAACGACTCAAAGTACCTGAAGCAGTGCCTTAGATGGGTGCGGAGCAACTGGAGAAGCAATCTGACCAGCTTGAGCGAGCTGCATATGTGGTTGTAAGTTGCCAATTGCCGTCCACACGTCCCCCGTTTTTTCGTGTCGTTCCCCGCCAAGCCCCTGCCCCCTCCCCCTCCTCTTCAGCCCACGACCAGGGCTATTCATCGCTAACCCCCGTGCGCACGACAGGAAGTATCCGTGGTCCCTCTACGCTGTCTTCCAGACAACAATCACGCAGTGGGCTTTCTTCTATGACTGCTCGCTATTGACCTGCTTCTACTTCACGCTATGCGACGCTGGGTACTACGGTGGCCCGCGCGCTGGGGATAAGGAAGCTGAGCGGCGGCAGCTCGCCCTACTGTGGGCTGCCTTCCTAGGACACATTGCGTTCTCCAAGACGATCAAGCTTATTCCGCATTTGTTAAGAAACCCGGGCGATGTTCGCTTTGTCCTTGTCTCGATCCTCTTTGGTTACTTTCATAATCTCATTAAGTTCTACGGCTGCATTACCGTCACAGAGGTACGGTAACCCCGCATCCTGCCGCCCTCAACACAATTTACTGACAGCAGCTTTGCCATCACAGACGACCTGGGGTACGCGTGAAGGAGCGGACGCAGACGATAACCTCAGAATGATTCCCATCCCGTACATGTCCAACATGACACCTCCATTGACACCCCCGCCGCAGAAACGGATGCTTCGCGAGCGAGGGACGGCCATCCCGGCCGCCGTGAGCTGAGAAGGTAATGTAGCTTTAGCACTGAACTGGTCACCAGATCCCGGCCAGTAGTAGTAGCAGCAGCAGGTGGGCGCCCCGCTTGGCGCGCCCCATAGGAAGCAGTAATTTTAGACATTTCGATGAAGTGATCCCCGCGCGCGCTCTTTCACACCTCATCGCCAGATGACACGATAGAGTCGAGTGTGCGCCTTTTTGGATGACGGGTCTTCCCATTAGGTGAGCATCAGAAGAAACGATGCTCTTGGATTATTCAAGGATTATTATTATTTTTTTCTTTCCAAAATGGAGGTAATGGGGTGGATAAACTGGCGTCATACGGTTTTCTTTTTTGGCCGGGAGTCTTTATTCCTCTTTTAAATTTTTTTATTTTTATAAAGGTTTTTAGGTTTAAGATTTTTTGTGCGAAGCAAAAAATTGAAGCGTAAAGGTTTCCTAGTCAGGTATCATAAGCACGGCAGACAGATGGAATGTCGCGCCCATGTAGTTCTATATGCGCAAAAAAAAGTTGAGTTTCTTGTTTGAGGCCACACGACGCGTATGCTGTTGTGGTGGACTAGTATACCTTTTTTTTTTCCTATTTTTTTTTTCTTTTTCTGTTTTCGCGCAAGTTCGTTCTGTAATATCTTGATTCTGGATGACCGAGATGGTTGTGCAACTCTAGGAATGACGCCATGTCACGAGGCTAGCTCATGGTCGCACCGAGGCGGGCGATACAAACCTAATTCGGACCTCAAGGACGATCGAAGACCTTTTCACGATGTCCATGCATTTCTCTCCTAAGCGCACCGTGTCTCTAGTGACCATCTGAGGCGTCGCACGGGCCCTCGATTGCGCGAACCATCCTTCCCTCGGCCGTACCGGCAACGATGCAATGGATATCGAGGAGGGTATGCCCACCGACCAACATACTATTCTAGTCTGGTAGGCGGATGGATGGGTTCTAGGAATGATTTCTGGCAGAAGCATGGTTGGGTGGGGGTGGGAGGCTGGCTCCAACTGTGTTATTGTGTTGCCATATATGGCTGCACAATAATAATAAAGATTGTATACCATCTAGCAACAACCACTCGAGTCCGGCAGGTGGACGGGTGGGATCTAGGAATTATGTCTAACCTGAGCCTGGTTAGGACATTGCCGGCGCTCAGGATCGCCTCCCGGCGAGTCTCCACTCGTAGCAGAGGACGGAACAGGACAGGGACGCTCAGAGCGTCAATCTGGCCGTGTTGGACAATAAAATGGGGTTTATGGCGCGCTCGAAGCCTTTAGCTTCGACCCCTCTGCGCCATAGGCGTCCGCTAGGACTCGCAAGTCCAAGGGCTGGACTACTCCAACAAACCAACAACACCTCGTCCCTGTGAAGGGAGGGGCGGGGCCAAAGTCATGGCATGGCTTTGCCTGTCTATTGCCCGTGCCCAATATCGTCGCCCAACCTGGCTGCTGGCTATCTTGTGCGTGACGAACGCGAACAGTGCGCCTCCCAGTTTTGTCCGCCGCACCCTTTAACCAAAGTTTATGCCCGTCATCTCCCGTCCCGCTCTCATAAGGTCGATGGCCTCTGCTCAAGTGCCTGCGCCGGACTGAGGCCGGACGCGGCGCGGTGCTAGTTAGCAGCCTCGTCATACATAGCCTGCTTGCTTACAGCCTGCTTGTTACAGCACAAAACGACCCGTCCGTGGCGGAAACAACTGCATCATACATATTGCCTCGAGAACGTCTGCCGCCCTGACTGCATGCAGGCAGGTGTCCCGGGTCCCCGAAGCGCTCAAGCGGATGCCGCGTTGCAAAACAGCATACATAAATATCGCGTGCCGCCCGAAACAGGGTCTCCACAAGTCCCACATGCCAATGGGAAAGAGCAGGACGCGCCGTCCAGAACCTGTGTGTACTGCGTATGTAGATCGTCTATGCAAAAGAGACTGGAGCGGGCACACTTTTGGTTGCATCCGCTTGCTCAAGGTCAAGCCCGCCACGCTCTGACGAACCGTTGGCCCAGTCTAGGATGTCATCGGTGATGCACACGGCAACTTGTTGGCCCAAGTCCTCTTACATACGCGTCTAGACAGCATGCGCAGATGTATGTAACTTGGACGTGTGACTCCGCCGGCCCTGACGCATACGGGTTGGTAGGTCGGCACGCTCGCCTGCCCTCTGCGAACCAAAAATATTTTTTTTT
>ML986587.1:647727-713894 GCA_010094045.1 Lojkania enalia
TCCCTTCCTATATCCACATCTCAATGGATGCCATAGTGCTGGGCCCCATGCAAAAATTATCCCTCATGGAACTACCGGATTGGACATTTCAAGGAGTCGAAAACCATCTAACAATCCGTTTCATCTTAGTCCTAGTTCTCTTCCCTGCGCTACATAACTAGGCGGACGACTGTGTACCTGTTTCTAATACTTGGCCCAATGCTTAGTCTGTGTATTGTTACTTATGTCTTTGAACAGGAAATGCTACCAGGTTTTGCAGGAAAGCTATCCCTTCTTGCTTTCTGATGGTGTGAAAATACCTCAAAAATCGCATATTGGTTCCCCATAATTTGGCCCGGGCACACGTTCGTCTCCACAGCCGCATCTTTCTTGGTCAAGCGAAATGAGACCGCTCTGCTTGTCGCCTCATGCTCACGTTACATTTAACTGATCCAAAGGGCTAGGAAACTGGCGGCATCACCTTGAGGGTCTACAGCTCTAAAATTCATGACTGGAGTCATAATGCGAACTATTTCTATAATATCTGTAACTACTGCAGCTCAACGTGGAGGGATATACATAAGACAACCGTTGGAGACCGGGCGCGACGTTGAGACAAGCCAAAGTAAGCAGGAGGACGACAATCGGGCCGGCCATTGAAACGTCTTCTCTACATGGTAAAGAGGCCGGGGTCGGTTTCTCAACAATGCATGGTGGCCTCGGGAGATATAGGCTCGGTTGTTTCCGAGTGCTGACTCGCAAATCGTATCGGGTATCGAGATTGTTCTCCGAGAGGGTCGAGATACATATATACGAGCCCACATTATTATTGTACCTTACCACGCCAAAATAGCGCTTGGCGTCCACGGAAGCTCCAAAGTACATTTATGCCTCAAGCCGAATTGATATAGGTCTTCAGCCCTGATACGTCTGCAAGCATGCTGATGTTTTTGTGGACTATAAGTACAGATCCCAATTCTATATGGAAGTAGATCCAGCCTCACCAACATGAAGACGCCGTCTAGATAAGCATTGATAATGCACCTAAAGAGTTGCTCTTTCTATAGGCATTACCAATTCATCTAAATAATTGCATAGTCGTCGATAGTCTTAGCGAGAGCACATGTCCAGTCTAATATTCCACTCTCAGCCCCATAGCGGACAAACGGGTGCTCGCCATTAAGCCTTAATGGAGTGTGCTCGTGTCAATCAATTAGAAACACTTGTCTGGACGAAACGATTCTAGAATCGCACGCGCCCTTGGTACCCAAAATGTTGCTCGTTCCTCAGTATCGAAGAGGCCTAGAGCTGAGCATCAATCTACCACACAGAAGTGCCTGCGACGCGTAAAACCATTCGACACTCGCATTGTCCTTCCCTTCCGTACTTCGCCAAGGAGCGCCAAGCTACCCGTTTCGACCAAACACGTACAACCCTATGCAGTGGAGTGACAGAACAACATTGACGAATCATCATACATAAACATCAGACTCACGCACACCATACGCAGGTCATATTCTTCCTTGCAAAGATTTGAAAATGAATAACTCTCGAGCACTAAAGCCCCATTTGCTTACCGGGGCAACCGTAAGAGAAATGTAGTCGCCATTTTATAGTCATTCGATGGGGGCCTGGCGCACTAGCTACCTATGCTAGGCTGGACTATAGTATGGGTACTTCCGGAGCCAAACGGAGTAGTGGAACCTCTGCAAACGAACTACTAACCTCCGACCGCCTAGATCATTATCGACAATTTTGATTTACTACCAGGAACAGATTTGTGCCACTGACCGCCCACAACACTGAAGTAATGGACTAGAAACCCTAATCAACAGTACTACTGCTCCCTCCCCCCAACGAAGCTCTCTGACGATAAATAGTTATTAGCAACCGTCTCCGAAACTATGGACACGTGACCCGAGAGAAACATTTCCGGCCTCGGCCGCATCTCCTCCGATATTACCTGCCCCTCATTAAGCTCGAAGGATATCCCGAATGGCTCGGGCGCCTAGCTTGGTACCCCACTTCCGGTGATAGGAGATAGGATACGTGGAATACACGCCATCTTCAGCTTTCGTTTTGACCGAAAGAGCAATCGGTTCCTTAAACTTGCTAGTGGTTCCGGCCTCCTGCCTAATCTCGCATCTATGGGATTGTGCTTGTGTTTGCGAGTGAGAATACGGGAAAGAGAAGGAATTCCTGGTAACCGGTGCGCCTGTGAATACTAGCTGGACCTTGAGAGACAATAGGACGGGCCAATTAGCAGCAGGAAGGATCAAATCTGAGCGGCGAGACTTGTGGTGACGGGTCTCGGTTATTCTTTTTGGATGGGTTTGGGGATCTCGCGGTTTTGGGGACCGAGAACAAGACGCTCTGCCTAGCTCTTCGTAGCTTTAAACGCCGAGGCGGATGAAATCATTCTAAACAAACATCAGAGAGTAATCAATTCGGGCAAAAAGTCATATTAGAGTATATCATCTCCTCTACGACTTCCTCAAGGCTAGGATTGAGGAAGACAAGGTACCCAAATCCAAGAAATAAGCAACGAACACTCCCACTTCACATCTCCGCGCAATCTTCAAACCCCCCAAATCACCCAATTACCAATACCCACATTCAACAACCTGTCAGTCCGTCACTCCAAAGCCCCTCTAATCGCCAGACATCAGCCCAAGCACACAAATCATGCCACCTCAAAAACTCCTCGACACGCACGTCCACCTCTGGCCCTCAACGTCCACCTCCCCAACCCACCACCCCTGGATGACACCCGGCCACCCCCTGGCAAAGCAGCAGTCGATATCTGAATACAAAGCCGCAACCTCAACCTCCCCCATTCAACCCTCCGGCTTCATATATGTGGAAACAGACCGGTACCTCCCATCTCCCTCTCCTTCCTTCCCCCCCAACCCCGCCTCGTCAGAAGAAGTTGCGGCAAAGTTGAAAGCGTGGGCGAAAGAGCCGTTAGAAGAATTAAAGTTCCTGAGACGTATTGTAGAAGGACAGCCCGCGGCCGTCGACGGCTTCGAGGAACCCGATGCGCAATTGATGAAAGGCGCTGTTATCTGGGCGCCATTCCACCTCCCCACTCCCCTCTTTACCCACTACCTCCAAATCGCTGAGGAAGTCTGCGGACCGTGGCTCTGGAGCAAAGTCGTCGGGTTCCGGTACTTGCTGCAGGGGATTAAGGATGAGGGGTTCCTGAGAGAGCTGGTGCTAGGCGAGAATTGGTTGGGAAATGTTTTAAGGTTGAGGGAGGGGAGGGGACGGACGTTTGATGTGGGCGTTGATGCGCATGCGGGGGGGTTATGGCAGGTTGAGGTTGTTAAGGATATGATTTGTAAGATTCGGGGGATGGAGGGTTTGGGGGAGGAAGGGAGGGTTGGGTTCGTTATCAGTATGTTGTTCATTTATCCTCTCCTCAAACAATACCGTTTCCCTTTACTTTTCTCCCTTTTTCTAGTTTGGTCCAGAGTGCCAGCTTTTTGGGCGCAGTTTGAAGATGTGTGACGGCTGATTGTTTGCGATAGATCATCTCTGTAAACCGGACCTCTCCCTGCCCCTTTTCTCCGAACAAGCACAAATACACACAACTCTCCTAGCCACCCTCTCACTCGACCAAAACACTGCAATCAAATTCTCGGGCGCTTTCTCTGAATTCTATCCCTCGCCCACACCCGCGGATATCCCGACCCTAGCCTCCCGCCTCTTACCCTACGTCTCCTGTCTCGGTCAGAAGGCACTAGAAACTAGGGTCATGTTTGGGTCCGATTGGCCGGTTTGTAATGTGGGGGGCCCGAAGGGAGAACGAAGTTGGGTGGTATGGAGGGAGGTGGTTGGGGAGGTGTTGAGGAGGTTGGGGGTGGAGGAGGAAGGAGTGTGGTGGAGGGCTGGGTGTGAGGTTTATGGGGTGGAGGCTTGATGAATGGCATAGTGCATGTAGGGACTGTATCATTTGCCGGCGTTTCATATCATGAGAACCACTAATTACTATACATCAATGACTCAATTTCTAATCACCTACTGCAAATTCACAAACAATCCTCCGTCAACTAATAACTGCGCCCCCGTCACATATCCGCTCAACTCCTCGCACCCCAAAAATACGGCTGGCCCCGCCAAATCCTGCACCGTACCCGTGCGCCCCAACGGTATTCTACCCTCCATATACGTCCTCTTGCCCTCATCCTGCAGATCCTGCTCATTAAGCTGCGTCCGTATTGTCCCGGGCAACAGCGCGTTGCACCGGATATTGTAGCGGCCGAGCGCGCAGGCACACGACTGCATCAAGCTCAGGATCCCGGCTTTCGTGGGTGTGTAATGCGCTTGCTGGGAGCCACCGACCAGCGCCGAGATGCTAGATATGCCGATTATGGAGCCGCCGGGGGGGGATTGGGTGGACATTTGTGCGGCGGCGGGCTGGATGGAGTTGAATGCTCCGGTGAGGTTAGTTGTTAGGGTTTGGGACCAGAGGGAGGGGGTGATTCTACACGTGTTAGGTTGGTTTGCGAGGTTAAAGAGGGTGAGGGAATATGCACTCGAGGAATTCTTTGAACTCGCAGATCCCGGCGTTGCTGATGAATATATCTAATCTGCCCCATTTCTCTACCACTTTCTCCACAAGTCTTTTGCCAGTTTCCGCGTCGCCGACGTCCCCAGGTACTTCGATTAGTCTATTACTTATTTCTTCTTTGCTGGTGGGCGGGTTTCGAGAGGCTTCATCGATCATGGTTTGGAATTGCGAGCTGGATTGAAGATCGTCGAGGTGGTTGACGGCGACGTTGGCACCGTGCGAGATGTAGGCCAGGGCGATGGCCCGGCCGATGCCTGTTACGCCGCCTGTTATCGCCATTGTTTTGCCTTCTAGGAGTTTTGGAATTGCCATGATGCTGCTCTAGTCTGTTCGGTCTGGTTGCGCGAGAGGTTCTATGTAGGATGGAAGGAAGCGGGGTCGTTTGCGGGATTCAAGGTGGGTGGAAGTTTGCGATGCACTTCTGGTGGGAGAAGAATAGGTATATAATTTGGCATGGTGAAGCTAAAAGAGGTGCCATTGTGGACTATATGGCGGGGAGCGGAGAGGGTGGTTCGGAAATATCGTAGATTGATGCTAGGCTGATGGACAGGTCTAGAGCTCGGGGTAATGTAGGCCGAGGGCACGTGCTATGCTCACAAACAGGGTAGAGCCACTTTGATATATTCATGCTAGTTGCATTGTTGAAATGTAAATATTCTACCTACTTTATATTACTGGCACTACGCACGAAGTTAGAATCAATGACTTGTATTCTAGAAGTCGAGCGGTCGTCCCTCTCATGCTCTGTCTTCAAGTCCTCTTTGGGAACGGACGTTGAAAGCTGGCACTTTCATTTTCACAGACTTTTACCCTTAAGTTAGGAATACTTCCAGAAGATAGCATATAGTCTAGGTATTTACTACTATCTGAAAGGATTTATTTAATGCGAAGTGTTCCTCTGAGTTTTAACAATCATCCTCCGGCTTCGCAACATGGATTGAGGCTGCACTGCACTTATTCAATAAAGTGACATGAGAATGACAACTCAAATCGTACTACTAAACAATCACAGTTACATGTATATGCCTACAATATCTAGTTTGATCCGTAGAAAGTATGACTTTCTGTCATTCTGAGGTCCGTCTAACTTCAGACGTTCTCACTAACACCTTCCACTGGTGCTTTCTCATTCATTCCGGGGATGCCATCCTCCTTCTCACTAACTGTTGTAATAGCCTCAATCTCCCTCCTCTTTTCTGTTCTCACATGCATCCAAACCAGAAGTCCTGTCCACATTGCCATGGCGATACTAACCGCGATCATTGCCCACATACCCCTAGTAAACTGGGGCGCAAAATTCGCACCGTAGAAGAGAATGCTCCACCTAAACGAAATCGCATTAGCATTGCGCACTAAAGTGGTCACTAGGCGTTATATGTACCATGCATTAACGGCATTGCTCCCCATATTCATACTCGCGATGACCACCGCCCGCAAACTATCCTCTTCATACCTGAGCACATCGTTCGCCCATGCGAAGAATGTCGCTTGACAGGCATACACGCTACCAGCCCAGTAGTATGCGCCGAAGTGTACGCTAGTATTGTTCGGGTAGGCGAGGATCAAGGCAGAGGTTATTACACCCGTGATACCAATCCAATATCCAACCAGGTACCGTTTGCCGGACAAGAAGTCCGTTAGCGTAGCCCAGAAGAGGGTCGACAAAATACCGACTGCGGGGACTCCGGTGGGGTAATTGTTATTTTGAGAAACTGTGTACGTCTTAGTAGGGTGCGATTTCATGTAGAGCGCTAGCAGGGCATTGGTGGAGAAGGATTCCGTCTCGCCGGCGATGATCCAGAGTACGGTGAAGAAATACCAGTACCAGGTGCTGAAACAGTGCCTGAGGAAGGACCAGGAGATTGGTGTACGCTCGGAGACCTCAGGGACGCGAGAAATCGCTAGCGCTTTCTCTTCTGCTGTTAGGTAAGGGGCATTAGTGTTCCGCGGTGTATCGGGGAAGAGGAGGTATCCGTAGATGGCAACGGGGAGTGTAATGATCCCATCGATGATGAACAGCCAGCGCCATCCCGTGAGGCCATGGCGTCCGTTCATGCTCTTGTGGATGCCGGTTTGAATGAAGCCTCCGATCATGGTACCTGCGAGCCCGGAAGATGTGAAGATACCAGAGCGTTTGCCGAGCTCTTTTTCTGTGTACCAACTGCCTAGAATGTAATGTGTTCCTACAAATGTGGATGCCTCAAAGATGGCCTGTCTCTGTTAGTATTTCCGGGTACAGTAGGAGCTTTGAAATTACCTGGAAGAATCGAATGGCCATGATATCTCCGGGACTGTGCGCGCCGGCGGTTGCCATGGTGAGGCCAGCCCATACAACCTATGGAATTAATACAACCCAGTGAGTATACGTCTTCAGAGGCCTTACCATGCAGGTAGGGAAGAAGATCCTGGGCTTTATATAGTATAGCGCTATATTGCAAGGCACTTGGCCAACCGTGTACCCAACAGTAAAGACCGTATTAATTTGATTGAGCTGATTTCCATGAAAATTGAGGTCTTCTTTCATCCCCGAAACGTATGCGTTGTTCAGATTCGTTCTGTCGAGATAGTTTAGGAAATACATGAGGCAGCAAAACGTCAGGATGAAGAAATCTAGTTTCTGGACCAGCTTTCTTTCTCCAGGAGCATTCTGGTCGCCCTGTAGGTATTGGATGAGTTTGTTCACCATGCTGGACCCAATCAACAGGAATCAAAGCTGCCGGCGGTGTGCTCGAGGCGTGAGGTCCGGCTTCCGTCTTATTGAAATGAAAGTGGGAGGATCATGTTGGAGGGGCGATAGTCCAATCGCAAATGGATCGACACAGGGTCCGAGATACCGTTCCACGAGCCGTATCACAACGATAACTGGAGTTATCCGGCACTTGATGCATATCTTACCGCAAATGTACCAGGTCCGTCGACATACTTAAACGAGTAAGTCGAGCCGACATCGGAAGGTCTGGATTGGATACAAAAAAGGAACGGCGCGGTTGAAAAGAGGATATATGGAGATATGAACAGGGTATTAAGCTTCATAATGTGCCATTCACCGTATTCTAGTAACATAGCGCTGTTGGACTGCGGGGTTGCAGAGATAGCGGGCCACAGAAGGATTTAGGGCAGCATCACGTGGTTTGGACCGAGGCGGGTCTCGGGGTTCTACGCTGGCTGACGGAAGACAGCGCACTACTACCTTGGTTAATGATTGAATAAGAGAAAAGTATAGTAGAAACGCTTGCTTCGCGACACCTGAAGTGTTTGTCCTGCATTTGATTGATGATGGCATCCAAGTGGGAGCAAGTTGCCGAGGCTAAGCGCGCGGCTGTATTCGCAAACATCACACCGGAGTACATTATTCCTCAGCACCTTGTACCGCCGTCTTCACAACTCGATGTTACAGTATTTCCCAAAGAGTCGGGATGGTTTTCGCAAAAAGAACTTGACATCACGGGCAGCACGTCAACGCAAATCCTCCAGAAGATCGCCTCGCAAACATGGACGTCAGAGGAGGTTACGAGGGCGTTTTGTAAGCGTGCCGCAGCAGCACACCAACTGGTACGTCGCGGAACTTCATTCACGCCAAGGTATTGTCCCGGTTTCTGATAGTGTACGGCTTTTAGACCAACTGCCTCTCCGAGATATTCTTCACAGAAGCTATCGAGGCCGCAAAGTCTCTCGATGAATATCTCCACAAAACGGGAAAGGTCATCGGGCCTTTCCATGGCTTGCCTATCTCTCTCAAAGACAACTTTAATGTAGTAGGAAAGGACAGTACGGTTGGATTTACATCGCTGGTGGATGACCCCGCCTCGTACAATTCGACTCTAGTGGATACGCTGGAGAAGCTAGGAGCTGTCCGGTATTGCAAAACCAATGTTCCAACAGCAATGATGATCGTATGTCAAGTGTAATCAAGAGTGCTTCCTGGGCTAATAAAAGCCAGCCTGAGTCTGTCAATAATGTGTATGGCAGGACCGTTCATCCATCTAACCGGAAATTAACCTCAGGGGGTTCGTCAGGAGGAGAGTCGGCCTTGATTCTCTTCGGTGGTAGCCCACTAGGTGTTGGGACAGATATCGGTGGTAGCCTGCGTATTCCTGCTGCATGCACAGGCATCTTCACTCTTCGACCGTCTTTTGGGAGGTTCACAACTCAGCGTTGTAGATCTGGTCTAGCCGGCCAGGAAGCCGTCATGAGCGTGAACGGCCCATTGGCGAAGACCTTTGAAGACATTATATATTTTTCGAAAACGATTGTGGATACCCAACCTTGGTTAGTGGATCCCAAATGTCTACCTATTCCATGGCGGCCTGTTGAACTTAAGAAGAAGCTAAAAATCGCTATGCTTTGGAATGACTCCATGGTTGTTCCTACGCCGCCAGTGACTAGGGCTCTAAAGGAAACTGCGGAAAAGCTAAAGAAGGCGGGCCATGAAATTGTAGATTGGGATCCGGTACTTCATCCCCAAGCTACGAGACTTTTGGTAAGTGTACTTGAGCCTACTTGTCACAATATTCTCATCGAGCACTAGGGACGGATGTTCATTGCAGATGGGGGCAAGAGCATAAGAAAGCTATTAGCGCCAACTGAAGAACCATTTAGGCCCGAGATGAACTTCTACGAGAAGGCTACTGAGCTGGGTTCTTACGAAATGTGGCAGCTTCATCTCGAACGCTCCGAGCTTCAGAGACAGTATCTCGAGCAGTGGAGGTCATACGGTGGCCTAGATGCGATCTTAGGTAAGCTTAGACAACTAGACTCTCTACACTGTGTTGATTTAGATTAGGACCTACTACACCGTATTCTAGCGTTGAAAACGGTGGCTTCAAGCATGTTGGATACACAGGCGTTTTCAATGTTTTAGACTATTCCGCAGTTTCTTTCCCTTGTGGAGTCATGGTTGACAAGGACAAGGATCGACCACTTACTAACCACAATCCGCTTAGCGAGACCTGCAAGGAAATACATGCTGAATGTAAGTCAGTGCTTAGATCATCAGATAATGGCTGACCTGCTATAGACAACCCAGATCTTGTCCACGGGATGCCAGTTAGCCTCCAGCTCGTAGCTAATAGACTTGAGGAGGAGAAAGTACTTGAAATGACCAAGATAGTCCTTCAGGCCTGCCGTCTTTAGATAGTATTTTGATGGTGGGCATTCGACGGCGATTGCAGGGTTTGGAATCTATCCGCAGCATATAGTAGAATAGAGAATATCTAATCTGAAGCCCTCTATGGCTGATCGCCCATGGCTTTTGATGAAGTCTTTTGCGGGATGTTCCTTCCTGGAGCGTGCGAGGAAGGAACACCTCGATAGGAACCCAACAACATGCCTGAATTTTTTTCATTTCCTCCTCTTAATTGTAAAACCAATCAAATTCATACCTCTGTCACCTTCACTACCTCGACGCCTAGCACTTTCGTCAGTCAGCCTCAATTCCTATGCTATATTATCTGCCTATACCTCCTTGCAATCTACGAGGAGCTTGTCGTTACCCTCACCATATCCAGAGACACTTGATTACTCTCAATTATCGTATTACCTCAGTACCTTTGAGTCTCTCATCGGCACGATTTTCAGCTACCAAACTCGAGCTTATAACAGGGTTGGGAAAGACTCATACGCCACTAGCTGAGCTGGGGACGATATCCTGAAGCTATCCACCGTCACTTCTTACAACAATTTATAAAGAAGCTCTGCACTATTTCTGCAGGGATTGCAAAATATGTACTCAGCCGCGAGGACAAGGGCTGGTGGCAGTATGGCAGAGGGTCTAGCACAGCGAAATAGTGCCGTTGCCAAACCGACAGGCTCTCCAGGGCCTGCTCATATCGATAGTGACCAGGAGAAGAGAAGACTTATGCCTGGGGAAACTGCAAGAAAGCTTCCATGGCTTGACGTCAAATGTACCTCGACTGCTTCATCAAATAAGCCTATTTCTAGGGCGAGTACTCCGAGTTCAACCCCAAAAATCAGCAAACCCCTTCCAGTTACACAACGCTCACGGAATAGCCGGACACCTTCTTCACCTCTACCTAGACACCTCTCAACGCCGTTTCTCAAGGCCATTCCTGTGTTAGATTCAAACTCCAGTTTGCGCTGCGGCTCATTGAAAGCTCCAATTAAGCGGCATCCATATCCTACAGAACTCAGTAGAGTACCTTCTATTCCGAGGAGGGTATCACAGCGTCGTAATTATCCGATGAAGTCAGAAGTGCCTACCCCCCAAGATGAAGGAACCTCTGCTTTTCCTTTGGATAAACAAGGACCTTACGCGGTTAACTTTTCAAATGTGAATCAGTATGACGGCCAAACTAGTGATAAAGCTAAAACTGAAGACCTGGCGCCAGTTCCAGAACATCTGGAAACAGAACGCCTGGAGCCTGAACATCAAGGCCAAGAACATCAGGACACAGAACATTTGGAACGATCTACGACATCTGAGACCGTCCAAAGTTCTGTTCACCGCGAGGTACCGGCTATTTCATCTCCGCCGCGAGTTATCAAATCTGTTCAGATATCTCCTAGTCAGCCGATTCCACAACGGAAACCCCTTGGAAACACGAGTAGCCGAACGATCAGAACCACCATCGAAGACCTAGAGGATCTAGTCCAACAAGCAGTGCATATTGCAGAAGATACCTCAGATGAGGAGCATGTGGAAAAGTTGTATATTATCGTCGAAAATGCAACCAGAGCTGTACGAGAAGCTGCGGCGTTTCCGGAACTGTCTTCGATATTCAGGAGAACTTCTTTACAAGTACGTGGCTCTTGTGAAGAGGTTATTTAAAATTTGGCAGTATCTGATCACTCCCAGGAGTTTGTTCCAAAGTACGATGAGACCCAAAGCCTTTACAAGAACCCGACACCGACAACGTCTCCGAAACTACGCCTTCATGAATTTGGTGATTCAGTAGCCTTTGATTGGGTATACAGAAATCGACAGAATAGAGAGCAGAGACGGACTTCTATTTCATCTGCTAATTCCAACTACTCACTTAGTTCACACAGTGACCTTAATATGCTTCTACCGAAGCCCGTTCAGACTGCATCACGAGAGCATGTCGACCATCTCAAGCGACCAGGTATATCCCGTGATGGCTCCAGGGGGCGAACAAGCCAACGGATGGATAGTGTTCGAGCCACTGATGAAAGACATCGTCACTACCATAGGAGTGTTGGAAGTGTAGAAGATGGTTCAAGGCCGCGGCGTCGCGACGACGGTTCTTCCAGCTCCAGTCAATATGAATCAACGCCGAGTGGAGAAAAGGATATGGTAGTTCACCATGGTCCTCACAAGAGGAAACGATATACGAAAGACCTCAGCGTGCGTGAACAAATGCGCCATCACACATTTAGTCTCCACCGGCAGCATCGTAGACAACCTATTGCCAGGAACTGGGAGACTAGTAAGAAGCGTATAACTGCAACTATTGCCTGCATGAACACATCGTTGCTTGGAATCATTGTTGGGATCTATGTAAGTGTTCATCTAGCTTGTCACCATGTTTTATCTCACAATATCAAAGGCTGGCGAAGTACCACGCATTCAGTATGTACTGGCTGATGAGCAACATCACCACGTAATAGTAGGGAATGTTGTGTAAGTCATGGTTAGATGGTTTTAAAGAATTTGCTGACTGTGGTAGTTTGTATTTCGGTCTTGCTATCACTACTCTTGTTTTCTGGCCGCTACCCCTTCTTCATGGCCGGAAACCGTATATACTGGGTTCACTAGCGATAGCATTACCTTTGCAGTTTCCGCAGGCAGCTGTCGTTGGCGTCACGCGGTCACCAGCGTATGCACGTTTTCGGGCAGCATTACTGGTAGCTCGCGCAGTCACGGGTCTTGTGCTCGGTTTTGCCAATGTTAACTTTGTCACTACTCTCCTAGATCTGTTTGGAGCTTCGTTACAAAGTAAAAATCCGCACCAAGAAATTGTTTTAGCCAGCGATGTCCGAAGACACGGCGGTGGCATGGGTATCTGGCTCGGCATATGGTCTTGGTGTTGGATTGGATCTGTCGCTATCGGATTTCAGATCGGTGCTGCCATCATTGAAAATTTGACCCCGGATTGGGGCTTCTATATCACCGTCATCATCCTGGGCGTTGCACTACTCCTCAATATCCTTGCTCCTGAGACTCGTCGCTCTGCTAATCGACAATCTATAACCGAAGTCTATGATCGTGATGAGAACTTTATTGCCCGGAGAGTAAAAAGAGGTGAAATCAAGTTACATTTGGGCCCAGAAGGCCCGAAATACTGGTTCGAAGAAGTTTGGGCGGGCTTGAAGCTGACAACCATGATGATGTGCCAAGCGGGCTTTGCGGTCCTGGCTTTCTATCTCGGCTGGATATATGCTCAGATTGTGCTGGTCATTGTTCTTCTCGGCTCACTTCTCTCGCGGGACTATAGATGGTATCCACGGTATGTCGGCGCGGGAGTCATCTCGATCGCAATCGGCGCCCTCCTCGCAGTACCCCTTACTAAAGCTGGCCTCTTCTCCCGCGAACGCAAAACTCCGTTTCGCACTGATAGTATGACTTTTCAAAAGCAAGTAACCTGGTCCTCGCATCTCGTCCGCCGCATTATCTTCACCCTTGCTTTGCCTCTCATGGGCATTGCGTATACCGTCTCTTCAGCCGGGCGTCCAAAACCCTATCTAGTCCCTATAGTTTTCGCCGGTGCGGTGGGCTTCCTAAGTGTCCTTGCTATCTCGGAATGTCATGGGATCATCATGGAAACGTTTGATACTTGCGACCTCCAACCCGGCGTCAATACACGGCATCGCCTCCAATCTATGGCCGTCCAAGACCGACGTCGCCGCACAAACTACTCCTCATTCCCGCGTATCACAGCCGGAATCTTCGCATCTCAAACCCTGGCTTTCGTGTTCGCCGCCGTGGCCACAGAAGTCGGCGGTATTATGACTCGTCGTATGGGTGCGCAGGCTTCTACCGGCGTCACTGCCGGCATCCTCCTCGCATTAACGATTCTCCTGACTGCCGTCTTGTGGCGGTATAAAAATGTCCAGGTCATCCCCAATTATACATTTGGGACGAAACGGGACTCAAGAGCTTGGGCGGAGTTTAGGGAACTGGAGAAGAAGGATTGGAAGCCTGTTGTTATTGGAAATCCGTCGGGCAAAGTAAGGAGGATGAGTGTACTTGAGCTGGGGGGATTAAGTAGGTGGACGGAGATTAGGAAGCTGAATTTTCTTGTTCGGAGAGATGGTGGAGGTGGGTGGTGGTAGGATATTCGATCGGCCTGGACGGTATGGTGGAGGATATGAGAGTAGGGGATACGTTGAGGTTGGGTTGGAAATTGTAGCTCGTTGGAGATGGATAGGCTATACTTTTATTATATTTTTATGCCGAGGAGAGGCCTTCGAGCTCAATTTTAGAATCCTCCCGTGTACATGTTCCCAGTATGTGATTCGCAGTAGCGGTCATTCGCTATTGCATGATTGGACTAGCATCGACACCGGCATGTTGATGTCTATATATAATCAGAAAAATTTGAGATACGTTGCTTCCATGCAAATACTACCCAACGCACATCCTATCTGAGATATCTCTGGATATTGAATCCACCTATTAATAATTCCACCCTCCCCCCGCCCCTGTCAAATTCTTCAAAATCTATGACCCGCATTCCAGAGAGACAAGGAACAATACCTCACCATAGAATAGGCTGTCACTCATAAGATGTAAATATTCCAGACACCTCCCGAGTAGTACTATCAATCTAGACCGTAATTTATTAACGCGTTTGTACTTCCTCTAAATAGGAATTAATATATCTGTGTCTACTTGCTACTTTTAATAAGCTGTTAACGCCCCGCCTGGCAGTTAATTGCGATTTGTGTAGAAGCGGTTCAGTAGCTTGAAACAGTGTAACGAAAATGATATTGGTTTCTAATGTAATACGGAGGATACCCGAGGTTGCGGAGACGAGGGGGCCGACGTCGGTGCTAGTGCCCGCTGCTGATGATGGCGTCGATGTGAGTTATTTTTGTTGGGGGATTGAAGGATTTATAGAGCGCTTTCGGCGTCAGTCTTGATGAAATTATCAAGTTTGATGTGATGAGCTTGCTTCCTCCGGCTATAGGGATTAGAGTGAGTTCCTTTGAAACTAGGGTACTGGAGCCTCAGACGACATTAATGATCATGTTATCTAGGCAGGTTAGGAATGCTCCGAGGATGCTGGAGCCTATTTCCATGCTTATACTTAGCTTGGGTGGAATTCGGGTAATGTTGATAGTGATATAACTCGGCTAGGGACGGCGATGAATGTAGAGCCTGACATAGGGGATGTTTAGCTAGATTATTGCATTTTTGTAGAGGTAGGAGTGTTGTTTTAAATATGTATCGCATTTCCCTTACTGTGTTCAAGATAGAGAGATATTAGGCGGTATTAGTAAGGGGTGCAGCATTCACGGTAGAGAGTCTCCTTTAAGGAAATTATTGTTAAGAGGAGTCAGAGGGCCCTTCTACATAATCAACGTAGTTGATCACTCTTTAATATCTTCATGACCGGCCTATAACGCGTTCCACTAGTTAGCTGCGAACCCCACTAAAACCACAACGCGCTTTCTACCAGAACTATTATAGCACCACAACGACACAATTAATTGCTTCAAAAAGGAGGGAGGCTATCCTTTACAGCTAGTACTTACTCTAAGGATCTATATTAGAGCCTTAACAGGCTAGCATACCTATATAATGTGCTAGAATTGACGCTTGGAACGCAAGTAAATAGTACTTAGCCTTAATATTAAATACGCTTAGGGAAGCGAAAGTTTCTAGAGATAGAGGGACAGTCTCTAGTAAGCTGGATCCTAACTCTCGATTAACGCAGTTTTCTACTTATATTATTAATATACAATATATAGTAGATACGCTACTTACTACTCACGGCTAGATTCTCCCTACTTACTGTAAGGGTATATATACTATTCTACACCCAATGATCAGCGATATTGATTATTATGTTAGAAGTACGGCTCTACACCACTATACTACTGCAACCAAAAGGTACGAATAATTAATATTGCCGATTATTGGGTGTAGAATAGTATATATACCCTTACAGTAAGTAGGTAACAGCTATTAAATATATTAAGGTAACTAGCTAGTATATCCTATTCTTTCTAATCTACTCTACTAAACATTATTAAAATATCTAGTATAGGCTACTACTAACTAGTTAGAAGCTAACTATAAGTAGTAATTGTGGTGAGAGGCGAATCTTGTCTTAGGGAGGGAGATGAGGAGCTGAACTGGTTGATTGAAGAGGGGCAGTGGGCTATATTTATGTACATGAAAAAGGGTATATCAGCTAATATCCAGCGTGATATCCGGCGTGATATCGACCGTGATATCGTACGTCGATATCTGATACAGCTCGGCAGACTAGCCAAAAATCCCCATAACAGTAATAGCTAATTTATAGCTAGGTTTAGCATATAAATAATTATATAAAAGCTTGTACCTAGAGAGCCTATTATCTACTTATCTTGGACAGCTATAGTAGCTATGCTATAACTAAGTTTAACTAGTACTATATAGAATATAAGATAGTTATACTCTATATCCTAGCTTATACGTCGTATCGCCTACAGCCACTTAACGTTAGCTACTACTTACCTCTTAAGACTAGTATAATAGACTAGTATAATGGATCATAGCGTAGTAATAATAGATAGAGTAGCAGGGCTAAAATGTCCGTATATTCTCTATTCTCAGAGCGGACATAGATGAATCGCTACCGTTACTGCGGGGTACAATTCGGCTATTTCAACCCGTGACTCAGAACTATAAGATATTACAACTAGCTACAACCTTAAGGTAGTAGAGCTAGCTTACTAAGGCATCTATCATGTTAATAAGAAGGAATTCTTAGTCCTATATATAAGAGCTTACCCCTCTATCTTCTCTAAGTAGAATATGAAGAGTAGATTTCTAGCTACTTAAAATTAGAAGCTATGTAAGGCCAAATACTATAAAACTTAGAAGAAACAGCAGCCTACTATAAGGGTATATATACTATTCTACGCCTATAATCGGTGATATTAATCATTCGTACCTTTTGGTTGCAGTAGCGCAGTGGTGTAGAGCCGTACTTCTGACACCTAGAAGGTATATAGCTAATAACGGTATCCCAAGTAGTAAGGAGGGTTGGCTTCTAATTGAAATTACTGAATAAGCTAAGGAGAAGGAGGGTTAGAGAGAGGCTACTTAGGTGCGCTAGCGCGCACTATGAACCTGTTTAAACTGTTATGTACAAGGCTATAATCGGCTACAATACCCTATTAGGTAGAGAAGCTATATACTTAGTTTGAATTTATTCTATTGCAACACTGAGCAATTCACTAAGGCGCGTTATGATTTTAGCAGGGTTCGCAGCTGACTGGTGGAACGCGTTATAGGAAACTGAGTAATGTCTAATCAACAGTGATTAACTCTTTGTGAAGGCTATAGCATAGCTACATTTGAGTATCACTTCTGCTTAAGGGCTTAGTGCGGTACCTGCTCTGTAAGAATTTCATAGAAGGGTCGGCCTTACAAGACATATGGCGAACTCATAATTGGAAGAAAGGCATCCTTAAGTAGCCTTTCGCATGCCTAATATGCCATCATAAAGGAAAGGGATCGATGGAACTGATGTATGGTATAATTATGTTGCGTTAGTTTATGGCAAGATTAAAGCCCTATACTTTCCATCTAATTAACTCTACTCGCCCAATTTATTGTGTGAGAAGCAAATAAGACCTCCATATAGGGAAGCAAAAGGGAATGGGTATTTATAAATGAAACTGGAATCGCGCGAAAGGGATCTACAACCCACTTTCTGGAAATGGACAAGTTCTGAGGTGCTACTTTACTGACACTCTTTTTCCTTGACAAAATTGTACCTGGGAAAAGAGATGCAAGATTATCGATAAGGAAGAAATTCGAAACTCGTCATTTCAAATTGCTTCTCCGTTACTAGGAGTAGCAAGGGTAAGAGCTTTGTTTCGAGCTTACGATTTCTGCGGAATAGAATGAAACTACTCGCTGCCTTTATCAAGTAACGTGAACTGCCTGGTGTTAATTGACTTCTGATTCCCCTGGATCATTTCACTCGTCGCCTTGCCGCCTCCCGGTCCGAGTGTGAAGCGGTCGAGGAGGTGCCCGAAGCTCGAGAAAACGCCGCCTTCGGAAGGCGCGTTTATTGAGTCCATAGCTGAAAACAGCTTCTTTGATGGGACTTTCATCATCACTGGCAAACTATTAATTGCCTGGGGCATATATACCCTTCCGCTTGATAGCGGACCTTGAGAATGTTTGCTAAAATTGCTGTACTTGCCAGTAAGTCGCTCCAGGTCTTCCAAGTCCTTAGAACTTGGAGTTACATCCTCCGGAAGCAGTGGTAGCAAGCTAGACTCCACGAATAACTTTGTAGAGAACAGTTCAACATCGGTAGATTAAGAGAGATGGGGATCCTGATCGCCTTAAAGTGCACAGCTGAGCTAGACTTGCTTGGAAACGTACGGTTGCATTTCGTCGTTTGTCTCCAGTATTAGAAGCCAGCTTTAAGCTAGTTGCTTCTCTCGCATTGGTATCCTAAATTCAGCATTTTAGAAGAGAGCGCTAAACACTCGGTCTAATTAAAAACCGGGCGATATAACCGGATTGTGGCGAGGAACGTTCGTACTCGATTGTGCGCTTCCGGTCTAGATCGGAACAAAGGAGAGTACGATAGAGTTGGGTTCGGTATAAACTTTCGTCGCGGTAGAGTTGAGCATGAATCTGGCGTTAAGGTTTATGGACCCATCTTTAAGGAAATTGTAGAACTTGCGGGCTTAGATATGTTAATCTTACGTATCTTGTGAAATCTAGGGAAAGAGGTGAGGAGGGATTCGACCCACATTATTACTGCGTCAGAGCCATCAGATATTAAACTGGCTTGCCAACTAGAATCTGGCTTGAACCACTTGGTTATATCCAAAGAGGCTTCTTACCACTTTACAGGAAATAGAAGCTTCGGGTAGGATGGGTTATATCCGCTAGAGAAGACAGTATGGATTTTTAAAGTGCAGTACCCGAAGCGGTTTTGGTTATCGTTTTCGGACGTTGTTGAAAAGAGATTATACGAGAGTCTCGCGGGGGATTTTGTCTTCTTGCTAAAGGCGTATGTTCCAATTACTCCCTCGTTTTACCCCGAGGCCCCGGCACAGATTGTAGGGGAGGGGTCAACGAGGAGAACGCGACCTTGAGCCCTAGTATAGGTAGACCGGGTTTCTGCTCTTTCTCCGCAAGCGCCAAATAATACGCCGTAGAGAGTCTAGTAATACCACCACCTAAGATTATAGTAGATTTGAGGTTATCCTGTAACAAAGCCGCCGTGCTATTGGATTGGAGCAATTGTTGGAGGAATGGCTAGGAGACAGGAGCCGAGGAAACAGTGAATGAAGGCGATATAATATAGCACTCGACAACATGCATTGAGTATCTAGATGAAGATGGGAGGATACCAGATACTCCGTGATGGATGGCTTGGAGAATCGGTCATAGCCTTGGTACGGTTACGGACCAACCTCTCGTATCTCACGCAGAGTATAAGCACCCGCCCCAGATGCAGATCAAATATTATCACCCTATTTGCCTTCTTCTCCTTCGCCTTTATTGCGGTTGGCTAATGCTAATATGTAGCCTTGCGACGACACGCAGGTTCACTCAGGTACTTGGGGTAACATCCGCTTAGTGGAGATAAGCCAAATCTAACGCGTTAATAGAGACGTATGCTCATGCTACTCCTAAAGATGGTGATACCTTGCCTGAGCGCTCGTGTACTTTTTGGCGTAGGCGGATTTCGATCGCAGTCCCTAGAACGTTGTTCGAATATTAGCGTGACTAACGATTAGTAGAGTACTTCTCGGATCGGGCTGCTATAGGTAGCCGGAACCCTCCGTCTGTCATTTACCCTTTCGAGGTTTTATTACCTTCTTCCACTCGAGAAATATAAGATCGTAAACCCTTCCATATCAACGTTTCCAAAGGAGGTATACCAGGCGGAGCTCACACAACGAAGAGTCGCAGCTTCCTGACGGCTCAACGAGACCGTAATTCTTATAAGTAAGCTACATTACTGCTTCTTAGACACTCAGGGTGCTTTTGTTCGCCATATACTAACAGTCTAGTCAGGTCGTGCTATATAATTATCCTAGAAAACTTATGTGTGAGGGCGAATATGAATCACTTAAAGCTATGTATGCCGTAGTACTTTTATTCATCCCTGAGGTGTACGGTTGGGGAGCTAAGAACAATCCGGGATACTTCTTGCCCGCAAAATTTTAGGGAAGTCGGGCAGCAACTATCAGATCTACCAAGACTTACTGTGTGGCTTGCGGAGCCACATAATTTAATACCCCCCCGGACTAGAAAATTTGGATTTCATGTAACAATATGCCATGGCAATTTGTCTCAATTTATTGGCTGGGAAGAACCTTTAACTGTGATGTTCTCAAAGATTCTTGCGAGAGCTATAGATCTTGATAAGGAGAAACGTGGGTATTGGTCCGAGTTTAGCGCGTATCGGAGACTGCTGTTCGACTACGTTATTCTCTGGCTGTTAAAGCCGCTTGAGTCCGAAGGAAGAAGTGTTAATCCATACCTTATTTGTCAGAGCTGGCTGGCTCTGATGAGGGTTGGAAAAAACTGCGTCTATTGACTAGAAATGCGAGACATGCTACATATATATCCCTGGACCTGCCAAGGGGCTAACTGTAAATAGCTTAGCCGTAACATTATTCACGGCGATATCTGGGACGAGAACTGTGCTGATGATATGAACACCGGTGAGCCATTTGTGTTTGATGCTAGCTTACTCTATGCTCATAATGAGTACGAAATCGGATATTGGCGACTACCGAGGCATCGCCTTAGCAACAGAACCTATGTTCGTGAATATAAGAAACATCTTCCTGTCTCCGAGCCTGGTAAGATCGCCTTCCAATCTAAGCACATGCCCTAATGTTTCAGTAGAAGAGGATTGGGACGACCGAGATTTTCTCTATTTAATGCGTTTCAGCATCTTCTGTTCCGTATTGATAACTTCGAGCGGTTAGCGCCCAGTGTAAGTTAGTATGATTTGATGATCACTGCATTCAATATTACTAACGATATTATAAGTGTCTTCGGAGACATGAAGACATTGTGTAAGAAATTTTGTCCTAAGGAAATCAAGAAAGTAGAAGCGCAATTCTACACCCGCGGTGTACGCCTATTAACTGATGGTGCAAATGTCGAAGAGGAGGAAGAGGAAAGCGATGAGAATTAGCCTATGATATTTTTATCTGTAAAGTATCGGGGTAGATGAGGAGAAGACCTGTGTTGATTCATATCTATTGAGGATAAGGGCTATTTATACTGTCTATCCTAGGTATCACATAATATTAGGGCTAATCTATAATAGGGATAGTGCGATATATATAACGTTGCACTATCTTTTAGCTATGAAGAACTATAGGCGTAAATAGGTAACTTGTAGACGGTTTTCTTTACATAGCTCGAATTTTACCAAGAATACATCTTACTCTTAGGGATCTGTGTGGTATTTCGTTCTAAACTTATCACAACAAGCCTAATTTTGGGACCGCTATAAGTCGAAGGACCCCGGCACTCCGCACGCTCTTCTAATGGCAACTTATCCTTCGCTTAATCTTTTGATAGCTTCCGTGAAAGTAATAATAAGGAGCTATATTCTCGTATTTCTTCAATACTCAGTCGAGTACTTAGTAGGATGGCTTCCATCATTTTGGTAAGGGGTCAGGACACCCCAATTAAGTCGCGCAGGACATTGACCAAGAATACTACCTCAGCTAGAAGCGCTACTACAATAACACGACCCACGATAACGTGACGTTAAGTGAAGTTCTTAGGATTAACGGTGAGAGAGACTTAGATATTCTATTAGAGTAGAAATTAAACATACCTAGCCTAGGCAGAATCTAGGGGGATTTTAGTCTGAGTTCTTTTAGACTGTTTCCTGGGCAGCAGAGAAATCTATCCAACTAAACCTCTTCGAAGCCATCCAGATTCCTCTATTACAACTTCAAGAGCTTATAAAAAAGCGGCACATTACTTTTCGGCCGGGAGATATATTGTTCACCCGAACAGGCTTTACGGAGGCCTACGATGTACTTATAGAAGCGGGTCAAGTAGCGCTTTCGCAACGCTTAACAGCTAGTTTCTCTGGTGTAGAGTTATCAGAGGCGACATTTCGCTCTCTTTGGGAAAGCCAATTTGCTGTAGTTGCTGGAGATTCATCTTCATTCGAGTGAAGCCCACCAGTCGGCTCGGATGCAGACGATAGATTTGTGCTGTATGAGTGGCTTTTAGCAGGACAAGGAATGTCGATTGGGGAGATGTTTGATCTGGAAAGGCTCAGCGAAACTTGCTAGAAGCTTGGAAGACATAGCCTTTTCGTGAACAGTATGCCACTCAAGGTCAGCCCGTCGAGGTTCTTCTAACCTTTATAGTGTTGCCAGTAGGTTAATTCCATTCTAGGTTCCCGGAGGTGTAGCTAGCCCGCCTAATGCCGTTGACATATTTTAGTGTGCCACATAACTTAATAAAAGTTTTAATACATCAAATAAACTTTGGTTATCTAGTCTAGTAGTATCCGGTCTTTCTCTAGGCGCCTAAGCTTTCTAGTGTGCTTTTGGATCTTACAAAACTAAGTAAGAGTCTATCCGCTATTTAGCTAATATAGGTGACTATTTAGTGGCAAAAACGGCGCTTATAACACTAGTGAAGTCTGGAGAATTCGCCAGGCAATATTTAAGAGGTATATGGAAAGTAGAAGCGTCAATTTCGGTTCCGGAGCCTGTGGTGAGCAAACCCACGATCAGATGTCCTATACTATACACCCCCCATTAACTTAAGCTCGGCAAGGAAGCGAATAGATGTATTTACCTTCTGTAGACGTAGATATATTAATTGTGAAGGTTGCTAGTTGTTCGTTAATCCTCGTATATACTAGTTTGGTGTATTTTATAAAATGCTCCTTCATTCTATAGGCAAACCCATGTGCTAGCATCGTAGTGACTTTAGCTTGTGCCGGTTAACCTTTCACTTAGAATCTCGTCTTAGGGCTGAGTCACCGAGCCCGATCCCACCGTCTAAGTCGTTGTTAAGGCTCACGATATTGCACAATTCGTAGAATAGGCTTATTATACTTATAGATTATAGGCTGGTTCTATTTAGGGATCTTTTATAGGCTTTAAATTTATAAATTTCTCTAGTCAAAATATTGTAGATTGACATTTCTACTCCGTAGCTACTAGGTGCGGTAGAAGTCATGTTACTAGCAGGAATCTTAGGTTGCAGGTCAGCCCACTACGCTAAAACCTCGATTAATTTTTTTAGGCCAGCTCACCATGCAAACCCTCAGCCTACTAATGAAACTCACATCTTCATTTCACCTCGCCTCATTTTGTCTCTCACCAACCTGTTCACATCATGTGAACGCAACTAGAAGTAGGCGTAGAATACCACTTCACCCCGTTCTTGAGCTGTTCTAATAGCGTTTAGATTGCCTACAACGCATACTCAGACCTGGGTTGCTTACTATTTGGCTCCAAAAAATCTAATAAGGTAAAATTCGACCTATTTTAAACATATTCAGGACTAGAATAGACGAGTACATGTCTACTTAGGAGAGCTGTATTGCCCTGTGGACCTGGGATATAAGCTATGCGGAGTAAGTCTAAACGGATTCTCGACGAATTCTCAACATGCTTATATAGGGTTTACTATTATTTGAATTAATGCTAACATGTTTTGAACATTTTTAGAAGAAATTCAAGATCTGGGGAACCCTTATTACCCACACCCACAAATACCATGCACAACTGAAGGTTGCTACTGCTGAGTAGTCTAGGAACCCGTCTATAGAGAATATAGGAGATGCACGTCGTAAGTAGCCTTTAACAAGATCTCAATATGTTCTAATGGTATTTAGAGTTCTATTCGAGCATATTTTGAGATATAATGAATTGTACACTGAAAAACAGTGTATAAACACGCTGGCAACATCTTTCGTTCTAGAAATGCCGCTACAGAAATCCCACCGCAAAGGCAAGCAAAAGGCTGTTCTAGACGCGTCCTTAACGGCTTTAGAACACGTTTAAAGCAAGTCTACATCAAAGCAGAAGGCGAACGTGTCCTCATCGGCTTCTCAACATGTTCGGCCTGAAAATGCAAGCAAAGATGAAAATTCTGTTATATGCTCGCAGCAAACAAAAAAATATGTAAAAAAAGGAGACATAAGTTATATTTGTGGTGAGAGGCGAATCTCGTCTCAGGGAGGGAGATGAGGAACTGAACTGATTGATTGAGGATGGCCAGCGAGCCATATTTATGTGCATAGAAAAAGGGATATATTAGCTGATATCCAGCGTGATATCGAGCGTGAAATCGTACGACAATATCCGATACAACTCGGCAGACTTGCCAAAATCCCCTATCACAATATTTTTCTACACATGTTCATATGGTGTTAAAAAGGTGTTCAGAAGAACTACAACACAATGGTCCAGATGGTTAAGAAGGCAGGCGGTAAAATACCTTGCGCTGTCTGTGCTGCAAAGAAAAACAGATGTAAGCATATTCCGAACGCGTCCTTAACGTGCTTCGAACATGTTCAACTTGCATCTAGGATGCTTAGTGCCTTTTAAGCAACTCGCCGGTTTAGTTGATTCCAATTTAGTTAGTAGTCTGGTACACGTTTTAGACCATAGTTCCGATGAGTCTGAGCCAGAACATGGTGAGCCAGAGCAGCAGGTAGAGCATTAGCCAGGGCATGATAATAAGACTGGAGCGGAGTAATAATTATCTAAACACGCCGAGAACGTGTTTGCATAACGATTATGATTTATTGGCTAGTGGGTTCTGAAGATGTTCTGAACACTTTCAATTTCGCAATTCTGGGTTTTCGGGTCTTAATGAGTTCTCAAATAGCTTTTAAAATGTTCCGAACATCTTGAATTCTCTGGTCAATACTTTTAGAGGCTCTTTATAGCCTTTAAGAAGCTAATCGGATGCTACTTAGAAGCTATTCTAAATATATTCAGATACTTAATTTAAACGTTCTTCAAATTTCGCATATAAAAATTAGTTTAACTATTAACAATATTACTTAGTGTATACTTCTTTACTACTTTAAACTTTTTAATTTAGTAACGCCAAAAGATATCTACATAAAAATATAATATAATGATTAAAAGTAGCTTTAGATTTTTTTACTATATAAGGTTTAGTTAACTCCTAAAAGTTTGTGCACACAAAATTTATTATAATATTAATATGTTTACAATACAATTAAATATAGAATCTTATAGAGCGTTGAACGCAATATAAACAATATTTGCAACATGTTTATCTCTGTAATACTCTCTTTCTTTCTTCTAGTTCGATCTCAAGCTTTACATTTTCTAGCTCTTACTTTTTAATTTCAGCTTCTTTTACTCTTAATTCTAATAGAGCACGCTTACTTTGCAAGTCTATATTATTGTTAAGCGCTTAGCACTTAATAATTTCTACCTCTGGAGAAATAGTCCTAATAACATATTAGTGAAATGCTGTTAACGTGTTCAGAAGGCAATATACTTAGTAGAGCTTCTTTGAACTTGCGGTGACCTAATCCTAGATGCTGGGCGAGATCTTAAGGATCCTCTTAACGTAGATCTACTGCCTAGAGCGTGATTGAGCACTTATAACGCCTGAAGAAGATACTTAAAACAAAATTGCATCTTGAATAGCATTTATTAAAAAGCTAGATGTATTAGATGTTAGATGCTCTCCAGCATAGTGTTCTAAACACGTTAGTAGGACGTTACTAATATGTCAAGAATATATACGTACTATCTCGTGCTAAATGGTTAATATACCATGCTGATAATGAGGTTGATCGAGATAAGTGCCGTACACCTAGTTCTTCTCGTACTTGGTGCTGGTCTATATCTCGCAAGTCCAGCTTTTATGCCCTAAACATATTAGCATTATGTTCCTAACATGTTGTGAAGGTTTTGTACATTTGGATAGTTGGTAATAGCGCTAAGTTGGTCCCATACGAGTTAGACCTATTCACGCTTTGTTCAACGGCATTTAAATTCTTGGATAATTTACCCCAATCATTAAATGGCATAAGTGAGCAGTACTTGTTTAACCCAGCTGCAATTACTGGGTTTTTTTTTATGTAAAGCCCAGCTTTTAACTGCTAGAATTTCATGTTCTTTATATAATGTTAGTAACGCCTTTGGAACAGGTTTAGAACATAATAATACCTATAAGAAGATTGTATAAAGTCATATACTCTTCTAAGCTTTAACAAGTAAGAAGAGCTCGCATGTGATGATGTACAGAGTACTCTAACTCAAAATGTCCTCTACAGTTGTTGTAATACTTCTAGCAAAGTGATCTTGACAGATTATTACAGTATTTCGAAGTTGCCATTGCGATAGTCGCTGCTGGGGGTCAATTGATGAAAGATATCGGCCAAGACCTTGACAACATATTAATATTATAACAAGAAGGTAATGTTAAGACCCACCTCTCATTTGCTTGCTATCCATATCAATAGTTACTTCAATAAACCCCACTCCGTGAAGGTGCTTCCATTGAAACTCTTTTTCAATACATTGAGAAAGCGTTTCAAACAAAAGCTGAAAACACTTTTCATAAGCTCACCTTTTGTTAGAGTTAACAAGGATGCGAGCGAGAGTAACAGCTATAACGTGTTACCAACATGTTAAGATTAGTGATAGATTGCGTTTACATACGTTTTCCATGGTTTTCGTGGAATGCTGCAAAGATAAGCTCGTTAAAGCCATGAGAAACGCGCTTAAACGACAAATCTACTTGAAATATTTCTTGTTGGGCAAAACAATAAACCTGCCTTTTACAAAAGCAAATTGCAATTGTCCCAAGACTAAAAACACGAAGATTCTAAATGTGCGCCCAATATTTACATAAAATCAAAATTTAAATACGTTAGAGATGTTAACATGCTGTTGATGATTCTTGATGGTTTTTTTCCACTCAAACTCCACTTCTGCAACATCTTGCCCATATGGATAAGTAATAAGTTTCTCCTGGTATATAGCCTGAGAAAGGCGATCAAGATTTGCAAGGGGCGTGTGAATTTCAATGAAAGATGACTTCTGATGCTTTCGACAGAACTTATCTAAGAAAGGATTCCGTAAGAACTTGGCTAGATTAATAACACGTTAACAAGGTCTTATAAACTAAACGTACCAGTTGCGAGACTTGGATCATTCATTCTTCGAATTAGGTCAACTATTTCTTCAGCAACCTTTTGAGGGGTCTTGTGTGGAGGTGGAGGGAAATGCGTATGCACGCCGTGCGACGTAAAAAGGTAGTGAGGAGTTTCCGCTAAGTCATTAGGAATAAGAATGTCAAAAGTAACGTTACACTCTTGGTGAATTAAACACCCTCATCCTTGTGGGTGATAAACGTCTTAAGAAGTGGATTAGAACATAACGGAAACGTGTTCTAGACATGTTGACGTACCACAGTGTTTGAATCATGATAGTGTTGTCTCTATAGTACTACACGATTCTGGCTGCTCTTGCTGTTGTTCTAGTCCACTTTCAAAGAGCTTTTGAAGATACAATACGTTGTATTTATCTCCAAGAGTTCTAAAAAAGTGCTTTTGGTTTTGATTGTGCCAACTCCATCCTGCACAACCAATATACCAAAGTCGAACTCTAGTTATAGTCTAGAATGTGTTAGCAACATGTTAAGACGAGTATAGTAAGGTGTTAAGAACTACTTCTCGGCTCATTTGGCGCTCTACTGGCGCGCATTGTGCAGTTTGATTTGGGCATGCAATGCCAGCTTAAAAACAGTGAGCTGTAGCTAAGTACGAGCTAAAATAGTTAAAAATAGCTCTTACACAACTGTATATAACTTACCTAGTTGAGTTTTTTTTTGCTTATCTGGTTCACTTCTATCAATACCCTGCCGAGCATGTCGCATCTCCTCCCATGTCTCTGCGTTGACATGATGATGGGAATGCGTTGCTAACGCGTTGTTTAAATATTCACAACGTTTTACCCCTGTACATTGGTATCGGTGTCGAACCGCAGATCCTCCAAGGAACGGACAACTTGTAGGCTTAGATGGGCCTTTTTGGCGCCGACAGAATTGGAACTGAACACGTTACTAAAACGTTAATAACTTTATATAGTGTTTATACCTGTAGTGCATTATCCAGCACTTCTGCTTTTGTAGCGGTATTGCTTTGTTTCACGCAATAAGTGCACCCATTTCCTAATGTTCTTGGGTATTCAGGCAAAAGCAATACGTGCTTAATTATACCGGTAGTAAGAGGACGGGTTGTCCCAGAAGTAAGCAACGAAATTTCAGATGTTTCCTATAACAAGTTAGGAACGTATTAAAATCGTGATGAGCACATGTTACATAATTTAACTTCCTCGTTTTATTCGCCTTCCACCCCAGATTCAATACTAGGCATAGGCCTATCCTCAAGCTCTAAAGTTGCATATTCTGCCTCGCTATTGTACGCGGATTCTGTGTTGTCTAAACGGCCCAGCAGCGGCTGAGCGAGGTTTAAAGAGTCTACAATAGTAAGAACATGTTTACAAAGTGTTAACGTAATTACTCATGTTTGTGCGGTAAAATCATGTAAATTGTGAACAGGAAGACAAAGTGCAGGGTTTTCTAAAGTTGGGGCTAAAATATGAAACAACCAACAAAGTTGTTGGGCCACCAATTGGCAGGGGTCTGCATTAGCGTTAGTAATGGCCCGGGGTTTAGTATGGTTGGCCGACGTGTAGTCTCGGAATCCATGAGGTTAAGATGTTTTTAGGGGTTTGAACGGAAGGAATAAACTAGAAGATCAAGACTAGAATGGAGGAAGAGAAACAGTGCACTGTATATAGTTAATTGAGCCAAAAATTCGTAGGCCGCCGTCGCCAATTAAGCAAACCGCGTAGTGATGGAGCTCGTACTGAGCGTATTGGTGTCGTTTCGGCTACACAACGGGTACTAGTCCGCCCTATGCTGCACTCATCCAAGACCACTCTGGGGTCCCACAAATTGGCAAAAAAGAGGCAAAAAGAACATACGACAGTGGGGATTCGCTGATTGTCACCAACTCAACTACTAATCCACCGGTCAACTCCTTCAGTACCGGAGAGCGGACGGGAACCGCTGTTCAAAGCTGCCTATGGTCGTATGTGGAAAAAACTGATGTGTATGAATAACTTGTAGATAGAAAAAAAAAAGTGTTTCCCGAGACTTTATGAGTAAGACAAAGTTTTGTGGTTCGCAGTGCACTCTCTCTGGAATGCACTAGTCTAAATTTGGCACAGATCTTGGCACGACTTATCGATTCTGAAATTTGGGAGCTTGTACGAATTTCAAGTGTACACCACACAACCTTTACAACGCGAATTTGCGGAAAAATTAGTCAAGATGTTTCGCAGCAATGCGGCGCATATCCAGCGGCGCAATCATAAAGAGCGTGCGCAGCCGCTTGAGCGCGAGAAATGGGGGCTCTTGGAGAAACGAAAGGCAAGCCTATGTCCTCCGGCGTTCCGCTCCAGAATTTACAAGGCATGCATGTTCTAACAGTAGATATAGGACTACAAGCTGCGAGCCGCGGACCACAAGGAGAAAAGAAAGCGCCTTAAGCTTCTCAAACAAAAAGCGCAAGACCGCAACCCCGATGAATTTTCCTTCAAGATGATGAGCTCGTCTGTTGATGCGTCGGGCCGTAAAGTCGCGGATCGGGGCAATAAGGCGTTGAGAACGGATGTGGTCAAGTTGCTTAAGACGCAAGATGTCGGCTACGTGAGGACAATGTTACAGGTTGTTAGGAAGGAAAGGAAGGAGCTTGAGGAGAAGGTTTTGTTGGGCGACGAAGAGGTGCACACGTTGAGGGATGGGGAGGAGGCGAGGAGGGGAAAACATACAGTATTTGTGGGGGATAAGGAAGTACAGAGAGGATTTAAGGCGGAGGAGTGGTTTGGGACGAGTGGGGATGGGGTGGAGAGGGTGTGGAATAGGCCGAGGAAAAGAATGGTTTTGGCGAAGGCGGATGATGAAGATGAAGATATAGATGAGGTGCAAGCTAATAGGTTGTCGAAGAAGCAGCAGGTGGCAAAAATACTAGCGCAGAAGGAAGAGAGGGTTATACTGCAGAAAAGGGAGCGGGCACAGGAGAGGATAGTGGCCCGTTTGGAGGCTGTTAGGGCCAGGGAGAGGGATTTGATGATTGCGGAAGAGGAGTTAGAAAATCAGAGAGCGAAGATGAACAACACAGTCGGTGGTGTCAACAAGAATGGCGTCAAGTTTAAGGTTAGGGAAAGAAAGCGATAGGCATGCATTCGGGGAATCATGATCCCTATTACACTAGATTTCAAGGCATATACGGCAGAGTATAATAGATGCGGGTGTAGGTCTGAAATGCATCATGGTTATGATAGGCCTTGCTGACGTCTTGTAGTTCCTACAATACTGTACATAATATACCCCATTACAATCTCGCAGGCATCCTCATTGCCCCATCCAACCTCAAAACCGTCCCATTCAACATCATATTCTCAATACTATCCCTCACTAGCCTCGCAAACTCCTCCGGTTGCCCCGCCCTCTTTGGGAACTCCATCGCCTTCTCCAAACTCTGCCTCACCTTCACACTCATCATCTTCGTCATATTCGACTCGAACAAACTCGGCGCAATCGTCACCGCTCGAATCCCATATCTAGATAAATCCCTCGCAAGTGGCAAAGTTACGCTAGCTACCGCGCCTTTACTCGCTGCGTATGCGACTTGGCCCATTTGTCCATCGAACGCGGCAGAACTAGCTACCATGACTATGACGCCGCGTTCGCCGTCAGGAGTATCCGGCGTGTTGATTGTCATATGCGGAATAGCTTGACGTATCAAATCCAGCGTCCCGCGCAAATTAATATTGAGTACAAAATCAATGCTTTCCATGCTTAGCGGCTCATTCTTCTTATCGACAATCAGCCCTGGCAATCCTACTCCAGCACCGGCTATTACGCCTCCAATAGCTTTTCCTGTCTCTTTTACCCATGCTACTGTGCTTTCGACGGCTTTTTGTATCGACTCGGTGGAGGAGACATCGGTTTCGTAGAATCTGGCTCGCGAACCGAGGGCTTGGGCGGTTTTTATGCCGGAGGATGCATTGAGATCGAGCAAGGAGACGTAGGCGCCTTGGGAATGTAAGTCTTTGGCTGTTGCGAGACCGAGGCCGGAGGCGCCGCCCGAGATTATGAAGGTTCGATCTGCTATCTTCATTGCGGGGTGTGTATTAGGCGTTAAATGGAAATGTTCCGATAGTGAAATTGGTGGACGAAGATGCTTCAAAATGTGTCTGAATTCGAAGTAGAGTGGCTCGATATGTGACTGAGGGAGATATATGTGAAGTGCGAGGTGAAGATCTAACGAACGTTAGGTCGTTCGAACATGTGCGTCAACCTCGGCCCATTCATCACCCACTGCATCGGCGTTCCGCCCGCAACCGTTCCGACCTAACCTGCTCCTAATCCGCCCACTCACTCCCCAGCACGTCAATCTCGAACCACCACAAGCTCCATAGCTCCCACATCTACTCACAATTAAACGGCGACGTAATCCTCACGTCCTGCTATTCCATTCTCTCTCAGCGTACTAGCCACTCTGGCAATGGCGATGGCGATGCCAAAGAATCAAACTATATCGACTCCAGGCCCAACCGCAAATGATACCACACCAAAGCTCCCCAGCAATCCAACACCGCTTTCTGCACCGCAGGAGCAGCAGGTGCGCGACCTATATTACAAAAATGTTCGCGAAAAGTGTGCTGAGGAAGTCAAAGGTATGTACTTCCCCTACTCAAGCCTCCCCTTTCACCCCATTAGTAAACCAATCCATCCATCCAACCCCCCAACACATACATAGCCTAACGGTGCCTCAGCCTTCGCGGCCTGTGCCACTGGCCGCACATTAACCCTCACCTTCGCCTGCCGCGCCCAGAAACTGGCTATGAATGCCTGCATGCTGCAGTTTCAGAACCAGGATGAAATGGATCGGGCGCGGGCGCAGTGGTTTCAGCTGGCTGGGGAAAGGAAGAGGGAGAGGGAGGAGCAGAGAAGGAGAGTGGAGGAGGCGAGGGAGAAGCATAGGGAGTGGTGGGGGTTGGATGAACAGGGGAGGTTGCAGGGGAGGAGGGCGGAGAGGGATAGGTAGATGCGTTGCTTGGGAGATTCGGAATTGATGACTAGATTGGTGGGGAGTGAGCAAGAGCGCGAGATTTTTGCATTTCATGGCGTTGAGGTGGGAAAATGTTGTAGCGGGAGCGCTGGGAATCGAAATTTGATTGTACATTGTATTACTACGAGTAGGGAAAGATGGAATGGGTTGGGTTTGTGGTAAAATACTTGTATATATAGCATTTGGTCTCGGCTTTTTGGATAATATGCCGTTTGGTACGGTCGAAGAATTCAGCTCTGGTATCTCCGCATCCAGTGATCCCAAACGCAAAAAAAAAAAAAAAAAAAAAAAAATTATATGCTGGACTGCAAAACGCCAATCTTCAAATACACCATCCGATGCTTAACATGAGTAGTATAGAAAAAAAGAGGTTCTCCCCTCTAGCAATCCCCTCTCAATGATGTATGTGAAAGTTCAAGCATCAGCCATGCTCGCATCCCCCCGCAATCCCATAACCTCTTCAAATTCATCCTCATCCCCCTCCTCCATCCCGCCCATCACCGTATCCCCGCCCACCGGACCCCCCAGTACTTCCTCTTCCTCACTACTCGCATCCTCTTCCCATGAATCCCGTACGCCCCACCCCACGCCCGTAAAACAGTACCGCTCGGGCGGCAAGCGGATCCCAAACTCGCGCTCGACCCTCGGCAGCGCAATACGGTTCCTCTCCGCTGCAATATCGCTCATGAATTCCTTGGGTAGCGCCGGGGAGAACTGGTTCGCGGCGCGGCTCGCAACAGCCGTGCGCAGTGCGTTCAGCGACACTCCATCCTCGTCCCGCACACCCTTTTTCGAGGCCGAGTGGCTTGGTGGCTCGTATGCGAGTGCGTCGCTGAGCACGCCGCTCGTGTATCTGTAGGCGAAGTCGAGGAGTTGGAGGGGAACGCGCTCCGTGTAGGCGTGCACACCCATGTGCGCAAGGAGGAGGTGGATCAGGCGGGCGTCACGGGGGCGTTTGGAAAGCCCCGTGTCTTGGAGCGAGGTTGAGGGATGTGAGGGGAGTGGGTTTGTGGGGTGCCCGTTGATGAGTGGTTGTGATTGCGACTGCGACTGCGACTGGGATTGTGGGAGGGCTTGGGTAGAGGATGCTGTCGGTGGCGACGGGTTGGGGCCCCCGGGTGCGGTGGTCGGTGGCGTGGATATGCCGTTTGGCATGTCAGCGGCGGGTGAGGCCATGGCGCGCTGATTTGGATGCGCGCGCTCGTACGCTGGTCGTGGGATCTGGAGGTGGAGGTTGATGTTGCGCGCCATGTTGGATGGGAGGGTAGGGCTTGGCGGCGATACGGCTCGTGCGTAGGGCTAAACTTACAGTGAGCGTGGGCGGACAATGGCCACAGTGAAAGTGGCGCCGCATCGTTATGAACACTTCGCGATATGGTGATTATGGCATTAAGCAGATAAGTATAAGGTCTCAATTAGTGAGTGACAGATGCCTATCGACTCCGGTCCCTGCTATCCTGAAATTGTGGTATCATCCAAGACCTAACGGACGAAATTAACAAGCACACCTTCATCCCATGCCCAAAATTATATTTATGCCGTGCCTGGAACTCTCTCAAAATGATCCTCATCGTCATCTCCAGTATTTTCACTCGCAATACTCTCGTGTAAACTGGGGGTCTTGTCACCCCTCTTACTCATGCGTTTAAATGAGCTCCAGCTTAAGGCGCTAGACCTATCTTTCGGGGTACCAATAGACGGGCTGTTACCGGCGCTTTCTCCTCTACCCAAGAAGCCGACGGCATCTTCATCAGTCTCGTCAGGCGTGACCGCGTCATTCGTCTTCTTTAAAAAGAGCGACGACTTCCCTTTTCCAAAAGACAAAAATTGGCTTGAGCTGCTCTTTCGAGACAGCTTCTGCATGAAAGATTCCTTTCCAATAGAACTTGGCGCTTGTGACTCCGAGAGAGAGTGAGAAATCGACCGTTCGAGCGACTCGCGTGGGGATGCGTCCGACACATCTGCGGTCGAGATAGACCGGCCATCCCTAGACCGGCGTGGATCTGCTGGTGAAGATGTTTCTTTCATGGAATCGTTAATCGACGTATCTGAAGTTAGTATTCTCTCCTTCTCCTTTTCTTTACGAGACGCCTTCTCTGACTTTTCAGCCTTTGCTTTCTTTTCGGCCTTTTCAGCCTTCTTGGCTTCCTTTTCGGCAGCCTTCTCAGCAGCCTTATCCGCAGCTTTCTTTGCCTTCTCAGCTTTGTCTTCTTCAGACTTTTTGGGAAGTGAAAAGATACTCTTGAAATTGGGGGCAGCCGGATTCAACTGCTTAGGCGGAGTAGGGGGTATCATAGCTGATGGCGGTATATGCGAGGCGGACGATTGAGGACGTGTTCCGATGGGAGCTTGTGTTGGGGACCTGGTAGTCGACGGAAAGTCTGGGGCATCACCCTGCAATAGCTCGTCATGTATAAGACTGACAGTGGAACCATGTTGAAGAGATGGACGGCGCGACGGTAGCCTCGACCAAGAAGTCCCATTGCTCGTACTCCAGTCAACTCCAAGTGGACTGTTTCGAGAACCAAAGGTATCGATTGACCAGCCAAACCGGGTATGGCTCTCTGTTGAAGGCCTGGGAAGAGCATTTGCATCACTGGAGTTGGTCGATCCTTGGCGTGGAGATGAAGGCCTATCGAGCCCTAACGCTGCGGTTAGCCATGGGTCACCTTTCGATCCAAACATGTTAAACGGCCGCCTTCGGGTAGTCACATGCTTTGGACTGCTTGATGATTCCGCTGGCTGCGTCTTCGTGCGCACAAAGTCGTACCAAGCACCACCCGAATGACTCCCTCGCCGCCGTTGTGCCCCTATTGCATCTTGTCCAAACTCCTGCCGCGGTAGCGACTGGCTTTGGGAGGCCTTCAAGGAGCCCAATGGCGGCCCTTGGTCCAATGTCTTACCTCTCTGCCTGTTCAAACCAAAAAGGCTACCGAACCGTGTCGTTGGCGGATTGACGAATGAGCTAGATGTCGAGCGTGTTGAGCGCTTGTCGCTGTCAACCAAGTTGTCGTTGGCCGGAGAGAAGGGAAGTTGCCCGGCACTATCATGGGGACTCGCAAATACGCTTGGAGAACGGCTTTGCACTGACACTGGTGAACTCGGGCTTTGCACTTGATCAAGCGTCCCAGGTGCCCCAAGACCCGGCAGTACATGGCGAAGATTAGGTGAAGGATCTAGACTGCGTTGTGGTGGTGCTAAATTATTTTCGTCTTCGGTGTCGGTGTTACCTACATCGTCTCCAAATAAGCCGGACGGTAGAAGAGCCCCCGCTGTGGGACTCATCGGGGCGCCACTGGTTAGACTCTCGATCTCGGCATGAGAGAAGGAAGAGATCTTATTGTCAGGAGGAGGCAGAGCCATGCCATTGTTAATGTTGAAATAAGGCGTAGCATTCGGGAAATTCGGAGAAACATTCGGAAGGGTACTATTGAACGGGGGGGCCGTAGAGTGAACGAATCCTCCTGGAGCTGAAGCTGTGATGGGCTCGCGCATGCTGACAGGCCGCACACGCTGATGACTATTTCTCCTCATTGGAATGAGTTCCTGGGATGACACGCCAGTAAATAATTGAGGCTGGCTCAATCGACGCTGCTGCAAATACGCTAGCCTCGTCTGGGCCTCTGAATGGGTTCGTTCGGCTTCTGAGAGTAAGGTCCAAGCATGAGCGTAGCGTTGCTGCAGAGAGGTATAAGTTATTAACCATCGGCGGTCTTCCTCTGCTTCCGCATTCTCTGTTGCATCTTGAGCTTCTCCGGCCTCCTCGCCCTCCTCTAATTTCTTTCTCTCCTCCTCTAACAGTTTGATTTGCGTCCCTTTCTCACGGATGACTTCCTCAAGGCTCTTATTGGTTTGAATCTCCTCAGCGTAGGTATCTCGGAGAGCCTGAATCTTGGACTCGGACTCGGACTCGCATTCAGCGCGCTCCTTTTCGATGTGTTCTGCCGCTGCCCGCAATTCGACTGCCTCCCGTGCCCATCGTGCGACGTCATCCTTTATCTTCTTCCTCTCAGCTTCCTTTTGATGCAGCAATTTCTCCTGCTGGGTTCTTCGCGTTTGCGCTGACGTATTGGCGCGCTCCAAGCTTGCAACCTCCTTCCTCAGATCCCGACTAGCATCCTCTTTCTCTTTCAAGGCCGCCTTCTTCTCATCCCGTTTTTCCAATAGGCCGGATTTAGATAACTGGAACTCCTTCTCTTCATCCTGAATCTGCTTTTCCATATCGTCGATTTCTCGTCGGAGGGCGTCTAGCTTTTCCGTTAGCTGCTTGATTGTCGCTGAAGAATCTGCTGCTTCTTGGGCTGAGCGGGCTAGATCTGCAGTCTGTGATGCCGGGGAATTCCGCCGGCCAGTTTCTGAACGTCTTGCGCGGGAAGTGCTATTGCTGTGCTCCCGGGTCATGACCGGTGCAATCAGAGGCGGAATATCCACTAGATTCTTGTTCGGTCGGATGATAGGCGTTGGCGTATATTCATCATCGTGTGGTCCGTCCTGGTTATCCTTCTGCGATGCGGTGCCATAAAACTGTTCAGAAGAAGCGGGGAGGGTTCTGAGCCGAATCGGGATGCTCGGAGCCTGAAAATTGGCAGAGTTGAGGGTCACGATGCGAATGACATAGTGGCGGTCCGGCTGAAGATTCTCAATAGTGACTGAGGTTTCCTGGGGCGAGACATCCCCAACTGCGTTGCCGATAAGTATCGCTCACGTGCGGTGGGGAGTAGGCTTACTGTCAATGCCGTTGATGCGTATAACATATTTGAGGACAGACGCGCGTGCATCGGGTGGTTTCCAGTGGAGGAGGACGCCGTCTGCCTTGATGCCGGCAAGAGAGACGACGGGGGCGACGGGGACTTCGAGCCCAAGCAGCGCTACCAATTCCTCGATGGGCTTGGAGAGCACCTGGTAACCTCGATACGCGAGCCTGGCAGCGAACAACACGGTCAGGAAACGAAGGCAATGCGACATATGTAGGATATTAAATGTATGTGTGCATACCAAAAGAGCGCAGACAGCACACAGGCCGTCTTCAGCCAACCGGAGGACAAGAAGATGAGGAGCTCCATGTTGTAGTGGGCGACATCCGGGTGCCAGAGATAGAGAGCGTGGTGAGGATCGGACAGCATTGGAGCAGCGGGCAGCGGTCTCAACGAGGCAGACCAGCTGCTGCAACGCGATGCAATAATATGGGAGAGGAGGCTTGGAGGAACAGGCGGCGGCGACGCACTTTGTAGACATGCATCATGGCCAAGTCGGGCCGGGCGCAAGCACTGAGCGTCGTCTTGGCTAGCGAGGTATCTGCATATACAGCCGATGCACATGAACAGGCCGAGTGGGCCATTCACCTCCCAACACGCCGGCATGCACGCTCGATACCGGCTCTCACTACTTTTAAGAGCTTCCCCCGGCCGACAGCTCTCTGACGTTTGTGCCCCCATACTTGACAAAAAATCTGGACAACGGCGCTTCCCGCTTTGCTCCGGCCTAGCCTATCCCATGACCCGCGTCCGTGATTACCCTGCGCCTGGGTAGTGACCGCATCGCGCGTCCGCCGCTTTCAGATCCCCATCCTCCAATTCCTCCCCCCCCCCCCGCAATCTGTCCACCCCGTCTGGCTTCATAGAACCCTCTATTCCGCTGGACGTTACTGCAAGACTACAGAACAACGCATCTCCGATACCTTCTCAGCCTCCCGAACCGACCCCTAAGCCCGTCCGACATAGCTCAGTTCAGCCGCCGCGAGCCTGTCTGAACACCCTCAAGGCAGCCGGGGGGAGGAGATGCAGTACGTGCGATCTATAACCGGCACTGTATCAAAGGGCTGGAATTCCATAAACCCGGCAACTCTGAGTGGTGCCATCGACGTTATTGTCGTTGAGCAAGAGGATGGTATGCTATGATGCCGCTGCATGCCGAGCTCTCTAACTCGCAGCAGGATCTCTCGCATGCTCGCCCTTCCATGTCCGCTTCGGCAAGTTTCAACTGCTTCGACCGTCGGATAAGAAGGTACCAGTAGCCTAGGCTCCAGTTTAGGCTTCGCTTACTGACTAGATGTAGGTGGAGTTTCGAGTCAACGATGCCAAACAGGACTATGCCATGAAGCTCGGCGAAGGCGGAGAGGCCTTCTTCGTCTTCGAAACATCTGCAGCAATACCAGAAGAGCTCCAAACCTCCCCGTTGGCGTCGCCCGTCGCGAGTCCCGAACAGAACCCTTCAGAGCCGTCGTTAGAACCTGGTCTGACTGAACCCGAACCCCTCAATCTAGATGGTAGTACCGGTGGCTCGCGCAGAGAGAGGCTGTCTGTCTCAGTGCCTCCATCTAGTCCACAGGAGCCAGTGCTTGCCCTCAATCGGCCGAAATCCGGTGACTGGTCCGGGTTACCACGGTCCCGTACTGACGATGTCCTTCCCTCCGCAAAAACCTTCTCCAAGTCATTTGATTCCCAAGAAAGTGGACCACTACAGGTCAGCAAGGAAGAGGCAACGGCTTGGAACAAGTCAACACGATCTGCAAGCCCCCCGCCGCTGTCACCCAGCGACGCCATGGCGCGAGCCATCAACCTGTCAAAGAAGCTGTTCGTGTCTAATATCCCGAACAAGGTCACTGAGAGTGGCGATTTAATGCTAGACATGACCGGCTACAAGAGCAGCGAGGAAGAAGCTCTTCGAGCTGAGGTTGTCGCGCGAAAAGTTCTAGCTGATGAGCTTGAGGGCAACTACGACATTGGGGCCCTTATAGGGGCAGATGACAATGGAAATCTTTGGATATACAGTAGCGAAGAAGCTAAAGTAGCTGCCGACCGGAAAGCTGCTCTCAATATGCACATCATGAATGAGGCTGCATTGCGGTCATCTGATGCGGCATCTGATCCTGGATATCATAGCGATGATGCACGAAGCGATTCCGATGGCGAATACTCTCCACATCTTCGAAGAGACTCAGATAGCGCTGTTGGGCTTTCGACACCCCCACGGTCTCCCGAAATCGGCGAAACAAAGAGCTATGCAAAAACCCTTAGACTTACTAGTGATCAGCTTAAGGCGTTGGACTTGATGCCAGGCCCGAACATGATGAGCTTCACCGTGAATCGTTCAACCTGTACGGCCTACATGTTCTATTGGAAGCATGATGTTCCGATTGTGATATCTGATATTGATGGAACGATCACCAAATCCGATGCTCTCGGACATGTATTGAACATGATCGGGCGCGATTGGACACATGTAGGCGTTGCCAAACTGTATACCGATATTGTCAATAACGGATACAACATTTTCTATTTAACGAGTCGATCTGTAGGACAAGCCGACACGACAAGAGCATATCTGAATGGCGTAATACAAGAAGGATACCGGCTGCCCAGAGGTCCAGTCATTATGAGTCCCGATCGGACAATAGCAGCATTGCGGCGGGAAATCTACCTTCGGAAGCCCGAGGTCTTCAAGATGGCCTGCCTCCGGGATATCATGAGCTTGTTTGGAAAGCCTCATGGGCAAACGCCCTTCTATGCGGGCTTTGGCAATAGGTTGACAGATGCACTAAGCTACCGCTCGGTCAATATCCCGTCGACGAGGATCTTCACAATCAATTCTAATGCCGAGGTTAGCTTGGACGTGCTGTCGCTTAATAGCTATAAGACGGGATACGCGAGTATGCGTGAGATTGTCGACCACTTCTTCCCCCCCGTGGGGCTCCTAGTCCCAGCGGGTGGCGAGCAGTTCACAGACTTTAATTACTGGCGCGATAGGCCGATGGATATTGAGGATTTTACGGACAGTGGGGATGAGGATGAGGATGAGGATGAGGGCCCGGTTGAGACGGCTAGTTTGCACAGCGAGGATGAAGGCTCGGAGATCGGCGAAGATCTTGAGGCAAGCTACATGTCCCGCGATTCTATTGATGAAACGGGGAATATGGAAGATTCGATTGTGGAGAGTGTGGAGGGGTATGAGTACGATGAGGATGGAGAGGTTGAGGAAGGGGAGGAAGCCGATGAGGAAGAAGGGGAGGAAGATGAGGAGGAGGAGGAGGAGGAAGAGGAAGATGATGGGAAAGAGGAAAAGGATCAAGGGACGCCGACCAAGGAGACAAGCGGTGCGCTTGATCACCATATTGAACGGTTGGCTAGCTTGGATATTGAGGATGAGATGCCTACGCCTACAACGGAAAGTGAGGAGAGGAAGGTGTCAGCGCCTACGCCCATATGATCGTACAGGGGATAATGTACTGTGGGATGTCTAGCGTTTGCGGGTTTTTTTTTTTTTTTTAAAAAAAAAAAAAAAAAAAATTTGAAAAGAAAAATTGGGTGTTCATATTTTTGCATCGCAGGGCGTTTGAATAGACATGGGTAGTTTTTGGGTGTAGGATAGACGATGCATTTCTTGGAGTTGGGCTAGATGCCGATACCATTCACAGATAGGCTGTTGGGACCTACCTCTTACGGGTATCCACCTCGTAGTGAGACTTTAATATAAAGCCGTAAGCTGTTAGGAGCATTTAAGCGGGCGGGTAGGGCCACAGGGAATTGGCCTTGCTGGCTAGAAAGTGCCGGCTCCGAGGCTGCTTAGATGTTTGCTGGGCAGTGATGTTGAATATATCATATCCATGTTGACTTGTGACTTGACGGGCCTTCCCGTCCTCCGTGTCTCGATTACGCCAGCATAATGCCTATATAACTGCGCACGTTTTCTTTCTTCGAACAGACGGCGAGTCGTAGCTTGAAGCCGATTGCTCGTTGCAGTAAGCCGCATTATGCGCGTCGTATTAGCTGAAACCTTTGTCTGCAGTCCCTGCATTTGGCGGTTCGGAAAATGCCCAAAGGTCAGCACCCCGTGACTTGGCTTCAGCCTCTTGCGCGAAACACAACCTTTACCTTTCGACCTCGCAAAAGTTTCCCGTCATCACCCACCCGGAGTTGTTCTTTCTACTGTGCGACGCTTTGCCATGCCACGGGATGAGGCGCGGCGCATGTGGGCGTGATTTGATGGGTTTTTTGTGAGGCATGGCGAACTCCAAGTAAGCTTTTGCGCGGCAAGCGAGGGCGGTTGGGGTCCAGGGCAGACTGACGGTGCGACTAGATACGAATATGTGCGCTCGTTTGAGCAGCCGGATGTCTTACTGGCCAATACTTGGATCGTGGTCCGGATCGATGGGCGCGGGTTCTCCAAGTAAGGAGATTTTTATTCTTTTTCCTATCCGTCATTATCGTTGTCATTTCGATCTTTTGCGTCCACTTGTACGCCGGCGGTCTGAGGAGATGGCCGCGTTTGCACGCAAGCGCTGGGGCTGGTAGCCTTACTCGTCCTGCCTAGTTTCTAGGCTCGCCGCTGAGCTGCTTGCGCCGGACTTTGCTATGTCTGCATTACGGACTTGTTTGGGAGTAGAGCTAATCGACTGCGTGTGTAACCAACAGATTCACGACCAAATACAAATTCACCAAGCCGAATGATAAACGGGCGTTGGATCTCATGAACGCTGCGGCGCAAGCCGTCATGAAAGAATTGCCGGACTTGGTATTGGCGTATGGGAATAGCGATGAATTCAGGTAAGCCGCTCGTACTCCTATTAATCTAAAACAAGAACATAGGAAACCAAGGATATGTACAGTACATGTTGGTTGCCAATCGAAGGATGAGTTGCAGATGCGCTTTGCCGCATGTGGGTTTGCGTTTCAAGGTAAAAGCTGACGTGTTGCACAGTTTCGTCTTTCATAAGGATTGCAGCCTGTTTGAGAGGAGGTCGAGGTATGCAATATACTCATTTTTTTTTTCTAGCCCCCGATCTACATATCTTTAGGAAATCTTGATTTGATGTAGGGATTGTACGACTAGTGCTGTTGCTGATGTGTATTAATAGTAAACTAACTACCACAATTGTGTCGACGTTCACTTCTTATTATACCTTTCTTTGGCCGATTTATTTCCCAGATACGCCTCTTACGCCTCCGTTGCCCTCTTTTGATGGGAGAGCGGTGTGCTATCCGAGCGACCAGAACCTAAGGGACTACATGAGCTGGCGGCAGGTTGATTGTAAGTGAATCCCACGAACGTTCCCCGTCTGATATCGCAGTTGGTTGTGGAACCTTCACACTCTTCTAGTTTCATTGTGTAATCTGCAATCCTTCCATCTGACATATATATGCCCGCTTATAGTCTTGGTCAAGTGCAGTTCTGATATCTTGTAGGCCACATCAACAATCTCTACAACACAACGTTTTGGGCCTTGGTACACAAGGGTAGATTAGATGCTCGAACAGCGGAGAAGGAACTCGCTGGGACGGTTTCATCCAACAAGAACGAGATCCTTTTCTCTCGCTTTGGCATCAATTACAATAACGAACCCGAGATATTTAAGAAAGGGAGTGTATTGTATCGAGATGTAAGACCCGCTAACCCAAAGGGCCCCTTTTTATTATAAACTGCAAAATTTCTTACTTAGCTAGTTTGGGCCGTCATCTGTCCACTCCTCGCCCACCCCGCCGCGTTCGTCAGCTTCACCAAACTTAGCACACCCAAAGCCACGTCAAATACCACGGCCAATGTCTCAGCCACTAGAGCGCTCTCTTCCCATTCTTCATAAAGACTCCTCTACTTCCTCAGCAGCATCTACCCCCCGAGGTCCGACTTTCCTTTCGACATCAACTACTCCCTCGCCGCCTCCATCGCCGTCATCAATGTCGATCCCGGCTTTCCCGCTGCCTCAGGCCTTCATCCCCGGTACTACTTCTTCAACCGCATCAGCATCGGCTATGGTTTCAAAACAGCCATTACCAGTACTAACCCCCCTCCCCCTCCCACCACCGACCCTCAAACCAACCACAAAGCCTCCCCCATCTCTCAGCCCCCCAAATCCAATCGCCCACACAAATACCTCTCCCATTCCATCCCCCATCGCCCCTCCCTCCATCCCAAACCGCACAACCTCGCATACCTCCCACTCAGCCTCAGCCTCCCTCTCCCTTTCAACCGTCTTCCAAGGCACCACCCGACCCGTAACTGCATCCGCCTCAACCTCCAAGCCGCTCCTTAAACGCCGCAGTCCCTCCCTCAGCCTCCTGGAAGGCTCTGGCCCACAAATCCCTCTCCGAATATCTTCCATCCCGCTAGACAACAAGCCACGCAAGCTGTCCCTCCCCTCGCAAAAGTCCTTCGGCTTCCTCTCTGAAAGGGAAAAAGAGAATGCGAGACCGCTCGCCCCACTATCTTCGAACAGCGACCGCAAGATCTCACCGCCGCTCATGACGATGAAAGAATTGCCCTCGCCGCCCGTCGACGACCAGTCGCCTACAACAGATACCCTAATATGGGCACGAGACCGCGAAGATGCAGGTACACACGCGGATTTCATTTCCACTCCAAATCCGAATCCAATTCTCGGATCAACGAGTAGCAAACCGCAAGCTACGCGACGCTCGCGTTCAGCATCCCAGTCCCGGATAGCGGAGATGCAGGGTGGTTCTAGTTCTACCTCTGCGTCTGCGTCTGGGCCTGGTAAATATCCGAATCCGCTGTCCGCGCACCCGTGGTCGGGTCCCAGTTTACAACATCAGTATTCCTTTTCGCAGCCTCAAGCTCATGGGCATACACACCCGCATGCACATTCGCAGTCCTCAACACCCATATCTACATCCACATCCACGCCCACGCCCACCCCGCAATCGCAACCCAAATCCAAATCAACTCTGAAATCAAAGGCAAAGGCAAAAGCAAATGATGAACAGTCTCAAACAAAAAGCGAGGAAGGCAGACCCAAGGAACTAAGTAGGACAGCCAAGGAGAAAGATCGCAAGAAGAGACAGAGGGCCAGGATCGTTGTAGAGCATGTAGATATCATTAAAGATGCTTTTTGGGAGAGGAGGCCTTGGATATTGAGGGGGAGTGCGGGGTGAGGAATGGAAATGGGGTCGTGGGAGATGGATTGCGTGGATGAATATTGTGTGATGTCGTGACGCATAATGGTGGCGTTTAGGATTGGTTTACGATTTTGTATGATTTGGCACGGTGCTGGTAGACGTGTTTGATTTTGGGGTTCTGGGGCTATTTGGATGTGGATGTTGTGAGCGGGGTGGGTTTTTAGTTACGATAGAAGATCGGACTTGGGGTTATTAGATCTATGGATTGAATTGAATTGATGGAACGCCGTCTATGCTATGCAGTGCGATGCTGTCTGGGGTAATCAATGTATCTATCTAACCAACTGAGTTATATAGTTTTAGGTGATCTGTGCTACGCCGTCACTGCGACCGCTTTTGCTTTTGTTTTCGCTATCGCCCTCTTCCTCTCCCTATGCGAGTCTTTTCTCTCTCTCGACCTATCCCTCACGTTGCTTTCCTCCACGCTTCCCCATACCTTCTCCGCCTTCTCGGTCCCCCGCTTCAACCCCTGTGGCTCAACACGCTCCCTCCTCCTCTTCCTCTTCTCCTCGTACTTCTCCGCGCGTCGAAGTACATATTCCTCAAATGACCGCCCCTTCACCTTCGCCCGCTCCCCATACAACTCCCTCTTCCAGGGCGCCAGTCTCGCAATCCGGAGCGCGAGATCGGCAGCTTTTTGTAGGTTTTCTGGATTGGTGGGAAGGCCGGTGCGGTGGGCATGGAGCTCCTTCTCCGCTGCCTGCCGCCGCGCTTTGCAGACGGCTTGCCTAAGTAACTGCTTCGAGAGCCTCGTTTGGGCTTTTGCGGTCGAGGAGCAGGTGCAGGTGGAGAGTTGTGATTGGGCGCGGTGGACGGCGAGGGCTGCGCGGGATTCGGCGTGGAGGGAGGCGCGGAGTTGGGATTCTGGGGGCTGGGCAGTATCTGCTTGTGTTTTCTCCTTGTATCGTCTGGATTTTTTTTGCTTTTGTGATGTGGGGTCGCTGGTGTCGGGTGCTTGTTTGCGTTTTCGGGGTGTGGACGAGGCCGGTGTAGGAGGTGGATGGTCAGACGAGGAGATGGAAGTTGCGAGCGTGGTTTCCCCCGTTGTTTCAATGCTCGAGTTCATCGAGGATTCCGTCGTCGAGCTATCCTCTTTATCGATCGTCCCCGCGAGCCCTTCGCCCTGCACGAAGAAGCCGTACAGTCCGCCCCGGTTGATGCCCTGCTTGCGCACCTGGCTCAGCGCGCTCTCCTGGCCAGTACCAATGCTTTTCAAACTCTCGTCGAATGCGCGCATCCACCACTGGTCGTCTGTCTTGTACGCTGCCTTTTTCGATCCGAGGCCTAGCTGGTCTCGCTTGTGAGTTATTAGGAGGGGTTTCTTGATGCCGCGGCCATGGTGGTCGAGCGAGTGTCCTGCACCCCGCCAGCCCTGACTCTTCAAATAAGCGTTGACGTCCATCCAAAACCAGGACCTTTGAGCGACGAGTTGAGTGAATGTCGGTGGTCCACTTTGGCGTCGAAATTTTAGTGGGACATGAAGGCGCTCGAAATCTTGGCGTGGGATCCTCCCGGCCCGGCGTGATCTATTCCGAAACAGGGAGCTCGCCCAGCTCCCTGATATTTCACACCTTCTCAACCACCAGCTCCCCACACGTGTTCGTCGTCTGCCATGGAGATGTGACTGCTGCTCATCGACGGCCACACCGCTGTCATGAGGTTAATTAATTAATATATATTCCTTCCCACGTGGATGGGCATATGGCCCCTGAGTCCAGAATGGCGGGTCTTCAGTATGGTCACAGGCGCTCCTTCTCCGGTTCGTTGAGATGCTCTTATATCTCCTCTCTTTTCTCTTACGCGTTTGATTTGTTTCTTTCTGTTCCTGCTAGACGCCGTTTTCTGTTGGCCTTTACCTTTCTGATCGGAGTTCTCTGCACCATCATTATGAAACGAGAACATTTGCTGTGGATAATGGGCACCATGGCTGGTGCGGCGCCTATCCTGGAACCAGGTCAAGGCGCAGAGTTTGAGGGTCTTAGATTTGGCCTAGATGGCACGTTCAAGATATCGGTCTTCGAGGATCTGCATTTTGGCGAAGCGGAAAACACGTTATGGGGCCCGGAGCAAGATCGCAAGACAGTCAAGGTTCTAAATACTCTCCTTGACAATGACAGGCCTAATCTCGCTGTGCTCAATGGGGACCTGATAACCGGCGAGGATACATATTCTCACAACAACACAGCGTACCTCGACCAGCTCCTGGGGCCGCTCATCCAGCGAAACGTCCCATGGGCTTCCACCTACGGCAACCACGACCACCAACGGACCCTCTCCGGCTCTTCTCTCCTCGCCCGCGAAAAAGAACGCGGCCCAAAACTCAGCTACACAGAATCCATGCTTCCCGGTAACGAATCAAAAATCGGCACAACAAACTACTACGTCCCCATCTACTCGTCCACCGGAGGTGGAAACCCCACCCTAGTGCTTCTCCTCTGGTTCTTCGACAGCCGTGGTGGCCGCGCCTACAACCAGACCAAGCCCGACGGGACAGACGTCCCAACAGGTGGCTGGGTAGACCAAGACGTCATCAACTGGTTCAATGCCGAGAAAATGGGCATGCAGCAAGCTTTCAAACGCACGATTCCCAGCCTTGTATTCGTGCACATTCCTACGCACGCCTCGTGGTCCTTCCAGCAGAAAGTAGGCATCGATCCGAATACGGAACCGGGTATCAATGATGAGGGCGTCGCCCCGCAAGGCGATGCCTGTGATGAGCAGGGTAAGTGCTCCTACGCAGGCCTCGATTCCCCGTTCATGAAAAGCCTTGTCGAAACGGATGGTCTGATCGCTGTCTTCTCCGGTCATGATCATGGGCTCGATTGGTGCATGAAATGGTCTGCCACCGAGCCTCTCCCAGAAAACGATCCCGGGACCGGCAACGACGTATTCATGTGCTTTGGGCGGCACACGGGGTATGGCGGGTATGGCACTTGGACTAGAGGTGCCAGACAGATTGTATTGTATGAAGAGGATCTGGGAAAGAAGGAGGTGGAGACTTGGATTGGACTTGAGGATGGGAGGGTTAGTGGGCATGTTGTGCTGAATGGGACGTATGGGGTTGATAGGTATCCTACTGTTTCTGGAATAGCTGGTGAGGGGGACGGTAGGAGGGAGGACTCGGAGAGGGATTAATGGATATTTTCTTAGGGGATGGGATGTGTGGTTGGGTGCTGACTTAATGGTGGAGGAGATTATTAAATAGGTTATATACCCGGAATTTTTTTTAAGAATGGATGTCAGGCCTAGGCTATTGGTACGTTTAAGGGGATGAGTACGACTATGCAATCGAGAGATTGCTTGCCATTTTGTCTGCGGTGGATCCACAGACGTCCATGATTCCTCTATCAGAAAGCTAACTGTAAGCTTCAGTCTTCCCGTAGAAGTACGCCGAGCGGTAGAAGTTGCCACTACAACGTCCATTCCGGCAGATTTCACCGTTGAATTGCCAACGGAGGAGTGGAATAATCGTCTGAAGACCTAGTCCAATTTTTATCCTCACGCTACATGCGCTCAGCAAGCTGGAAGTATTGATTGACCTCGACGACGAGACATTGTGGACTTCGACCAATGAACGCACTCTACTAAAGCACTTGAACTTGGATATCATAGCTAGCCTTCGCAAGCTTCATCCTGGAATTGAAATTCTAAATCGATACTATAAAGAGAATATTTCACTAGCCCTTTCAAGATACGTTGCAGGCTACGCCAAAGATACTACATTGTGGAAACAGATGGTCGACTGCACATAGTATAAGTTTCGGACGTCCCCTTTTCATATAGTTTTCCAGTGTGCGAGCAATGGTTAGGCAAAATGAAAGAGGAAGTCGAGTGAGCTGAATAGACGTGGGAAAGCAGACACGGATCTCTTCGTAGCAATAGGTGATATCCGCTAATAGAGAATACGCTGAGAGACTCTATGTTGCTACCAAAGCCAAAAAATTACCATCGTCACTTGGAGCGGTTTAGAGGGGCTGTAAATGAGCTGATAGATATATTTTAAGTGGGAACAGGATTTCTATTTCGGTGTTAGATTAGTCGTGGGGAGATCATAGAAATAGGTCGTATACCTAAGTGCCCAACGAGGACATTTTCCATTAGAGAGGAGAAACCAATCAAAGGTCGTCATATTCATCCCAAATGCATTTTTGACTTCATAGAATCCAAAATCGTGCTGCTTTCTTGGACTTGTCAGTAACAAACTCCCCGCTCATTGCGCCATGCAAGTACGCTGGCCCAATAAATGTGTAGTAGCGAGCATCCTTTCTTAAAATAACAGGCAACTTGCAAGCATAGATGATACAGACAAGATCGCCTTTCTTCATCTCACTAAGGCCCAAACGGAGATTTCCTTTTGCCGTTGTTTTACATTTGTTCTTATCTTCTTGCGACGAAATGCAATCGATTGAGCCCTTGCTCACCGGCCCATCAGACGTTGTAAAAGCATAGCGGCCAATAAGTCTTCCAAAATTGCCATAAAAAACATCGTCATACATTTTCCATCCATTGGAGCTAAATTTGCCCTTTTCGAAAGCAATACTTCTCTCCCAAATGTGCTGCCAGCGTTCATGATAGCCTTCACCAAGCTTCACCATTGCCTGGTTTTTCCCCCCCTGCAAATATCTGCAAGAAGCGATTCTCTCTATATTGGCTAGCTGCTTCTGGGTAGCATTTCTCGAGCGCTTTGAACCCTAGGTTCTTGATTGCACTTAGTTCTGAATTCAGCTTGAAGTCTGTCCCGGGTACCCACACCGGTTCGTCCTCGCGAGTAGTTTTCGTGAACGCCTTGGTCTTTTCTACACTACCAATGAGGACACTTCTTGTTCGCAGGATGCCATTCACAATCATTATATTTGCTTTCCGGTCCTTATCACAAAAGTACATTTTTGGTGATATTCCGATATTTCTTTCTTTGAAGTCGCGTAGCCATGACAGGGACTGAGGATCAGATGCGTACCTGTGGAAATATCAAAGCACATCAAGGCTCTGTTCTTTTCTGACCGTGAGGACAATGACTTTTCGGCAAAGCGTTTTATAATCGATATCATAATCGACTTTAATGTTATTACGATAAAATTTGGGGGAAATCCCGCGAATTCCATATATTTTGTCGCGATCGTCCCCTGTCTCAAGTCTTGACGACTCCCTGAGTACATCCACCAATGTTCTGTTGGGATCCTGGGTCCTAAGTAAAAGTACTGATCTCGGCCTATTTATCTTTGGGAGCTCGGAGATTTCCGTCTGGCGTAGGATCCTCCGCAGGAAATCCTAGAACTGAGCTAATGTGACTGACCTATTGCCGCACTGCAGTGTACAAGTCCGTCGAGTTCGGTTGGCTGCCGCAAGCTCCTGTACTATCCATATACGCTCCTAACATAGGCGTGAAAACAAATTCTTTAGAATATGTTACGGCTAAGCTATTCACAGTTAGCCCCTTGGCAGGTCCAGGGATATATATGTAGCATGTCTCGCATTTCTAGTCAATAGACGCAGTTTTCCAATCCTCATCAGAGCCAGCCAGCTCTGACAGAATATACCGCATAGTTGTGTGCTTTTCCCTTCGTAGTTCTTCCGTGCCAAGAGTAATAAGCCTCATAGTGGCATCACTTTCGTCAGTTCTGTCGCCTAGACAGGCCACCACCTCTTGCGCTGCGCTGGAGATCTTCGGCATTTGCGTAACCTGATAGTTTCTTTCTGGCACGTTGGATTGGTCAATGCAGACCGCATCTAACTAAATTAGAATAGGGCTTTTCTAGACTATGAAGAGCTAGCAAAGCTTGGTAAAGATTTCCCATGACAGAGAACTTATAGCACCCCACGAGTATTGGTTGTATCTTTTTGCTTTTTGGGGTGTTTTGTCCCTTTTCTAGGTATACGTCGGAGCAATAAAGTCTGGTTTTCTTGTAGACTGATATGATGCATTTTGTCATGGGGATTTTTGGCTAGTCTGCCGAGCTGTATCAGATATCGACGTACGATATCACGGTCGATATCACGCTGGATATCACGCTGGATATCAGCTGATATACCCCTTTTTCATGTACATAAATATGGCCCGCTGCCCATCTTCAATCAACCAGTTCAGCCCCTCATCTCCCTCCCTGAGACAAGATTCGCCTCTCACCACACATTTTGCATACGATAGGAGCTCCATTGGGCGCCGGCGTGAGCTCTAGCAGTCTAATCTCGATATTCTGGGCAGTAGTCTTTGTTCCGTATGGATAATGTATTGGGAGCTTAGAATATAAAGGGAAGAAATCTGAGATCGGGCGAAACTCGGAAATCTCAATTGATTCTGAAGGTAATTTTGTTGTCGCAATCGATTCAGCTTCCATGGTAGGTGGAATGACCTGTCCATCTTTCTTTCATCCCGTTGATCACTGTCCACTCCTTGGTGCCGTTGTGCCCTGTTTTTACTTTCCACGTATTTCTCTAATTTCATATTTTGAGACTCCGCTCTACACCTTTGGCCATTTTTATGTGCATAACATCATTACCAAGGTTGTGTCCTTGTCGCAAGGACATCATCACGGCGATATCCCTTGGGACGATGTTTAAGCAAACTCCCGGTTATCTGAATATGGACTCACCTGGCTAGAATTTGTCACAAGAGTAGGTCCGCTAGGTGGAGAGCCTCTCGAAGGGTTGTCCGAACATTTGGATTCGTAAAATGTGAGGACTATGGTAGTGCCAGCGGAGGACGAGCCGTATTTCCACGGCGTTGATGTAACAGACGGACCGTCAACGACACGTAAATGAATGCGCTCTTCTCCTGTTTGTATGATTTTACCGGTAGCAGCGCCAAACTTTAATTTAAACCAGAGCTACTCTGTTCGGCGAAACGGCCAAGGCCGTCTGAGCGACAGGCAGAGAGCCTCATACTTGATCATGTGTCCACACCCGAGCCAATGTTTTCGTCGATCCTAACGGCCCGGGTTCCCATTCTATCCTACCCCTTACCATTTTAACATTGACAACTAGGTGAATGACGCACACTGCCGTGGGACAATGATAAGCTGCTACATTCCTTCAGAGGATTGGTCTTTCCTTTCGAAGGAACACAAGGTGATCAAAATATCGGACCGGACCCCGACAGACGTAAGAAGAAAATTAATGCCAGCGGTTGAAGATAGGAAAAGCTATGAGGACGAACGTAATCGGGCTGATAATGTCTCTATTCCAGCTTCTTGGCGACATGAACCTATTAATCGCCTTCTCCGGGAATGTCTCGACAAACGCCGTCCTAGTCACTATACCAAGAGCAGAGGTGACTCGACCTAGCTATATGCAAACATCCTCTGCAGGAACAAAGGCTATAGATGAATCTTACATTAATTATCGAATCAGGGTTTATAAGGCCTACTAGATAGCCGACGCTACTCTTTTATCGTATGCCCAGGGCGGCATCGATTGTGTAAGGTTATATACGGCACGATCCCTACTAAGGACTAGTCCTGATATCATGTGATACTAGGACAAACAATATAAATAGCCTTGATCCTCTATGGCATTAATCAATGCATTTCTCCTCCTTGTCTGTTCTGATACTTCACAGATTGCAACAGCAATTATCTGTTGCAAGGAGCCGAAGTTGCCTTTAGATCCTATAGCATTAGATACCAACGTTCTCGGAGAGACAGGTTAAGTCATCCGGATAATGCAGATATTGCAGGATTCATAGCTGTTACTAGGATGCCAATACGACGATGATGTATCAGACTCACCATCTTACCGGAGCTTAGCGTCGCTCAGCGAGAACAAGAAGAGCAGCCCTCACCCTAAAGCTGCCAATCATGACGGTGTCCATCCATGCGACGACGTGGGACATTCGAGATTCAACAAAAGCGATATGTTGGTCCGCCAACGGAGCCTCGTACCGTGGCTGGAGTTAGACGACCTACGGTTTCTCGCGTACAAGAGAAATATAGATTTGAACTAGAAGGATATATTTAAACTCTTCCCACGCCACTCCTCCGGCGCAGTACGGACACGCTAGCACATACTGCAAGGAAAATAATATATCTCTATGATGACATTGATATACGTATCCTACCCTTTCCAACAAGAGGTTGAAATTTGACCGTGTCATCAGGAAGGAATTGCAGAGATTCAGTATCGGCGTCTATATCCTACGGTGTTCTCCTACCCGCTGTGCCTCATTTATATAAGCAACAAAGAGTTCACGCATAAAAGACGAATGCATCACATACGGCGGAAGGATGTTCCCAAGTAGCATGTGGAAACCTATTTTCGACTCTCTGAATATCGAAGTGGGTTCCAATATTGCCATCTCTGCTGTTTTATTAAGTTAGACGATATAATACATTTCAAAAAGCATACGTTTGATGTCCATAGGGTGTCTCGCAAATACATGCGGACTAAATCCATGTAGATACATAATGGAAGGGAAATTGATAATCATAGCTTCATGTTAAGTAGCTTAGTCCCCTGTTCTAGCGAGTCTGTATACATTGATGAAACACAAACAGCGCAAAGGTGGTTTTAAACCCTCTGACTTGTGAATAATTGAATACGTCTCACCAGTTTAAAGTTCAACTCACCTACGACTTCCTAACAGCGAGTAGTAGCAGCGATTGCTCATCTACTTCCTCTACGACGTCCTAATACTCACCAAATTCTAATGCCAGTGGTTCTGGCAAGTCGGGACCTTAGCTTTGTCCTCAAACAACAATCGAGAGTAGTAGACTAGGGCGGTTATATTATTAGCGTTCGTAGGTTCTGCGGTGGTAGCACTTATAGGAAAGATAGCCTGCTCTTATAAAGAAATGCAGGAATGCATAGTAAAAGCTGGTGCTTACTCTGTAATGCAAATTAACTTCGCTGCTAGGATCATTTAAAGTTTAACGAAACAGTGTATATGCGTAAACTCTTATACAGGTTTGCTGACACCATAGACATGTTTCCTTCATTATAAGCTAGTGGGTATTTGATAGAGATTGGCAATAGACTCACCTCGATTCTGTGTCTACGGCTGCCGCTAATGTGTTAATGGAATAGCTTGTAGTCCATATCAATTAATAGAAACACACAAGGTGGCATCTTAATATTGCTAACGCGTTGAGTAGTAGAATATGAGACCTATAATAGCACTAGAACAGGAAGTCGGTACACATAGTATTGGCTAAGTTGGGGGGTAGTCAAATCTCCATTTTTGGAGTCCAGTAGTCCCGTTTTCCAGTCTACTACTGCTTTGTTGTGGTCGAAAGCCGAGCCTCTCTACACTTTCTAGCCCAAAGACATGCAAGCGCCTCTAAAAGGAAGATAATAGTAGAAGTGAATCCTTCAGAGTGAAAGCTTGAGTAGCCCTCCACTGTGCGGAGCGTAATATCCCATCTCTAGAGAGCTTCTAGGAAGCGGGAATCATAATGGCAGATCTGAGCTGATATGTATGCAAAATTGCCGTGACGGAAGTGTCTTCATCGAACAGAGATTATTATCACAAGGAACAGCTCCTGAAAGATAGCAAAGCGCGCCCCTCATGTGACTCTACTATTTTTTTTTATTCATGTCGCCGCTTACGAACTACTGTGTGAGCCGTCAAAAGTTCACTGAATCTTCGCTAGCAAGAAAGGAAACGTCGCGCTATCATATCTTAAAGTAGTAAATCAATCGTCAATATAGCAAGAAAACCCTTGATGTAGAGTCACTAAGCCGATACTGGAGACGGAGTCGCCTCGGCGTCCCCACTTGCCGAAGTCGGGGTAGAGCGCGGGGCATCCAGGGACTTACCTATTTAGGCAACTCTGCACAATGCGTCGATCGCGCCAGAACACATATTTGACTGTAAATCGCCCTCTAATTCGCTGAGCATCCAGACGCTAACGAACGATCACGTGTAAGTACGTGTGAGCCTCAGGGAATTAGTCCTTCACTTTTCTTGGCCCTAGCTTTTCCATTAAGCTTTTGACGACCTACACTTAGTTTCCATTCCGCTTCTGTCTCCTGCACAGACTAATTTATATCGCCTATCTGTAGGTCTATAGATTTATGTGCTCGAACCATATTGATTGAGAATAGGATGATGAGATGCCGTGGACCGCGACTGTGTGCGCTTATACTATCGAACAAACACTAAACGGACGCCAACTTGCCTGAGCGGAAGATGCTTCCCTCGCAGGGCGAAATCGAAATATTCATGAGGATCCCTTCTCTCTTCGACCTTCGGGCATCATTGCATGGCTTATTCAATCCTCTACATTTATTTTCTTGGAAATTTAACATGGCTTCAGCGAGCACACATTCCGAAACTACGGAGCTACTCAACCCGGGCGGAATTTAGCGGTCGCCGTGACACCCAGCGAGGCTGGGATATCTCAGCGCAGGTCGGGTATCCACAATACCCTTCCTTCAACACACTTGCGTCTGCACCACACGACTTCGCGCAACTTTCTGAGTTCGCGCACTCGATGCCTTGGGCTAGCGTCCTTCGGACATATGTCAAGTCGCGCTGGCGACGCTCATAGTCTTCCCTCAGGTTCCTGGAGGTCTTAGAGGGCTGCCGTTAGCGTCACCCGACTTCACAGACCCGCTTACGGATTCTTCTCATGGACGGATACAGGAACTGCATGCCCTCTTCATCCTCAAATACATTAGATGAACATATCTCATATCATAATAGTCTAGAGGATACCGTTACTTTGGTAAAACTATCATTTTTGGCACTGTAGAATTTATCTAACAACAGTTACAGAACGAACTCTTACTTCCTGAAGAACATCCGCAGCTTTCGCCCTTTCAAGAAGTTTCGCACTTTCACTTTCTAGACTATGATATTCTTCCATACCATCGCCATCTAGATACTAGCTCCCATACCGGTACCTATGCCTCTCGTACTCGAATTCCCCATACGGATCGACCCTTTCTAGAATGGGACCACAACTATATTGAACAACCTGTTTCCTTTGGAGAAGCGAAGCTTGAACAAGATTGGCTTTACTCCAACAAGGCGACATCATATTCAGTTCCGACCGTACATTCGTCCACTCCAATCTCTCCACAGACTGAACATTTGATGACATTTTCCCCTCTGCTAAGCTCGCCAATTCCCAGTACCTCCGAAACCGTTCATTTATTCCAATCGTGCGACTCAAGCTCGGTTGGTTTCAATCAAAGTGATAAAGTCAGTACAATTTCCCAACGAATCACACAGCCATGTTCTCCAAACTTGCTGCTGCCACAGCACCCAGTGCCGAAGATGTATAACGAGAAAGCGTCTAGCCGTGGTCCGGTGTCGGAGACTTACGCCTTACCATCATTCTCCGAGGCTTACCCATGCGAGTACGAGCAATGTAATAAGTCCTTCCGCAGGTCTTCTGAATTAAGGTAGATCGAAATATCACCTTGTTGCCCAAGCATTGTTAATCGTTGCTAGAAAACATGCCAAGACGCATATCGATAAGAAGGCTAGAAGGTTTGTCTGCGAAACTTGCGAATCCAGGTTTTACTATTCGAAGGACCTTAAGAGACATCTGAAGTGCGTACACCAACAAAGTTCCAGCGAAAGGCATCTATGCACAGATTGTGGAAAATCATTTATACGTTATGACAAGCTTCAACGACACCAGAAAACACAACATCAAATATAGCTTATCCTAGAGCATCTGAGATACCTAATTCTAATTTACTTTTCTGTCAGGGATTATTCTTAAAGTTCCCTTATTTCATGTATTGCGTTCTGCGGGAGGATCATTGTTTTAAAAAAAAAAAAAATATAAAATTAATAGTCCCAACCATAAATGATTACAAAAGAGTGAAATTAAGTGACTAGGATGCTTAAACTGAATAGAAAAGTATTGCTATCTAGGTAGGTTGTGCTGTGCTGGAGTGGAGCCTCCTGAACTGACCTTGCAATAGTCGCACCTTGCGAATAGGCGGTCTCGCAATTAGAAATACAAAGATTGTCATGGGAATTGCCACCGTAAAATATACCCAGAAGCGCTCCCCTCCAGGTCCCACATTGGGATTCATGCTAAAGAGACCTGTCACGTACGACAGTGGAATAAACACAATAGCAAGATAGGTCAACCTACTAATATTGACGGTTTCTGCGAAGGAACGCCGACTGTCAATGATCTGAACAAATGATGCTACCATAGGCAGCATTGTCTCCAGGCGTCTAGCATAGTGCTCAATCCCCCGACAGATGTGCTTGTAGTCATCCAATAGCGATTGCCATGGCTCTTCATCCTGACCTTCATTCTCGATAAGCTCTATTACAGAACGAATCTTTATCTGAGTTGCATTGCTTCGACGTAGCCAGCTTTGCAGAGACTTCAGATTGACGTTGAGTTTCTCTATCTCCAAATAAGTATCTGGGGTTCTGGGTATCGTGTACTCAAACTCTTTCGCAGTGATATTCATCACTGTTTCATAAACCACCCATTCCGCTGCGATAATTCGAAGCGCATGTTGTGACAGTTGCACTAATGTTGGCCGCTCGAAGTGGAAGTCTTGCGGTATTTCTCGCGTTAAGTAGAATACCAGATCCTCAAACATCCCGATTCTTTGTGGCCTGAGACTAGGCCATTTACCAGCGACTGCATTACCTACTTGCGGAGGGATAAAGTCCTCGTAACCTCCGTTGAAAAATTGAGCGGGAATTGTAATGGCCCTCTTCATATCACTATCCGGGATTATATAACGAGAGTTATCCCCCAGTGGTGGATCTACTAGCATTATGCCTGGGATATATTAGGCCTGCAAACTAACAAAGTTGCTGTAATGATACTTACATAGCCAAGTGCCATCGGCAAGTTCAGTCATCAAGGCGGAGAATGCGTGCTGTACAATGGCTAACTGGAGGTTATTGACCCTTGGTGGGAATATAGCTCTTCGGGCAAGATTCATGTGCCTCAAGAGCTTACCCCTGTGTGACGGCACTTTGGTCTCTAATACTCGATGATATAGTAGGTTTGTGAAATTTTGCTTCTTTTTGCGGGATGGCAGAAGCGAATTTGGTGGCGCCCTCGCCGACGTGAGACTAAATGTAGAGTATAGGTGCGAGGCAAAAAAGAAAGGATCAATTTTCAGGGAGCCTCCAAGGTCCTCGACGATTTGCCGACTAAGGTCCTCAATGATGATTATGCGGCCATAATACGGAGTCGCTACCTTGCTATCAATATAGTGAAAAAGTTTAGGTAGATCATCAGGCTCTACATTTTCGCAAGTTGGAGCACTCTTTCGGTTAGTAAATTGAATACTAGTAATCCGGCAGCGAAACTCTTCGTGTTTCGTTGAGGAAAGATAACTTCTCAAAGTAGAGAGACTCGGGTTTCGAAAAGTTTGTGCCTCGACGAAGCGCTGGTACGAGCCACGCTCCCAATTCTTAGTCTCTGACTTTGCATATGATTGATATGGTTGCATCAGCGGCTTGTCTTAGTAGGCTGAATAGGATTTTTTTTTTTTTTATACGAGAGCGGCTGAGAGCAGCAAAGGCTGAATCGCGCCTGAGGGGGCTAAGTCCAGAATCCCTGGAAGAAAAATTCAAATTGTATAGGGGGTAGGTGAACGAGTGGCTACATACTTTTCGTAACACGTAGGCAACCGCTACAGCTTTATTGATGCTTCCAAGATTTCCAAGTACTGGCTCATACATGCAAGGTAACTACGAACAGTAGTTTTGCGTGTTTGCTCACCGGTCAAGTCGTTCAAACATGTTGTACACCACACAAGCTTCGGAGCAGCTCGTTTCCGGGCTATTATGGCACTCTACGGCATCAACATGTGAGCACTACGTGAGTATTGACAATCAGTGCCAAAGCCAATCCAGGTTTTCAGCAAGTTAAAGTACCCTGAAGTGGTAATCTAAGGCTAGATCAGGCACAAAGTCTCACTTTGTCTTCATATGTGATATTATACTGCTATGTCCCGTATCCTCATAGACCGCTCATGAAAGCATGCCAAGAGTAATAGCAGCCCACCAGAAGGTCATATTGGAGGTATACTTCGAAAGCAAGTACATAACTCCGGTTTAAACTTAGCTACCACTCCAATGCGATACTCGGCAACAGGTCTAGTCCGGAGAAGATTCAGGCGCTAATGTGTAGAAGATGACCCTCCTCCCTCATCGGCGTAGCCAATAAAACGACTTCGGATCTACAGTGCAAAGTCTCATGCAGCGTTTTTATCCAGGTTCACCGCCCTTCCATAGTCCTTCTTTTTTGCCTTCTTTTCCGCCTGACGCCTTATTTACGATTTGTGATAAACCTCTCAATACCAATCAACACCAACTGGCTCACCGTAGAGTTTCAGAATGGCAGTGCAAGTATCTGTAGGCGGACTTCATGAAACTACCTATGCCTAAGCCTTATGATTTTTAGAGGAAGTTTAGGGCATATAAACCTATGACCATCAGAACCGAACGATTCATTCGGCAGTGCACTTTGCCGAAACAGCTCTCTGATACTATAAGTAGTGTTTAACATCTAGAGAAGCGCTGAGAGAAGAAATAATTTTCAATTCAGCCCTTTCGAATACCAGAGATAGTCCTTTGTGGCAATAGCCGTGAATTGCTGATCACTCCATCCCGCACTATCACTTAACCGAAAGAAGTTAAAAAAAAATAGACGGCTCAATATATCTTCCTTCCGCGATTTGATGCAAAGATAGCTGTATCACGACTCAGTATGTGCAACAATTCTCTTTTCTGTGTTCAACAACTCTTTGACAGAGCGATACATCGATCAAGTTTCTTCAGTCACTACTGATCATTGCTGAGCTGTCACAGGATAGATCCTCTACGTTGCTTCGATGGATAAAGTTTGCCAAGCGACAATCGACAAGTTCATCGAGCTATGGGAATCGGGACAACAGGTGCTTTATGCAAAAGTCGCTGATCAGGCGAGAGAAAAGTGTGAGACACTCCTTACTAAGGAGGGCATCCAAGCGGAATTCAAGAATAGACCAAAGGCAACTGAAAGTTTGCGGCAAAAATGTACCAATCGGGTGATGCAAGAAAGTAAGTACTATCCTAACATAGACGCAATCTACGAGGATATAATCGACCTGGCTGGGGTACGCATTGCCCTATATTTTCCGAGACAAAAGGAAAGCGTACACAAATTAATTAAGGGACATTTCGAAGTCATCGAGGAGAAAGAACACCCAGAGAATGAGCAAGAACGCGCTTCAAAATCAGGCAAAAAGCAGGCCGAGCCATACTCTCGAGGCTACACCGCAACTCATTACCGCGTCAGATTGAAACCAGCTTTTACTAGAAGTGGGGAAGAGATAATCGAAATCCAGGTTATGTCGGTCCTTCACCATGCATGGGCAAACGTGCGTCATGATATTACTTATAAAGCATTAAGCGGGAAAGTCTCTAAAGAGGAAAGAAATATTCTGAACGGATTGAACAATCTCCTATTCACCGGGGAATGGTTCTTAGACACATTCTATGAAACCCATATCACTCGGGCGGGTGCCTTCACAAATCACTTTCAACTGGGTGCTTACCTCTCGCAAAATTACTCCGAAGTAATCCAGCAAGGCAACGGGGGGATGAAACTAGGCCTCGTCAAGGTGATGTACAATCTGCTCGAGAGACTTGTCGATGCAGGTGTAGAACTCCCAGGATATGACCAAACTACTCGGCCGCCAAAACTAAACACTCCTCAAGGGCTTGACATCGTTACCAAAGACCTAAGCTTCGAGGACAGACCGAACTCAACTCTCTACAATTTAAAAGAAGGCTTCGGCCAATGCGAGTTGACGATATCGGTATACATCATGATCCATATTCTCGATACCTTCAAAACAGTTGCAAATTGGGATCGCGCTCCGGATGCATGCCGGGAGAGGCTCCACATAATGCTTAGCACCTTGGTCTGGTTGGATGAACTCTTCCCTACAAGCTTGGTCTTCGAGCATAATTTGTTCAGGAAATGCAGCAACGACGAAAAACGCCTGATCAAATGGATGTACAAGCATCCTACAGATCCACGTTCTGTCCTCCTATTCCCGGACGATAGGGACAATATCCGGAAAAGGCGGACCAAAGCGTATGTGGATGAGGCGTGGGAATTCTTCACACGAAGTACAACGCACGGAAACCCTGTCGTTGAATTTGCTTTCAATCTTGCAAGAAGGGGAGTACTGTATGATTACGAAGAAACGTTTACTAGATTCATACGGAGACAAGTTGATGATGATCTGCCATTTCCAGACTGGTACCAAGATCCAGCCTTTGACATAGTGCAAACTGAGTCTATTAGGTCAAGGCGCGACGAAGCGGGTCGGTAAGCTAGTAGTACTATCCACAGTAGATAACACATGAAAAACACATTACCTATGTTAGAAGATCTGAAGCTAGTATTTATCCCCCTACTTTTGAATAGTGCGAGGAAGAACTAGTAGATCTTCGACGCTTGACACTATAAGAACATGTATCCACATTATGATGGCGCTCTTGTGACTCGCGGATTGGCTTTACAGTCTGAGGATCTGCAAATCTTCACGTCTAGTCGATTGCAGAGGTGCATAGATCTGCAAAACCAAAAACCAAGTCGGAAGGGGGGCCACCCACGGTAGTCATGTTCGACTGGCCAAGGGCGTGACAAGACTTAGCCACTTGAAGCAGTTGTGCCGGGGGCCACCCACGACTCATTGGCCGTCTCATGAGAGTAATATTGCTTGGCTTCAAGCAATTGATGAGCTGCGTAGCTTAAAGGGGCCACCCACAGTCCATTGGGCGCTCTTTTGTTTCCTTCTCATACTCCGAACGAGGAGGAGCGAACTGTAGAGTCCTCCAGGAGCGCTAAGCGGTCTTGCTTCACCGGTGAAAGTAGGTTCATCTTCATGTTCGCTTAGTGCTTTAAGGCATTCGACGCCTCAGCCTTGAGTCCCTGCTCCTTTCGGTAAATAACACAGAAGCAAATACGTGGTTGTCTTTTAAGCCAATAAGACTAGCATGGCTCATTAAAACATCTTAGTAATTTATAACAATCATATTGATGCCTGAGAACCTGGAAATCTTCCATTTGTCCTCAATAGAATCACCAATTGCTCTAGCAACTATCCGCATTTGAAACAACATCGCCAGCCTTACTTGCTCATCTGATTCTAATTCTCATAAAACAATCCTTTAAACCCGGAAAGCTTACTTGCTATAACCACAACTCCATTACCCTTCCATTGCGAACCGGTTTAGTTCGCGTTCGGCATAGAAGTCATGCATCCGAGTACCCATCTCGAAACCCTCGCGCCATCTGGCGTTGGCTAGTAGCTCATAGTACTCCTCCAAGCTAAGATCCAACTGAATGCGGTCTCCATGACTTTGGTTTGCCCAGGATCTTTGATTCGGAGTCGTGAGTACTCGACTTTGTATTAATCTCTCACCAGTATATCTTCCTCTCGGCGTCGACGGGGCTGAACAACCGACGACCTTTGCTGGCTTTAGAGCGGGAGGGGGCCATGATGCAGCCTTAGCAAACAGAGAGCGATGTGTGAGGTTGCGGGAATTTGGTGTGCTCGGCGCATTCTCAACCGGAGGACCCACCGACATCTCTTCAGGTTCTTTCGTCAGGAAAGGACGTGTGCTGGAGCTAGGGGCTTGGGAAAGTCGATATACTGGTCGCGGTGGTGCACCATCGTCCCACTCCCGTTCGGTTCCACCAGCATTATCCGGACCCAACCCAATTCCTGAGTTGGACGACTCATTACTACCTTTCTTACGGCCCGCTCTACGAACGGACGATCCGAGCCCATCAGACTTCGAGGATTTGGACTCAACTACGTGCGGCTTCTTACTACCCAATGTACTTTCCCCAACCTCTTCTTTTCCCACACCATAACCATCTTCAACGGATCTGGGATCGAATTTTTGTCTCAATGGCAGAGTAGATGCTGTGATGGAAGGGGAATCTCGCGTATGGTTAGATGCATGATTAGCAAAGAGGGACATCGTCCTACCTAACAACGCTTTATAGGATGGCAATTCTTCCTCGGCACCTTTGAACGCAATTAGCGTCGGGCTTGAAAACCAGGGGTCTTCTCTCGGCTACGCTGCTACAAACCTCACAGATTGATTCGAAGATACGATACAGAAGACCTACCCGTTACACCAAGTCGCTGGCCAACATACTGGTCGAAGCTGAACTTGTCAAAAACTTTTTCAAGAGATGCCACGGGAGCAGATTTGGCGCAATCAATCCGGCTGTTAAAGTACTCGGCGATAATTCTATACTGATCTTGGCGGGGTTCCGTATTTGGGAGCCCTCGATCTCTTCGCCATTGCATAAGCCAATCCACGATCTCAAACAACAACCGATCTTGAGCGCTTCGATTTCTAAACGATGCATACTCTACTTCAGTCGCTTCAACTGGGCAATATTAGTTTGATTGTGTTCGGGAGAATCTGGGCAAGACCGGAAGCTGCTCACCTCTTCTTTTTGGAGGCCAGGAACCTTCTTTCACTAAAGCACTTTGTAACACAGCATCTATCATTAAGCAGATTCCTGCTGGGACCCCTGAAGAGTCCGTCGGCGTATTTTAATTCTGCGAAACCCGGTTATAGGCAAGGCCGTTTTTGAATCTCAGCCCGGATACACCTTCTCAGAGGCGTTAGGAAAGAACAAGCCAAATGCTCGCAATCTTGACTTTTTTCTGGCTTAAGGAACTGCTCAAGGATTGAAGCTAATAATTGTGCGTCGCGGATTCGTTAGCGACTGGCGGGTTGTCTCAGCATGTCGCAGCTCATAGTTGAGAATCCAGGTTGGGAGCTGCGGCAAACCGCTGAACCGCCAACCGCGGCGCAGCACCCCGCACGCACTCGTCACAGGGGAAACGAAACATGGAATACTCACCCGTCAGAGCGACTCTCCTAATGACGGGACAATGTGCCGTACGAAATTCCAGGGTTCGGATGCAACCGACTAATGGACAACTCACTAGAATGAAGAGTGCGCTGTCCGTACTCGCACGAGACGTCGACGATCAGAAAAAGAGCGGAGAAGGGGCAGTGTAAAAGACAGTGACGACCGCAGACTCGAGGAAAAAGCACGCTGCACGGCTGACGGATCGAGTGGCCGCACCCAAAGGAAGGGAACTGGAAAAGAACACCGATGCGAGTAGGAAGTTTAGGGCGTTTTGCGGATGAAATCGCAGAAGAACGTGGATAAGATGGGGGTAAGATAGACACCAAAGCTGGAGGGGTAGACGACAAGCAAGTGCTAGGGCAGTTGCGGCTTGATTCGCGAATGGTGGTGATTGGCAGCTCTGCTGGTGATTGGCGGCTCTGCCGGTGATTCCGTATCGACTTTCCTCAATGACAGCCTGGATAGATGGACTGAACGGGAAAACAGATGATGCATTTGGTAAAGCGGTGCTCTCTCATGCCCAATTGCGTGCTTCCCAGTGTGCGACAATTGTTCTAATCAGCGTCCTCGGGGAGAGGAAACTCCAAGACTGCAGAGCGGCCGCAGACCAAGATGCGTGACAGCCCTCGCGCGCAACGCAAACTTTCCTTTCTGCAAAATGAGCAAAGCATGTGTAGGGCAACCATTCGAAAGCCAGAGTCAAGGCGAGTCAGGCTTGCCTAAAATCATCGCAGTAGTGCACTGTCTCTTGGATTGACTCTGCGTTAGGAAAGACTCAAACCACTGCGTAGGCCGATCAGTAGGGCGGCCGTCGGCCAATCACATAACAAACGCTTTGCCGCAAGACGTTAGCCGTGAGCACGTTCCAAGTCTTGTACAACCTCAGACGTGACCAGAACCGCATGAGCTGGGCTGGTAATTAATCGCAGGGTGCCAATTGAACAGATGTTGCGACGACCTAATTGGTCTCATCCCCTAGAACCCGTGGCAGTATGCCGTTGACATGGCGCTGCGGCCACACCCGCGAGAGCAGCCCCATTTCTCAGGCCGCCATCTTGCAGTACCGCACTTTTCACCACGAATGAGAAGCACTAGGCCTCAGTCAGAGTCCCGCTCAGTCTGGTTTCATGCTGTACATCAGCCACTCTGTAGCCTGTCTTCCCGCCGGGGATGTGCTACACGTTGGGGCGTAGCTCTACATTATTCACAATGTTGATGTCTAAGCCGGCACTGCTGGCGGTAGCAGTAGTAGCAATAGCAGGCTGCTGGCTGGCTAGATATCCACAAGGCGGTTGGCCAGCAGCTAGGCTATGAACAGGTGAAAATTACCAGTGAGATGGCATGTCAGCAGGGTCGGGCAGGGCCCGGCAGGGGGGCTAGGCCAATAGGCGGCCAACAACGAGAATTATACATGAGCCACAAAGGGGGTTAGCAGCAGGCTCACCCGTAGGCGTGGAGGGAGCGAAATATCCCCCGCCAGGGGCCGGTCGGATATCTCGGGGCGGGCGCTAGCTCGTACGCAAGTCAGCCAGTCAGGTTGCAACTCAGCGAGGCCTTGGACACCACTGAAACTTTCCAACCTTAAACAGTTGCCCTTTTCGTTCGAAACTGAAGGGACCTAGAGCTCGATTCTAAATAGGAGCCGGTTTTGACAATCGGATTGCTGCTTGCATTGTTGGAATAGGAAGGGATTGGTAAATATCTCGGGCCGGAACGCATGTACTTTTTTGTTTAGCTTATGCAACACTGTAAACTAAGCCTAGCCCTGTCATTCCACTGATTTCCTTTTCGTCTAGCAAATACGTTAATACGCAGAGTCAGCCTCAAAGGTGCATACCTAGCTCTTCCAGGTAGGAAATGAGATGCGAATCGTGCAATTAGGACTCCTGTTCATCCTATCGACCTCCGACCGCAGTAGGAGGTAAGTATTGGCCCGTGCCGAATATATAGCAATACTAGGTCTGATATTGCATTCGACGACCACCGCGTTGAGTTACTCCCCTCTTGCCTCTGCCCTCTTGGTTTCGAATGGTCATGCCACCAACATCAATCTAGTTTCGCCCACTCCGACTACCTGATTGACTCCCAATCCTTTCTGATGTCTAAGACCTTTGGCAGAGAAACTCAGCCGGATATTGTGACCCCTCAAATATCATTAATTCTTCCCAGGTCATTACCACGCTGACCATGTCTGTCAAGAAGGCGCGAAGTTGACTGCTTTCGAGTGTGGATTGATAAATACCCTGAAATGCCTTTTCACGAAAGGGAAATTTGCCAGGAATGCAACATCTTATCATACATCTGATCGATGGCGGCGTTTATGAGGCCAAGGATGCCACATAAATCGGCGAAGATCCATATTCTGAAGAGCACAGGCTATGATAGAAATCTACTGCTTAGATCTATCCCTGCTCCTTTAGGTGACCTACCGGGGTTATTCAAGTTGCTAGTATAGAGAAACCTGTAAAATGAGTAGACGACCTCGATGTTAGCCCGAACTTTAATGTCGTCGCTACTGCGTTCCGCGAAAATTGATCCGAAGCCTAGTGTAGTGGCTAAATAGAAAAGGTGTTAGGCAAGGAGACGACGGAATATGTGGAAGCATTGGTCTTCATCGCCGTCTTTTACTACGACAGTGACCTTTTCCTCACAGTCATGGCTAGCACCGAGGCTATGAATACTTGCCATTTGACAAGGTAAAAGAGGCATTTAGCTTACATGGCGCGGTTACTAAGGGTCCCTTACATCTTGAGAGCTCAGGGTAGTCCGGCCGCCAAAGAATAAATCTGAGGCCCATGGTGATGGTGCCTAGGTTGGAGGCTGACCGAAATTCCAGGTTAGGAAGAACTGCTCGATATTTGTCTGACAATAACCAATCGTGAAAATTGCTGTATACCGTCAAAGAGCAATTGATATACCGGCGATGCTTGCTTTTTGTCGACAAATAGAGTAAGACTTAAGTCGGGAGAACTAGATGCGAGGGAAGCTCACCTGGAGTATATTATTAGCACCAGCGAATTGTGATAAAATGTGGTGAAATAAAGTGTGGAATTTTAAGCAAAAGTGAAGAGGAATGTCATCCTGAGACGCCCTACCTTAGTAGAGCGCCGACATGTTTCTACTTGAGAGTGCCTCAAGAGGAACGAGTAAGTGTGCCTGGACTAAGTTGCACTTTCTACATCTAACAAAGCTTTTGATTTCATGGTAATTCTTCAATTCCTCAGCTGAATGTCCAAGAATCTGGCAATCACCTACCTTTCAAACTCAATCCAATACCCATTGCACCATGCGAAATCTACTATCAATTCAGCAAACAGTACAGCGCGAGAGGCCTGCATAATCTCGAAACAGTACGTTGCAAATTCACTTTATACTACATCCCCATTTTTATTTCTAAACTTCGCTCCTCGCCCTCACCACCTTTATACCTAAACACTCTCTTACACTAATGCTCTCTTCCATTACCTCCTCAAATCCCTCCAACCATCCATTTCCTCCAAGTGCTCAGTTCTCACACAACCTTCTATGCTACCCTTCATATCCTCAATAGTGCATTACTCCC